>JARFJB010000360.1:5744213-6046713 GCA_036346205.1 Vesta saturnalis | reverse complement strand
GAGCGTCATTTCTGTATATTGCAAGATTATAATAAAAAGAAACATGCTAATCAAATCATCAACCCAAAGCAACGACTTATTTTTATTACAAAATTTTAACACTTACATAATGAAGCTAATAGAAGAAATACCAATAAGTGTTCAAACACACCGCCATTTTATTACATGCACAGTTGAATTCGTTCCGTGGATGAACGTTGAACATCAATTAGGTTTCCAGGTTATTTGGAAATTCCTGTAAAGCACTTGAGGAAGAGAAATATATTGACGTATGTTCACAACATTTTGCTCTTATAAATCTAAAATCACCGATAGTAACAAATAACAGTATGTATTTACATATTGTCATCAATGAAGAAGTCTGTCCCGTTATATAAATCAGGCATAAAATTACCCATTAGATTAGCTTAATGAAAGAAGTACAACCACTTGAATTGTAGTTTTTCTGAAATAAATGACATAAAACTTGATATTAGAACGGGGTCGCAAACGGACGCATTGCGTCGGGGTCCTTCGATCCTGAGGGCAACAAAAATTGTTTTGTTTCGCCGTATTGAATTGCAAGGAATTGTTTTCTTACAGGTCGCCTTATTTTTTTTAGGAATTACCTTTTTTAGTATTATTATCTTTGCTATAAAGACAGAGGCCATTTGCAAAATTTGGCATCTGGGACCAAATTTTGCAGTTACGCCACTGGTATGATAGTAATGTAGAACAATAACTACACAATGCAATATTTTTTCATATTTCACCAATCTTAACTTAAAAAACATGATGTAACCGTAAGGTGGTGTAAAAATGGTCTCACTAGTTCATTAATAACTTCAATATCAAGAAAGTGATCTGAAAATTAATTGTTACTAAGAAAGGTTCAACGTCATGAACGAAGTGTCATTTGCTAAAAAATAAATTTACAAAATGTCTCTTTAGCGTTTAACACTTAGATTTCCCTAGATAACTTAAATATCACTAAAAATATGTTAAACTTTTAATATTGAGGGCATTGGAACGCTATCAGAGATTGGTGTGAATGTTTGTACGAGGGGTAGATTACGCTGGTATCGGTAAAACAGAAACATTAGCATAAACTATAATTGTTGATGCCAATCTGCTAAAAAGTGACAATTATAAAAATAAATCAATATCTTGCTATTTCGTGTTCGGCATGACTTATAGAACATCAGCCCGCAAAGGTGAAGTGCAAGTTTCCGGTTTTAGGACATTTCGCCCCCGGACAGTTCGCCCCCCGCAATTCGCTTTCGGACAGACTGCCCCTTGGGACACTTCGCCCCTCAATGTTACCTTGATTTTTTGGCATATTTGTAGTTGCTCTTTGTATATTATATTTTACCTACCGTATTCCATAGGTGTGATGATGAATTGTGATATTCGGTTATTATTATAGCTAATCGAATAATAAACACATGTGACCATTAATTTATAAAAGATTTATTTATTTATTTCAAACAGTTACAAACTAAAATGCAAAATTGTTGGCAATTCCTCTTAAATAATCTATAATATTTGCTATTATTATCATAATTATTATTATTATAATTGCACATTACATGTGCTAATCATTAAGATAATCACTCATTAATCGATCATTAATAGATGTTGATAATGGAAATTAATGGGCCCTTACGCACAATTTATGATTAAGATGTTATTATCATAATTGCACATTACACATCGCAATTACTTGACAATTGCCATTGTATAGATAATAATATTGGAATATTACCAACTATATAGGTTCATTTTCTAATTACTTAAGTCAATATTGGTAAAGTGCATTTCACGAGTAATTAGACCTCTGCAATATGGCCGCCATTCAAATTTGTCACCAAATAAAGCGCGGGAGCACTCATTGGCGTAGTACCTTTTGTATATAAAAAAAGTCAAAAACTTATTTGAATAAATTTATTATTAATAAATTCGCCATCACCACGCTCACCTAGTATTATTATTATATACTATTTTAACTATTTTAATACAAATTTAAAAAAAATGAACATGTAGTAAATTATTTTTTTATTAATAATTATTGCGTAATTAAAACAAAACTTTCTTCCATTTTAGTATAAAAACTACACAATCACTACAAGCGTTACAAATTATTGTTTACAGTATAAGGGCAAAATGGAAAATTTATTCTACATTTATAAGCAAAGCAAGTGGTCGTTAATGATTTCTAATTCACATTATGCTAATGGAGTAATTTGCAGTTTCAACATTAATTACGAATTAGTAATCGTAAATTTTCAGAAATTCTTAACAATAATGATATTTGTTTGGAACATTCTTTTATTTAACCATATTTATATCTTACAATAATTAAATTGAAAAATTTTCAATTTTACTGACCTAAGTTACCTCTCCACGTGATACGTTACTGAGTTGGCAAATAATATTTTAAGACGTTTGAAGGTCGTATTTGTTATTATATTTGTCTTTTGCTATTATAATGTTGTAGGAAAGAATGGAAAATGCGGTTCAGAGTAGCCCACTGGAATATCCCCTTCATTACAATGTTACACTTATAGCATTTTAGTTATTTTATAATTGTACGTTGTTCATAGTGGAATGGAAACCATATTATAGAGGTCTAATTATTCGTATAATGCACTATATCGAAATTAATCTAGAAGAAGCCTAAAAAATATGTAAAAATTGTAATCAACATTTTGGGGCGAAATGTCACAGGGATGAAGTGTCACAAGGGGCGAAAAGTCTGGGGGCGAATTGTGTCGGGGCGAAATGTCCGGGGGCGAATTGTGAGGGGCCAAATGTCTTCATATCCAAGTTTCCGACATAGCTCGGTTGTATGGGTGCGGTTATTACTCATCAATCCAAAAGGACACTCGACATAACTCAACAAAATCAAAATCAGCGGAAATATGTGACTGAGGCGCCTCCTGTTAAACATTTATAGCGGAAAAAACGCCATGAAGTAGATCTTAAAATACTGGCCTAACAGGAAACTATAATGTTCACTCGATGAGAAAACACTCACCTTCACCTGAAAAAATGCCTACGCAAAGATCACTTACACTTAAATAAGATTTTAAGCTTCATTTAAAATCCGCAAAAATTACGAAAAACTAATATACCAAATTCATTATACAGGGTCGCTAATATGTGTAGGAACGGTCGACACGAGGTACCGGAAAAAGTTAAATAGAAACGTTTTAGAGTTTTTAAATGCCTATTAGCCAGTAATATTTTTAAGTTTTCAGAGTCGGTCATAAAGTCGTGGCACATCAAAGTTGAATTTTTTTAAATGGAACCCCATGTATATTATTGGATATTTCAACTTTTCTTTCAATTTTAAGCAAAAATTTTAATAAACATAATGTACCTAAATTCAACCCTTTTCCGAATTATCGAGTTTTGATTTTGAAATGTTACAACGAAAATCATTAAATATCAGCCTCCATTCAATCTCATCTGTAAATGTTAACTTGACAACGAATGTCAAATACAGTTTACTCTTCCAATCATTACCTACTAATAACGTGTGACAGTGCGCGAAATAATAGATGGAATAGGCATTTCAATTAAACGTGTTCATAATATGCTACACAAACATTTACATATGAAAAAAGTATCGGCAAGATGGGTGCGGCGCTTACTAACAGTGGACCATGTGAGAGTTCGTGTACAAGTTTCAAATCGATGTTTGGCCATATTTCACTGTAATCCGGTTGAGTTTTTTTAGACAATATGTAACTGGTGACGAAATGTAGATCCACCAACTGTAACAGGTGCCTTAGAAAAGTTTCAATGAGTATTTACATATTTAATTGTAAAGCTTTCAAATAAACGCGGCAGTTTGCAAAAGCATAAATGTGTTGTAGAGGGATTGACGCTGTCATAATGACGTGCAGTTTTTAAATACTCGCTTTAAGGAAGCGGTCAGAGTTGGCTGATAGTCACAAGAGAGGGTAATAGTCAAGTTACCCTAATTTTATAAATAAAGTAAGATAACATTTAGTGTGTAATGTGAAAGAAGTGAAATTACCCTCCCTATTAAGATAATAAAAGGCTAAAGTAAATAATTAAATGTAAATAGTGTCAACTTGGTGATAAAAAAGATTGCGTAATAATTTAAAATCGCGTTAGAGGTTACGTAATAATAAAAAATCACGTTTTCTGTGCATACCGAAAGTATTCCAAGATAGTGAACGATAAAAATAAATCGAGACCATCGATTTAGTGTAAGAGATTAATATATAAAGAACAATAACTCGAAAGGATTGATGTTCAATGTAGAAATGTTGCCGTTTGTAGTTGCCTGCTTTTCGTTGCAGCACGCCAGCTGTAGCTAAAATCAAACAATTAAAGTGATATTTATAAACTATCAATATATCCAACATTTAATAACAAACTCATTAAATTGTTGAAAAGAAAGGTGGAAACATTATTCCAAAATAAATCTCCAAGGAAGGTGTTGAAAGAAAGGGAGCAAGGCGTCAGAGGCCCGCTTTACTGAAAAAGCAACGAAATACCCCAAGGGAGGCACCAGACCACCAGTATAGAAACGCATCAATTACGTCACAGCCTTCAAGGAAGCGACAGATAAGTACGATTTCTAATTGTGTAAATAAAGAAACGTTTATGTGTTTTATTTTATCTGAATTAGAATTTGTATATCAAAATTGAACGGAAAACATTCCATTCAATTTTGATAAAGGGTTTTTTGTTATTAAAAATATTACTTATAATTAAAGGTTTGATTGTTATATATTGTTGTAAACAAAACATTTCTGCACTGCCAATTTCAGTAATTAAATAAGTATAACGATTGATTTATTTTTATTATTAAAGACTATTAATATTCAAAGCTTATATAAATATTGAACATATAAATGTGGAAGGAAGTCAACTCAACAGAAATCCAAATAATAATTAAAATCGAATTGTGTATAATTGTAGTCATTGAAACGGTAATCATTTCTTTTTACCCTTGAGTTAGCTGGCGCATTTTGATAAGGCAAGAATCCGATGAAACGTAAATATTAAAATTCATTCAAACAACTGAAATTAAACAGCAATCGAATTAAAAGTAAACTAGTAGATGATATCTTTATAAATCGAACCCATTCAGCTTAAATAAAAAGGTAATCATTTTAAGTCTCACAATAGTAAGTACAAAATTTTTATTCAATAATTTTACTCAAGAGCAAGTTGTAAAACCCCATAACTGTCTTATAAGTTAGCGTTAGGCCCCCTCATTAGAATAGTCGTATGTTCAAATCCTACTCAGGGCAAACTTTATTTATTTATGTTGTGTTACAAGTTAGCATTAAAACCCCTTAATAAAATACAAATTCAAATTTACAGCCAAGGTGCTAGGACAAGGGGCGAAGCCCCCGTTGTTTGATTTGATCGAGGTTGATCGGTTGGTTGAGGCCCAGATGCACACGTCTTACCTTAAAAGCTAGTGTTAGACCCCTTATTTCAAGTTTCCCACCATAACCATTACAGGGACCTTTATGTACTTTTAAAATATACCACTAGGTGGCGCCAGCTATATTACAGAAAACATTCATTAGTTTATACACAAGTAGATGGCGCTATTAACAAATTCAAAATTTGAGCTCGTAAGGCACGACAAGGGGCGAAGGTCCGAGAGCAAGTTGCGAAACAAGTTAGCATTAGGGCCACTTATTAGAATACAAATTCAAATTTACAGCCAAGGGTGCGGAGCCCCGAAAGCAGGTTACGAAGCCCTATACCTGTCTTATAAGTTAACGTTAGGCCCCCTTATTAGAATACATGTACAAATTTCCCCTCATAGATAGCGCCTAAAACAAATTCAAATTTTTGGTCAAGGGGTGAAGGCCTGAGAGTAAGTTGCTGAGTCTTACATCTGTCTTACACAGTTAGCATTATATTACAATACAAATTCATATTTCCAGTCATAACCTGCAGAGACTTAGATACAAATTCAAATTTTCCTCTAATCGGACCTCGACAGGGGCAGAGCCCCGAGAGCAAGTTGTGCAGCCCTACACCTGTCTTACAAGTTAGCATTAGGCCCCTTATTATAATACAAACTCAAATTTTCCGCCAAGAGTACCACGACAATACACGAAGGCCCACGAAGAAGATCTGATCACGACAAGGGGAAAAGACCCGAGAATAAGTTGCGGCGCCCTATACCTGTCTTACAATCTCGGTTATGTTCGGGGAGGGTTGGAGTGGGGTCTCCGAAACAGTCTTCGTCGAAAGCCTCGCGTCGCAAAATTTTACCTATATGATTTGTTTGTTTGAGAAAGAGACGAGAGAGAGCCGAGGGAGAGACGAACATGATCAACCTCTATTACAGAAAACATTCATTAGTTTTTACACCACTAGATGGCATTACAAACAACCCTAATTAGTCTCAGAAATATGCCGCTAGGCGGCGCCGCCTTTATTACAGAAAACATTCGCTAGTTTAAAAATATACCACTAGATGGTGCCACAAACAAAACATTAATTAGTCCTAGAAATATAACGCTAGGTGGTAACACCTTTACTACAGAAAATATTCATTAGTTCATACTCAAGTAGATGACGACATAAATTCAAATTTCCAAACAAAGGGGCCACGGCAGGAGGGCACAGGCGCTAACACAGGTTCCTATGTCTGTCTCTCTTATAAGTTAGCAATAGGCCCTTATTAGAATACAAGTTTAAATTTCTCGCAATAAGCAATCGGAATGTAAACACTTAAATACAAATTCAAATTTCCCACCAAGGGTGCAAAGCCCCGAAAGCAGGTTACGAAGCCCTATACCTGTCTTATAAGTTAGCGTTAGGCCCCCTTATTAGAATACAAGTTCAAATTTTCCCACATATATGGCGCCACCAACAAATTTTTGGTCGAGGGGGGAAGGCCTGAAAGTAAGTTGCTGAGTCCTACATCTGTCTTACAAGTTATAATTATACCCCTTATTAAAATACAAATTCATATTTCCAGCCATAACCTGCAGAGACTTAAATACATATTCAAATTTCAGCCAATGGGGCCTCGACAAGGGCAAAGCCCTTAGAACAAGTTGCGCAGCGCTATACCTGTCTTACAAGTTAGCATTACGCCCTCTTATTTTAATACAAATTCAAATTTTCCGCCGAGGGTACCACGACGATACAAGAAAGGCCCACGAACAAGTTCCGATCACAACAAGAGGCGAAGACCCGAGGACAAGTTGCGACGCCCTACACCTGTCTTACACCTGTTTTCATGTTTAAAATATACCGCTAGGTGGCGCCAGCTACATTGCAGAAAACATTCGTTAGTCTATACACAAGTAGATGGTGCTATTAACAAATTCAGATTTTACACCTAGCGGTCAGGACAAGGTGTCGAAGCCCCTCTTATTAGAACACAAATTTAAATTTCCCTTGAAGGGGGCCAGGGTCTAAGCCCCGAGAGCAACTTGCGAGGCCTTATACCTGTCTTATAAGCTTATAAGGCCTACTTATTAGAATACAAGTTCAAATTTCTCGCAATAAGTAATCAGAATGTAAACACTTAAATATAAATTCAAATTTCCCACCAAGGGTGCGAAGCCCTGAAAGCAAGCTGTGAAGCCCTATGTCTGTCTTATAAGTTAGCAATAGGCCCCTTATTAGAATACAAGTTCAAATTTCTCGTAATAAGTAATCAGAATGTAAACACTTAAATACATATTCAAATTCAAATTGTTGGTCAAGGGGCTAAGACCCGAAAACAAGTTGTGAAGCCCTATGTCTGTCTTATAAGTTAGCATTGGGCCCCTTATTATAATACAAGTTCAAATCTCCCCTCATAGGTGGCGCCACAACGATCCCTAATTAGTCCCACCGCTAAAGGACGCTACCTTTATTACAGAAAATCTATTCATTCGCCCATACACCACTAGATGACCCTACAAGTAAATTCAAGTTTCGCAACAAGGGGGCCACGACAAGAAGGCGCAGACCTGACACAAGTTCTTATAGCTGTCTTAAGAGACAGCATTAGAGCCTCCTCATTATAATATTATTTCCAGCCAAGAGGGGCCACGACAAGAGGGCGCAGACCTAACACAAGTTCTTATAGCTGTCTTATGAGATAGCATTAGGCCCCCTTATTGTAATACTATTTCCAGTCAAGGCGGCTACGAAAACAGGGCTCAGACCTAACACAAGTTGTTACAGCTGTCTGAGATAGCAGTAGGGCCCCTTATCAGAACATTTTCAAATTTGTAGAACGAGGGAACGTTTATCCCGTTTCGCTGCTACATATCTTAAGTGAAGTTTTCTTGGGCCCCATTTATTGAATTTTCCCGATGAACTGCTATCATCTATGGGAAAATAATCGTAAACGGCTCTGTAATGTTTTTTAAACAGGGGTTTGATTTATTAAAAATAGTGATCGACATTGGTTGGCCGCATGGTGAGAATTTCTTATTGTGGTTAATCAAAGTACTATTTCACGTTTGAAAAGAAACTGTAAAGATCTACCGACGGCAAAAGTATCACCTCGTTGTGATTTAATTCCGTATTTGTGTGTAAGTTAAAACTATTCACTACTTATTTAAAAAAAAATAACTTTTAATAAATATTAGCGTTGTTTGATTGAGAATTGCATAAGAAAAGTATGCATAGCTGCTGTAGTGTTTGTATACGTTGATAAGTTAATTTATTGATATATTCATTTCCGGTACAATTAGGAAATTATGTAGATATTTAAATAGTTATACTTGGGATACTATTTATGTATTGAGAATTGGCAACACTGGTATTGCCAGGTGAAATTTGTCACTGTCATCTTAAAGTTTGACATTTTTGAGGTTATACGTACTCAGAACGTTTTGTCGTGCGAGCGCTATTTGTGTCGTTTACAGTAAGTTGAAAATTTCATCTCAGCCAAAATATGGAATTAACTCGTGAAAATTTTCGAGCTATGATTTATTATGACTTTCGACGTGGTCTAACTCAAGAACAATGCATCAATCAACTGAATTCAACTTTTGGCGATAAAGCGCCATCCACAGCCACTGTATATCGCTGGTACACTGAATTCAAACGTGGACGTAGTTCGTTTACGGATGAAGTTAAAGAAGATCGTCCAAAATCAGTCGTTGTGCCGGAAAATATCGATGCTGTGCGAAAACTAATTGAAGAAGATTGTCATGTGACATACCACGAAATCGAGAGATGTTTAAGCATTAGTATGACCAGCATACATAAGAATTTGCACGAACATTTGTGTGTTCGGAAGTTGTGTACACGTTGGACTCCTTATTTGTTGAATGATGCTCAAAAAAATGCTCGTGTCGATTGGTGCCCGAAAATGATTTCAAAAAACAACTGTGGTGCATCCAAAGCAGTATACAACATCGTCACAGGTGACGAGTCGTGGATTTATGCGTATGAGCCAGAAAGAAAAGGCCAGTCCACAGTTTGGGTGTTTCAATGTGAAGCAAAGCCAACAAAAGTTGTTCGTTGTCGAATCGTTAAGAAGCAAATGGTGGTGTTTTTCTTCACGAAAACCGGTCCTGTGGTAACTGTGGCTCTCGAAAATCAAAAGACTGTTAATTCAGCGTAGTATACGACCATTTGTTTGCCTGAAGTTTTCGGTTAATTGAGAGAAACCAACCCAAAACGACGAATCATTTTGCATCACGACAATGCCAGCTCACACACATCACATGCAACAAACGAGTATTTGGACACACAAAGATCGAATTGATGGGTCATACGCCTTACAGCCCCGACTTGGCGCCCAATGACTTCTTCTTGTTCCCACTAATTAAAGATAAACTGCGTGGACAACGATTTTCATCGCGCGAAGAAGCAGTTGAGGCCTTCAAAACGCATGTTTTAGAGCTACCATCTTCTGACTGGATAAAGTGCTTTGAAGGGTGGTTCAATCGCATGCAAAAGTGTATAGATCTTAAAGGCGAATATTTTTCATCAAATTCATTTGTTTATTCTTTCTATTCTCAATACATAAATAGCAACCCTCGTATTTCTATTGAGTTTTGTACGTTGGACGCTGATGATGACATACTAAATTGAACATTTAGAGGCGCTGCGTGGTGGTGACAATAAAAGAAAGATAGTAAAACGAATTGGTGCAGTTAATGCACACGGAATACTAATAGTAATTGTTACATAAGCTATAACAACGTGTGCTGTCAACCTGTACTAACTTTCACAAATTATTAGCACGAACGTGTACAGGTATTTCGCACTAACGTGCGCTACTAAATTGTACCAGTTAACATTAGGGAGCGACAAAGACAGCGTCCCGTATTGTGAAAACTACTTCAGACGATAATCAACAATCAGTTGCTTAAGGTATTATTTTATTTCATTAGTATTAGCTATGCAGGTATATTGTAACTTTAGACTTGTTTATACTTATTCTAATTATATCTCATCATCACCTTGATTTTCAAGCTTTTTTGTTGTATCACGCGATAGTACTGCAATGGTAATGCGGTTAAAAAAACGTGTGACATCGAAAGAAGAAAATGGCAGTTTACCTTGTACTAAGTAATTTCTTATTAACGGACAAACTTGCTATTCAGATATTTTAGATTTTAAAAATAGGTTTGTGTTTCTAACAAAAGAAACATTTTTTCAGGAGGCACAATTGAAAATTGCGTCTTCTACATTCGAAGCAGATAATTGGATATTAACAAATTTTAACTCCGTTCATATTAGTATTCTCAAAGTTATCGCAGCCTACATATTCATAACTGTACCAGCAAGTACATCTAGTGCATAATGTTTCTCAAAATGCAAATTAACTAAAGGTTAGTTAATACCAGCGCCCGCTCTAGCATTTACGCCACCCCGGACAAACAGACGAAATGCCGCCCTCCCTCCCCCAATAAACATATACTTAAATATATAAATGTATATATATATATATATATATATATATATATATATATATATATATATACAGCGTGTTCAGCGAGCGAGGAATGGGACAGTGCAATATCTCGAGAGCGGATGAAGATTTTTAAATTATGAAAATATTTTTGTAAATATCTTCCAAGGGCCCACATTTGTTGATACAAAGATTTGAATTAACGCCCATCACCGCCAGGTGGCGCTATCTCACTTCAATTTTTTAAATGCAATGCCCTATTTTTTATTTCATTTTTGGATTCTATGACATATTCGTGATGACTTTTATTAAGACTCCTACCAACCTATCTTTTGTAGTTTCTGAGAAAAAAATAATCCTTGGAATTTTAGCACAAAAACGTAATTTCAGGAAGTGCTCATACCATTTGAGTGATACAGACAAAATAGCAAATTTTATACCAAATGAAAGATAAAAGATTGTTCTTCCACAAAAATAATGCAGATAACGCCGAAATAATGCGATACGCTGTACACTAAATTGTAAGGGGGACCAACTTATCACAGTCGTTGATTAAGAATCATGTGAAACATTTATCATGCCATGAAAACAAACGCGTAATGAAGTGTCTGTCAAGTTTCTGTCAGTTTACAGTTTCAGTTTTGAAAATCGTCTGTGCATCTTCAAATTCCATAATTATGTTTACGTTTTCTAACGAAGAATATTTTGATATGGTAATAATTTATGGTGAATGTAGAAAAAATGCAAGGGCTGCACAAGTATTGTATGCTGCCAGGTTTCCCGATCGACGCCATCCCGGAAAAAATACATTTGTTCGTGTAGCAAATATTTTGAGAAGAACCGGTCATTTTCCTCACCGTAAGTGCGAGAATCCTACAAAGACAGCAACAGATCAAGCACACATCGTCGGTGTATTAGCATGTGTAGCTTATAATCCTCATGTGTCCGTGAGATCTATTTCTGAAGAGTGTGCCGTATCAGTTGGTTCTGTCCATAAAATATTAAAATCTAATAAATACAAACCATTTAAAATTCATTTGGTACATGGACTGCATGCAGGAGATCAAGATCACAGACTTAATTTTATCACCGGAGTTTTTATGGAACATTATGCGCAAGACCCTAATTTTCTAGGTCGTATCGTGTGGTCTGATGAAAGTAATTTTTCAAACAATGGAATCGTTAATCGCCACAATTCCCATTACTGGTCGTCAGAAAATCCTCATTGGGTAAGAGCAACCAATTTCCATGTGAGATGGAACATAAATGTATGGTGCGGAATGATAGATGACAAATTGATTGGCCCATATTTTTTTAATGGTACCTTAACAGGCCAACGCTATTGGAATTTTCTTGAAAATCAACTGCCTCCTTTGCTTGAAGATGTAAATGTAAATCTGCGGCAAGTGATGTACTTTCAACAGGATGGCGCACCGGCGCACGATAGCGCAATAGTGAGAAATTATCTAAGTAGAGTGTTTCCGCAACGATGGATAGGTACAAATGGTCCCATTATGTGGCAAGCTTGTTCTCCTGACCTTAGTCCCTTAGACTCTTTCTTTGGGGACATTTAAAGAGTGTAGTGTATGAAACACCTTCTAGAGATGTAGAGGAGTTACAAAACAAAATTAGAATTGCTTGTGCAAACATACCACGAAAAACTTTAAGAGCGGCAACTAGTGTTACATTAATTAGGCGTTATCAAACGTGTGTAG
Organism: Vesta saturnalis; assembly: GCA_036346205.1. Lineage (NCBI taxonomy): Eukaryota > Metazoa > Arthropoda > Insecta > Coleoptera > Lampyridae > Vesta > Vesta saturnalis. The sequence goes on along the minus strand of JARFJB010000360.1, from coordinate 6,034,137 downwards.
AAAATGATGGAGAAACATTTGAACATTTAATTTAATTTGTATGCTTTCAATTAATAAAATTCCAAAAATTATTTTTTTTCTCAGAAACTACAAAAGATTGTTGGTAGGAGTCTTAATAAAAGTCATCACAAATATGTCATAGAATCCAAAAATGAAATAAAAAATAGGGCATTGCATTTAAAAAATTGAAGTGAGATAGCGCCACCTGGCGGTGATGGGCGTTGATTCAAATCTTTGTGCCAACAAATGTGCTCCCTTGGAAGATATTTACAAAAATATTTTCATAATTTAAAAATCTTCATCCGCTCTCGAGATATTGCACTGTCCCATTCCTCGCTGAACACGCTGTATATATATATATATATATATATATATATATATATATATATATGCGCTTCATGTCCACTAATGGGCATTACGTTCAGTTAATAGATAAAAATAGATTGATTTTAAATTTGAAAAGCATTTATTTGGTAAAAATACATGTACCTAACATAAAATTAACAGTCGAGTAATATAAAACAGTAGAAATAAGAAAGTAGCTCTTTAATCCCTAACTACAAAGATGCATAACGGCACAATGAAACAAACAAAATATATAACATATACAAAAATAAACTAAAGTAACATTAACTACGCTAAACTCACAAAAAACTTTTTTTTCTCACTTTCAGTTCTGCGAACTCTTATTATTTGTTCCATGTTTATTTGATCAGCAATTTCATGCTCAATTGCCAAAATGGCCAAACCGTTAAGACGATTTTGAGTTGTAGTGGAACATAAGAAGTTCTTAATTCATTTTAATTTAGAGAAACTCCTTCCCCACTCGCTACAGTTACTGGTGTAGTGAGCAATATTCTTAAGGCAACACTAAGGTTTGGAGCAAAATTTAACATTGTTATTAATTTCAGTGCATTGTTTACGGTGTCTTTTTTCCCCAAAAGCACAGAAACGGCAGATATTTCGTTTGCTAGTTCCATCCCATTAATGTCAACAGAATCGCCATCAGTTAAAATAAGTTCCAAATCCTTGCAGTGTTTTAATAGCGTTTCTTTAGGCATGGTTTTTAAATCGTATATATTATATAAGAATTAAAAATTGTTACTATGGTGACTAAGATGTTCAAATTTAGCATCTAGTGCACTTAGTGCTTGATCAATTGTAAAATAAAAAAAATCTATCTTATATTTTTCTTTGGGATCTTCAATAGGATCATCTCGTGCTTCATATGGGAAATTGGTTTTCGTTCTTCTTACGCGATGTCGTGGTATTGTTGATTCAAAAATACATTCAACGTCAATTTCATCAGCCAATTCTCTTGCATCAACAATAGTTTCATTGAACGCTTTATCCGATCTTCAATCCTTAAAGAATGTTTTGCAGTTTTTTAGAAGATCAAGTGCAGATGCTAAATCGAAATCTTTTGTTTGCATCAGTTTGCTTATTGGATTAATACAATTTAATATTTTATACCAAATAACTATTGAACACAAAAATTTAAACTGTTTAATACAATTTAATAAACCCGAACCTTCGTCTCTTATTAAATTATCAATTTCTTGGTTTGCATAAATGCTTAACAAAGCGTAATACACCCCTCCCATATGAAATCTTAAAGGTTTTAAGGCCTCTATCCCACTCTCCCATCTAGTGTCACTCAATGGTTTTAATGTTAAAAATCCTTGGACATGTTTTAGAAGTATTGACCATCGAATAGTAGATGCCAAAAAAATAAATATATCTTTGGACCATATTGAAGAAATTAGCGGATTCTAAGGATGCCTTTGCCATATCATTAACCACTAAATTGAGAGAGTGGCTACTACACGGAACATAGAATGTACACGAATTTAAACTTTTAATTCGAGATTTCACTCCTGCTTTATCGACCCTCATATTGGACCCGTTATCATATCCTTGTCCTCTAGTATCCTGCAAATTTAAACCCAAAGCATTAAGTTCTCCAATTATAATTTCAGATCTTTCAACTGGAAGGAAGCACAAAAAACTTTCGTTAATTTTGATTTCAGCTTCATTGCAATCCATTTTATTAATTGAAACATATCTGATTACAAGAGTCATTGGCTCCACCTTACTAATGTCAGGAGTACAATCTAAAATTATGGAATAGTATTTGGCTTTTTTTTATATCATTAATGATATGTGATTTCACACTTTGATGCAGTAGGTCTATTATTTTGTTTTGTATATTTTTCCCGAAATAGTGAGCTTTACTCTCCTCTTTTTTGAGTATTCTGCGCACGTGCTCTTCCATAATGGGATCAAATTTAGATAGCAGCTCAATTATTTTTAAAAAGTTACCGTTATTATGCGCGAACAACTTGTCGCTTGTACCTTGAAAAGTTAGACAACTTTTACCGAGCAAGTTAGTGATTGCAACGATTCTTAGAAGCACCTCGTACCAATGATTTGTTTCAGCATTAATAATTTTTTGTGCAGCCGCATCTATAGTTTTACAACACTTTAATTTTTGACTCAGTTCTAGCCATGATTTTTGGGCCTGGATATGGTTTTTAGAAATTTCATGGTCTTGTATTGTTTTAACGAGGTGTTTCCAACTTGTAAAACGTTCTTTTGAAAGGGAACTGATCACACGATAGAAAATTTTGTAGCAAAAGCAGTACATACAGTTTTTTTTAAATAGAGTACACTAGCCAGTATCTTGCAACTTGCTCTCCATTGCTTAAAATTCGAGTATAATAATGCGCACTAAATTTTCGACCAGAGTCATCGGAAGGGAATTTGTAATTGTGTAATGGTTTAGATGGACCTTGTTTTACCAAAAAACTTCTTTCGCCCTCTCCCAAAAATTGTTGCCCACAATGCTGGATCTGTGCTTAAACTTTGCAGAGCGCTGTCCGTAAGTGCCAGGTTGCTGCCAATTTTTATAGTACTTGGCGGCGAAATTGTGCCAGTTCCCGTTGATTCCGAAATATCGTCTAGACTTTGGTCGTCATCACTCCCTGATAATTCCGATGTTGGATTTTTTGCCTCCTCTTTACTTTTGGTACTACCAGACGAACTCTGAAAATAGTTCTCTAAAGCCCAGCTTGTTTTTGCCTTTCGGTTTCCTTTTCCATCCTGCGTCTTTCATATTGGTAACCAGATAGTTTTTTTCTTCCATCAACAGACATTCTTAAACTGAGTGAGATATCTTCAATTAAACAAATATAATAATAAAAATTAAAATTAAATTAGACTTAATCTGGACGCCAATAAATGAATTAAAATAAATTACCTGATACCTAATTACAAAAATCAATTAAATGAAATAGAAACTTACATCAAGTAAGTAGCAATAGTAGTAGGTAGGTTCTGGTAGTTATGAGTAGCAACAGCAAGACAAAAGTTGAAATCGCTTTCCAATTGATCACTTCTAACTTGACTCTGTTACGTTTACACCACTGAGACTTAATAATAAAAAATATCATTGTATAAAGTAATTCAATTATGAAATATAATACATACTTACATTTTTGTAGAATAATAAAAACAGACCAACGGTCGACGAGTTGCGATAAGTAAACTATAAGTGCAAGAGTGCTTTGTATTCGTCCTGAGCAAAAGAACTTAACATAAAATAACCGCGAACCGTTCCGTAAAGACAAGCGCCGCCGCTTATCAGGTTTTCTTAAACATCCGCGCCGCCGAGCCACTGCCGGTTTTAAAATCCGACGTAAGCCGTTTTTTTTTAATTTTATTAAATTTTAACACTCTCTTCATGTATACGATGCTGTAAACGTTTTTCTTTAGCACTATGTTTTAGTCTCTAAAAAGCTTTGTGTCCGGTCTGGTGCGACGTGCGAGCCGAGACTAGTTCGGTTGCAAAAATGAAGTGATAGAGTAAAATTTGTATGATAACTACCTGACGTCATAATGCGCAGATACCAATATTCGTTCGGACGATCTCATTTTTAAAATTGTAGGGGAGTACAATAATTTGACAAACTTAGTTTGTTTTCGCGCGTACGAAGTTTTTGTGATTATTGTTGTATTTGCTTGTTATGATCGGTTTATAATAATCAGAGTCTTTTAAGGCTACAAACAATAATTTATTTGCTACGTAAGGTAAGAATTGTTGTTATAACGATAGTGTATATATTATAAACTTTATATGCACCGGGACTGTTTTTTTCCGCACTTATTTTCTCGCGCAGAAAATGGAATTACGTCATGTAGTCCACATAAAAAATTTACTCTGCGATTTCCGTGCATTGTCAACAAGGTTACTATAAATAAGATTAATTCTACTAATAGTTGATAGAGGTAATCTTACTATAAATGGTCAGTAGAATATATTTCACAAAGCAACCACTTGCTTTGTGATATATTTAATAAGACTGGGCGACTTCTATTTATAGTCAACACGCTTCCCATCAAAAATTGTGAAAAATAATTGCAACTGTCGAAACTCAGAACTTTTTCATTTATTTATTAAATATATATAATAAAGAAACAAAAAAGGTCAATTATATTTAATTGTGCTACTTATGTTATTTGTTTATTTAATTAATTGAATGTCTTTAATCATACTCATTTGATTATAGTGCTCCAAAACTTAAACAAAATAATTTATAAGGCATGCCGCCCTTTACATTTGCCGCCCAGGACAATATCCAGGTTGTCTGCCCCCTGGAGCGGGCTCTGGTTAATACGTACCATGACAGAAACTGGTTTATATGCATTAGTTTTTATAAATATTCAAAACGAGGTCTTTGTCAACAATTTCAAAGTGATAAGAGCTCTAGGTTTTCAATCCAGAGACAATGGATCTCTTTAAGGTTATTTAGTTATAGGAAATAGGCCGATGTGGCTTACAGGGTGATCCATATCATTCAGTCTATATTTGGAGCATAAAACAAGTAAATTACGAATGCTGTAGGAAAACAATTCATATAATTCTGGATATGCAGGTTCTATTTATAAGTATTTGCAAAGCATTTAATGCAAAACGTGGTTATACAGAAGTACATTTTAAAAATAAGGTGTTCTCTAAATTCTGTTGTTGCTGTATTTAAACGATTTATAGATTTGAAGAGAAAGTGTGCGTTGATCATGGCTCATATTTCTGCATCATTTGATTTTGCACTGCAGAGCCGCACAGTATTTGGTCCGATAAATCGTTGGAGCAATTTGTTTTATTATAATCCATTACCGCAACCAATTTCACTACGTCTAGTATCAGTCGCTAAATTATGCATCGTATCAAAACATTGCACAGAACATAATTAATCTATATGATTAAGCTCTATACACTGTATCCAAGAAAAGGATTCTCACTATGGGGATCTCGAAAATGGTAATAGATACAACTCCTGTTAAATGGGAAGTTGTGTAATTAGGGACCAATAAAATGGTGTGATTTTTTGTTTTTGAGATATTTGAAAAAATTTTAATTTTGAAAATTTCTATTTTATTTTTTTGTGGCGGAAAAATTACTAATTCCTTTTATTTTTAGTGTAAATTAAAGTAAGAATTACTTACTTATAAGTCTTATAATAGTTGTTCAAAAAGTTCATTATTTTCCAAACATACATAACACCATCTGACAGTTGAATTAAAAACATTGCGAAGCATTTGAGGTGTAATACTTTCAAATGCTTCGAGAACTAGGTTTCGCAATTGATTGTCATTTCCAATATTGTGTCGGTAGATAAAATTTTTGACATATCCCGGGAAAAAAGTCAAGAGAGAAAAGTCTGCGCTGGACATCTTACTCTCAAATATGTTCCAATCTATCTTACTGGAAACCTTGCCAATAAATATTCCTGGACAGCTTTGGAATTATGTGCCGGAGCACCGTCTTGTAAAAACCAATAATCTTCAATATCAGTTTGAGGTATATCAGCTAAAGCTGCTCCTACTTCATTTTCTAATGAATTGGTAGTATTCAGAATTTAAAGACCCATTATAGAGAAATGGGCCTATTATTCGCGTTCCAAATATTGCAGCCCACATATTAAAACCGAAACGGTGTTGGTGTCTGCGCAGTTTATAAACTCTAGGATTTTCTTTCGCCCAATAGTGAGCATTTTTTCTGCTGAAAATTCCATTATTGGTCACCTGACTTTCATCCGACCAAATGATTTTATATGGAAATTGCTCTTTACCTGCACATTGCCTGGTATACCATTCACAGAACTCTCTGCGCCTCGCTGAATCCCCTGGTGAAAGTCCCTGACATATTCTAAATTTAAATGGACTTTTTTTTTGTAAAATAAAATGAACAGTAGGATGGGCCACTCCAATTGTTTGTTCAAGGTGTCTTGTAGAAATTTCTGGATTTTCCGTAACAGCTAATAAAACATTATTTGCTTTTTCTTCATTGCAAGGTTTTTCACGGGAATTTACAGGCTTTTTAAATGCACCATGTTCTCTTAAATTGACTGACAAGTTCTTAAATGTGGTTTTATCAGGCTGCTGTCTCTCTCTCTGCTTCTTTGGAATTTCGTTGACATAGTATGTAATACGATAGCATATGATATTTTTCTACATTTGAAAATTACGCCATGTTTTTTTGATAATAACTACCACGACTTAGCTAATCCGAGTTAAATACTAGTACCAGTTAAATACAAAATTGTAGAATAGAAAATTATGACAGATACAGAACTATTTCAAAGTCGTCTATTTTTATTTTTTTCAGAGCCGCTGGTTTTTATTTATTCTTTTTATTTTTTTTTATTTATCATTGTTATGATGTCGCAGATAGAACTGTTGTAACGAACCTTTTTATGTATGTTTAAAATTTACGTTCTTATTGGCAACTTAAGTGCATTTCATGTAGCGTTAGTTGCATACCTTATTGGTGTAAAAAATGTCTTTTAATACGCGCAGGATTACTTTGAGCGTCCTTCATTCATTGCTTGAACTACATGTTGAAGTAGAAGCCATTTTCGCTTTGTTTAAATTAATCATACGGAAATTTGAGACGTTTACATATCAGGCAACTCAACTTTAGTTATGCTCTTGCCACTTATTTTACTTTGGGTTTAATTTTATTTTAACGTTAACTTTGCAAGATGATGCAATAGCTTTGTTACTGCGAAATGGGATTTCATTTACCAAATTTTACCTTGAACCATACAAAATCAATTCAGTTTGGAGGTTTATAAAGAAATTTCTATATATTTGGAATAACCAGCATATCAATCTGATGTTTATTTCACCTTCCATTAAAATTGCGCAATAAAATTTAAAGTGACGAGTCGACAGATTTGCTCATCTGCTGAAGTTCCAGTGACACCCAAAATGTAAAAGAAATTACTCCAGATATTTCATATTGTTAATTAATTCACATTATAGTTTAAGGCAATTAATTACGAATCACCATTAGCTTTTAAGAGATCGTCCATTATAATCAAATTAAGTATCGTAATAAAACTCATTGTTGTCATTATTTTTTACTTGTTATTTTCATAAGTATTTGTGACTTTTCTATTTTTAAGGTTTATTTGTTCCTTAAAAACAAATTTGCGCTCGAGGTTACATTATTTATTGTCAGGTTTGAAGCAACACCTTTTTTTTGTAAAGCGAAAATATCTAAGCGATTCTATTTTTGTTAATAAGCAAAGCAAATGTTATTGAACCTAGACCTATTAATCTACCGATGAGCAAAGTGGCATAAAACCTTCTAGTTATTCATTATTTTCCATAGCTAATTATAGCTCTGGGCTAAAAGTATTTAATCATAAGTGGGTGAATTATTTATACGATCCCGGTTAAGATTACACTGTAAGATATTATTTATCTTTGGAGATTCATGAAAAACTTTTTATCATCTTGGAAAAATCATTTTTTGTTGAAAATTATACTTACGTATTTTAGCAGTGTTTGATAATAATCATTTAAAATTAAAGTAGATGTTCTTGACAACCTATGTGCAGATATACTTGTTGGACACAATATACTTGAAGAAAATTCTTCTGTTAATGTGGAATTTGCAAAAACCAAGAAAGCCATACCCTGCATGTGTGTAGCAATTGCAATGGTTGAACTAACCTCATTATTTTCAAACTTATCTATTACCAATTGCAACCAAATCCAGAAAATTTAATTAATAATATTCTGACTTCATTAGATACGGAGTTAAAAGGCTGCTTAAAGAAAGAATAGTTAAAGCTAACAATTCACCATGGAGAGCACAAGTTATTGTTGCTAAGAATAAAAACCACAAGATGAGAATGGTGATTGATTATTCTTAAACTATTAATCGTTTTACTCATTTGGGTGCTTATTCATTACAGAATATAAAAGAGCCTTTTAGGAAGGTTGGTAATTGCAAATATTCTAGTACTATCAATCACCAGATACCTATTAAACAAGAGGAAAAACATTATACTGCGTTTGACGCAAATGGGCAACATAAAGTAACTCTTAACAAGTTCATCTTGGTAAAGAAATACAATGAAACAATCAATACGAGAAAAGTTTATTCAACCAAAAATCAATCAAGATTCTGGGATATCTTATTGAGAATTCGACGTTAAAACCTGACCCATCAAGAATGGAAGCTTTGCTTACGATGCCTTTTGAAAGCAATACTGTCTTTTTAAAGAGAACTCTTGATACGTTTGCTCATTATTCTAAATGGATTCCACAGTTTTTTTCCAAAATTTAAAATCTCATAAAACATAATCACTTCCCTTTGGATAATCAGGCTGCAAATAATCGAAACACTCTATCGCAGCTACATTGAGTCATTCTTGTAGAGCTCTATCCTTTCTCAAGAACACTTTCAAAGATCGAACAAAACCATTCAGTTGTAGAGAAAGAAGCATACGCCATTGCCGAGTCTCTGAAGAAATGGAGACGTTTCCTAACTGGTAAATATTTTACACTTTTAACCGATCTAAAATCTGTTTTATTCATGTTTGACTTAAAACACAGCAGCAATATTAAAACGAAAAGATATTAAGGTAGAGGCTTAAATTGGCATGTATAGTTTCGACATTTTCAGAAGTTTGTGGTGCCATTGGGACTGATTTACTTCACCTACATGAATCTTTATGTCATCCTGGAGTTGCTTGAACGGTACACTTGACTCGATCAAAGAATCTGCCATATTCTGTTGAAGAAGTAAGGAAAACGATTGTAACTTGCCCTACATGCACTGAATTAAAACCGCAATTTCTAAAAGTTGATGATGGAAACGTTATTAAAGCTACTTCGCCCTTTTAACAACTTAGTATTGATTTCAATGGTTCTGTTCCTACCGCAGCTAGAAATAAATATATTCTTACAATTATAAATATTCTAGATTTCCGTTTGCCTATCCATGCCCAGATATGTCTTCTGATACTGTTATAAATTGTTTAAAAGATTTGTTTTCAATTTTCGGTATGTCTTCCTACATTCGTTCAGACCAGAGTACTGTTTTCCTATCCAAGAAATTCAACTCGTTTCCGATATCTCAGGGCATAGCTGCTAATCGTTCTAGTCCATATAACCCTAGAGGTAATGGGCAAACTGATAAGTAAATGGAATAATTTGGAAAATATTAAAGTGTTGAATTTTAAGCATTTCACATTGGGAAACAGTCCTGGCAGACGCTTTACATTCACTTAGACCACTCTTATGTACATTAATGAATTGTACACCTCATGAAAGAATGTTTGCTCACCAGAGAAAATCCCTAAACGGCAGATCAATTCCACATCTTGGTTAAGTAAACCTCGACTATTTTTTCTTAAGGAGTTTGCCAAACAGCGAACATGAACCACTTGCTGAGAAGGTGAATTTAAATGAAGGCAATGCAGAGTGTGCCTTAATTCGATACCGTAGTGGAAGGGAAGTTAATGTTTCATTACGGTATTTGGTACCTGTCAATATTGACAACAATGAAAATAATGAAATGATGATAACATTGCACAAACAGATAATGGTATGCTTGAAGTAACTGATCATTGTTTTGAAAGCGCAGAGAGAGACAGGGAAAGCTTGGAAACCTCAAACGTTGAAAATAACGCATCTGAAATTCGCCAATCTACGCGTATTAAACGACCGCCCCGGTAATTAGAAGATCACACCAAATAATAATGTATTGGTGTTATTATTTATTCATTATTGTTAATTAACATAGTTAACTCGCTTTACTGTATTGTCAGTCATACTGAAAGTTTATGCTGATTTCTTTAGAAAAGGGTTTATTATTATCATTTCATCTCAAAAACTTAATTTTGGCTACAACGACGTGTTTTTTATTTCACATAAAATTTTCTGCCCATTGACACGTTTGTGTTTGTAACCCACTAATTTCAAAATCTAAATAATATCGTACGACCCCCATCAAAATCTAGTTTAACGTGATGCAATTTGTGCAAAGTATAATATTCATTTTTCTAATTAAATTGCCAAATTAGTCGTGGTAGATCCTTTCGAAAAGTGAAATTCTAAAAGATTATCCGCGTTTAACACAATGTCGACATTAAATTTTGAGGTCTTAGCATTTTGATCTCTTGTATAGTTCGCTGTGAAACCTTGTAATCTTAACGGGTGTCGTATAAATAATTCACTCACTTAGGATTAATACTTCTAGCCCAGAGCTATAATTAGCTCATCGGTAGATTAATAGGTCCAGGTTCAATAATATTTGATTTGCTTATTAACAAAAATAGAATTGATTGCTTCAAACATGAACATAAATAACGTAATCTCGGACGTCAATTTGTTTTTAAGGAACCTTAAAAACAGAAAAGTCACAAAAACTCATGAAATTAACAAGTAAAAAATTATGACAACAATGAGTTTTATTACGATACTTAATTTGATTATAAGGATGATCTCTTAAATACTAATGTTAGCGATTCTTAATTAACTGCCTTAAACTAAAATGTGAATTAATTAACAATATGAAATACCTGAAGTACATCCTGGGTATCACAGGAATTTCTGCAGATAATAAAATGCTGTCGATTCATCACTTTAAATTTATTGCGCAATTTTGATGGAAGTTGAAGGAAACATCAGATTGATATGTTCGTAATTCCAAATATATAGAAATTTCTTTATAAACCTCCAAATTGAATTGATTTTGTATGGTTCAGAATAAAATTTGGCAATTGAAATCCCACTTCGCAGCAGCAAAGGCTATTGCATCATCTTCCAAAGTTAACGTTAAAATAACATTAAACCCAAAGTAAAAATAAGTGGTAAGAGTACAAGTAAAATTGCCTGAAATGTAAATGTCTCAAATCTCAGTATAACAATTTTAATAACTCACCACAGAAATGTGGGACTCTTAATAAAAAATTTAAACAAAGCGAAAATAGCTTCTACTTAAACACGTAGTTCAAGCAATGAATAACGGACGCTCAAAGTAACCCTGCGCAATGACCGAAAATGACTCGAATTGCGGAAAGGGTGTGCAGACGTATAATACTTGAAATAATTTATTAAATGAACTATGTGGACATTTTTACGCCAATAAGGTATGCAACTAACGCTACACGAAATGCACTTAAGTTGACAAATGAAAGTAAATTTTAAACATACAAAAAAAAGTTTATTACAACCTGATACCAAACAAAATAAAGGCAGGTAAAATTGACAGGGGGGAAACAATGACACATTTTCAATTATCTTGCCTGGCACTGGAACCTCATTATAAAATGCGCGCTTTTAGCGGTTATGATTCCTTACATGGTGTCGCCATCTAGTGGAAATGGTTCAAATCTACCTCACTGCACTATTTTAAATTTTTGGAATTCATGAGAAAAGTGAGTGATTATTCGACAACAAACCTTAGTTTATTTAAGAAATCTCCTCGTATGTTCTTATTTTCTCGGCAAGTTATTTTTCATCATGCTTACTCAAGTAGTTGAGATGTTTTCTCATATTTAGCAATAATTCAGTAAATATTACAAATTGGATTTCGAGGTTAAGATTAATGTATATCAATCTTAGATGACTCGATGTCAATGTTGCCCTATAGGAATGTGTTAATTCTAAATTTCAGATTTGCTTATGTTTTCAAGTTGCAATGTCGCGACCCAAGAGATATTGTAAACCTACTTTACGGAAAGCAGGGATTCTGTAGTGAACAGTATTAGAAATGAGGTACTAATCCAAGAACTTCACTGAACCCCGTAAAGAAATATAAGTGCAATGCTGTTGGAAGTCCCACAGTACTTACTACACAAGAATAACGACGAATAGTTCACGCACTAACCAAATTAGCAGATTGGGGATTTGGATTAGATCGGTTTCAGTTAAAATTGTACATTCAGGATTACCTTAAGACAATTGATCGATCGAACCCATTCAAAAATGGTTTGCCTGGGAAAGGTTAGATAGCAGGTGAACAAGCTTTAGTTGTGTTTGCCGCAGAAAACTTGCAGGATTTGAAAGGAGATGAAAAGACCAACTGAGCAGCAGAATCTCTCAGAACCTTCCAAAAATCGTGTTGAAGCGTGTTCTGTTAAAGTGCTAGAATAGAAAATTAAAAGACGCAAATGAACGGAATGATTTAGAAAACAGACAAGATATATTTAACTGTGCGAAGCCCGGCTTTCAAACAGAGGTTGGGACACAAAAAAGTTTATATCGAAAAGGATCTTTAGGAATCTACATAAAGTTATAGATAGTGTAACAACTGTTCTAGTAGTATGTAACGCAATAGGAGACCTTTATATGTAAATTATAAAGGTCTACATCCTTACTCTACCTGGTGCTTAAATGATCCCGATCATGCGGTGTACAACTGTTCACCATCAGGTTAGATGGAGTCATCACAGTTTGCCAACTGGTTTGAGAACGTTTTCATCAAGCATACTACGAAAGTAGAGGGCTCCAAGCTGTTAATATTTGATGGTCGCAACTCATACATTACAATTCCGTCAATCGAAATGGCTTGCGCAAACAACATTGAGCTTCTTTTTTGCCTGCGCATACATCCCATGCATTACAACCATTGGAAGTTGGGGTATTCAAGAGTGTGAAAATGCGTGGCGCAATGTTTAAAAATATCATTACTGAGATACGGGATGTAAAAATGTAGACAAAGTTACATTTCCTTCATTGCTGAAAAAACTAGTAGAAACAAATCTCTAGAACAAATGCAATTGATGCAATTGAGGGATTTGAAGGTTCAGGTATATATCCTTTAAACGTAGAAAAGGTATTTAAAAAATGTGACACGTCATCTGTGCCGTCATCTACCGAAATTTCAGTCCGTGGAGGAGCTACTATTCCGAAGGATATGTCCAATCCAAGTACCTCCAACAGCGGATCTCGATCAGACCGAGTAAGTTATTCAAGTTCGCATCCAATCTCAGCTCCAGGAAAAAGGTTCGAACTCCCAATATTACAGGCATTACAGAGACAAGAAAAAGTACCAGACACACTAAAACGAAACAGGATTCGACGAAAGAGTGCAGAAAGTTTAACCAATGTTTTGGAACGAATGCGATTGGAAAATGAAACCAATGATAGTGAAGTTAGCCTAAAGTTGGATTATGATTCCGATTTAGAGGCGTTCGATGAATTAGAAGACCAGAACGACTGCCAGAATACAGCTGTAGAGCCTGAACCAATTGGCCTCTACAAAATTGGGTCAATGCTTGGGTTCTAGTAAAATTTACTATTAATAAACATCGTTCAGCTGCGATGTATCATTACATTGGAAAAGTAAAGGAAGTTGCAGGATGAGAAGATCAGGAAGTGACAGTATCTTTCCTAAGAAAAAAGAAAAGAGTTTTGTTTTCCCTAACGTTCCAGACAAAGCCAAGGTATTGGTCCAAGATATAATTAAAATTCTGCCAGAACATACAATTCGTCTAGGAATGCATTTTTTTAACATGAGTGTTTGTTTTCCTGAGAATGAAGAAGCTCTCAAAATTTTGTAGTCCATTTTTGTATGAATTTTGTTGAAATAAAAAAATATATAAAGCTGTCCGCAACCTAGGTAGTTATTCGATGTCAATGTTCTCATCCCATTAGCAATACATTGACTTATACACCAGTTTACAGGGGGTGCTAATCTTACCGACCATGGAGTCCAACATTGACTTATAATCTAGATAAAAAATAAATTATGAAGATGTGTCAATGTTACCCGGTTTTACCTTACGTACTGAATGTGCGCACGAAAAAGTCATGTAAGTTCTTACGTACTTGAAATAGATCCAACACCATTACGATAAGTTCACCATTACTTTTCCCCGTTGCACTATTTTAAGCTGTTTATAGCGTCTATATGGGTATACCACTACAGAAAAACAATACAATGGCCTGTCCTAACGCCAAATTAGGTGGAACACAGTATACTACTACTTTCGTTTATTCATGTGTTACATACAGATATGGAAAAAAATTATTGCGGGCCTGACTTCTAATAAACTAGAAAGAAACCCAATAAGCATTATATGAGTGTGAGAGAGACATAACTTTACCGATGTTGCCACTTGTACATATTTGCATGTAGGCACAAAATATGAACTACTTAAGCCACCTTTAATCTAGTTTCAACATTTTTAACGAAACCAAAGCAACTAAGATGATATTGAAAAGTCGCGATTATTAAATAAATGCTTTACACTTAAACATTAAATGATAATACCTCAAACATAGAAGTTTATTGTAATTGCGAATTTATGATTTGGTTCGATTACTAGTCGTAAGAAGAACCAAGAAGAAACTCACGAGAGCTACAAAAAAGAACATTAACATTTACATTGATAGTATAACTTAAGTTTAAAGTTTAACTTAACGCATAATCATACGTTCTGGGGGCCGATTCTTGAGTTCATAGGAATACGTTTCCTATAAAAACTATGAGATTTTCCTATAGGAACGCGCATTAGCTATTCTTGACGCTCCAATAGGAATCATTTCCCATCGCTAGCGTAGGAATATTTCCACTTGGTAATTCCCATCGGAAACGGGCATTACTGTCACTTCTAATGCCAGTGTTTGCATTAAAAAGGCTAATTTAAAATAATTTGTTTAGTTAGTAATGGTAGAAGTAATTGGGGAAACTGAAAACATAGTGAATAGGCCGCCACGTTTATTATTGAAGAACACGAGCTTAGATCCGTTTGAAATGTTGTCGGAAAGAATATTTATAAAAATATTTAGGCTCAGTAAGAATCTTGCGAGAGATCTAATTATTTCACTAGATCCATATTTATTGGCTCCTTCACGGATATCAGCTTTAAATAAAGTGGAAAAGGTATTTTTTTGCTACTCACTGGATGTGCCGCAATAAAGGGTAATTATAGGTTTTGGTAGCACTTAAGTTTTATGCTACAGGTAGTTACCAAAGTGATTTTGATTATCACCTTTTTCTGGAATTAGTCAACCATCGGTAAGTCAAAGCATTGAAGAAGTAACCAATGCTTTGAATGAACCGAATATCTTCAATCAGTGGGTGTAAGTTCCTGAAAATATTGCTGAGTTAAATAGTATTCGAAGAGAGTAAGTACATTTGTCCTATTCATTTCATTATAAGAAGTTTATTTTTGCATTGAAGTTTTTATAGAGATTATGGTTTTCCCGGCTTTATAGATTGTACACATGTTGCAATATTTCCCCCAAAAGTGAACTACTACAATTATCCTGAACACATATATGTAAATCGGAAACTTTATCACTCAATAAATGTTCAATTGGTAATTAAATACATTTTCTTTTGATTGCACCAATAACTATAGTCGATTATTTCCAGATATGTAAATGCTCGACTTCCAGGAAGTACCCATGACGCTTATATCTGGAATCGATCAAGTGTTCAGCCAGCATTAAGAGCTTTAACTAGCACAAATCCTGATTACTTCTTAATTGGTATGCATTTTGTACAATATGTAGGTTGTTTTTAATTATATTTAAATAGTTGTTTTGAGAATTATTGATTCATATTTTCTGAATCTTTTTGTTCTTGTAGGAGACTCTGGCTAAGCCCCTGTAAGAAATCCAACTCCAAGGTCACCGGAAGAAGCATATACTAATGCTATCACCCGAACGAGAAGTACTATTGAACGGTGCAACGGGGTACTTAAAGCCCGATTTAGATGTTTACCAAAATACAGGGTTCTGCATTATCTACCAACCAAATGTTCCAAAATTATCAATGCATGTGTTGTTCTTCATAATATGTGCATTGCTAATAATATTCCTGATGCGGAACCAGAGAACGGAGAGTTAGAATTTGGGTTGCTTAATAATCTAGCAGGACATAATCATGAACAACAAAGAAACAATCCAGATTTAGAGGCTGGGAAAGCTTTACACAGAAGGATCATAAGAAGCTACTTTAATTGCAATTAATTGATATTGATTCATTATAATTAACCACACAAAAACATATATTATTAAACGTTCCTGGTCAAGATATACCAAGAAGTATTTGTAGTAAAGCAAATCGTGCAAGAACAGGACATGGACGAACTAACTCTATGCTTTTCCGATGGGCATATTGTAAACGTCGGTTCTAATACAAAATTTGATGGTGGTTTTGTCAAGATCTACGAGTTAACAGAAGATGCGGTTCACTGGTTACAATATAATTCTGAAAGATTTGTGAATACACACTCAAAGGTGGGCAAGGCATTCACAATATTATGAAGTCGGCCCTGGACGCACCTATGACCATGAAGAATAAATATAAATACAACATAATATAATTCAACATTTCTTAACTTCTGTCATAAAGTTGACTAATGTTTTTAAAGAATCGGCAATAGATTGTTGAGATGCAACATTCTTTTCTATTAGGCTCAGTTTTTTTTCATAATATTTAGCCTTCAGCTCAATTTTCCCTTCACATTGTGAAACTAAATTTTCATTGGCTCTAACGGAAGTTTGCAGTCTCTTCACTGCTGCAGATTTTTTTTTCTTCCCATTTCCTGATGTGGGTTTGGTGGAAGAACTTGGTTTGTTCTCCTCAAGGTCTGAAAATAATTTTTTTTTCAAGAAAAACGTTTCTTAATAGTGCGGATTTCTTAAAAGTACCTCCAACCTCACCTACAAGATCCATTTCAGAAGCATCTATAACGTTCTGTACTTGGGTAGGACCAGTTTGTGCAGGTCATTTAACTTCTGTTGAATAAAAATATATACATACGTATTTTAAAAATTGTATAACTTACAAAATAGTTGCCACTAATGATTCTGTAATAAGTGTATCCCCCTCCAAGCTCGTCGGACACCTCCATGAAGTACTTTAGTTGTCAATTTCTTTTTAGTTGTTTTCTTTAAATCATGCCAGGTCTAAAAATAAAAAACAACGTACCTACCAAAAACTAATTTTTAGATAATGTGATGATTATAATGTTATATTTTATAAAAGTTAAATAAACATTTATCACAATACAAAATAATGTAAAACATACCGTTCTCCATTGGCGCCAATCTTTGTGACTACCCGATATGGCATTTATGGTGTCGCCGATGACTTCCCAGCGTTTCTAGCCCTCGTTTTTAGCGAACGATGCGGAAAACTTTCCTTTTAAGAGCCCTTGCTCATTTTGTAGTAGCTCTAATAATTTGGTATTCTGGTTGACACCTTTTGGCCATCTTTGGTATTTTGGAGTTTGTTAAGAATAAATCAGGAGACAAGGAATAAATGTAGCAAGGAGCACGAAATGACACAACACAATGACAATACACATGACAAGAGCATGTTAAATGTCAATAATAACAACACTCTATGCATGTGCATTATTCAAACGCTATTGGTCCATATGATATATGAACAAGCTTCTATCTACGACCGATGGTATTTCCCATTCCAACGACAAATAAATTCCTATGGTAGTCAAGAATACGAAAATGTTCGTTGGAGTCGTTTCCAACGGAAATTTAGCGTAGGAAAATATTCCTATAGGAAACGTTTCCTATGAACTCACGAATCGACGCCCTGATGGAATTGGCCTGTTTTCAAAGCAAAAAGCAAACCTGCCCATTATTTCTTGTGCAGTGCTTCCTGAATAATACCTCTTAATAATCTGTATTTTTTCTTCAGTGGAATACCTGAGTATTGTGTCGGACTTGCGATTGTCAATTCTCGTTGACAGTAGCAATTAGATGTGTCATTGATACTAGCCTACTCAAAAGACGCATGTATGACATCAGCGCTTTTAGTTTGTTGTGTATTCTATCTCACTTAGCACGTGAACTGATTGTACTGTTTTTGTTTTACTTATTATAAGTCAGACCCATGATAATATTTTTCCATACCTATATATAGGAGTAGAAAAACAAAATGTAATAAGCACTCCTAGTCGATAGTGTCACACCGACAGGTTGTAAAATATCAAAATACAACAATGTACAGTGTTGCTTGTAGACTGATAAGCAAAGCCTAACAAAAAATTGTTAACACTTGGGCGCCCACGGAAAGTTAATTTTAGATTTGGATTGTTTCTAAACTTGAATTTCTGTTCATTTCACCCTAACCTTTCAAATGATATTATTATTTACATGCATTAGCAGCATAATAAGCTCTAATTTGGAATCAGTAGTGGAGGTTTTCATCCCTACACAGACATGTTAATTTCCCGAAAAACGTTTACATAGTATCATTGATTATATAGTGGTGTAGTATCTATTTATATGTAGAAATGTTGGGTTTTGTATAAAAGTCCCGTGGTTACTCTTATATAAAATTAAAGAGTACATTAAGGAAGTCTTCAATTACCCCAACTTTAAATAGAGATCATAAATCCATTAAACATTTTTCGAATAGAACACTTTCGACAATATTCGATTATGTGTATAGTGAAAGCTACAAGATGTGTTATCAAAAAACGGCACTAAAGTATGTAACATAATGACTCGTAAAGTTTTTGTAACAGGCTTTTTGTTATTTACAAGATGTAGTAATTGGCAAGATTTCACACCCAACCTCCATTCTTTCTAATAGAAACTGAATCAATAATACACTACTTCATATGCTTTGAAGTTGCATAATGACATTGCCCAAGTTAGTGTCTGTGATTATTAACCAATCATTGCACTTGTTGAAACGAGGTTTTATTTAATAAATTTTTAGTCATTTTGTTAAGGTACTGCGAAGCGGAAAACTTTTTATCTATACATTCGAAACATGCACTCTACCAAATGAGCCGGCACAAGCCTCCAAACCCCTCAATAAATCTAACTTAATTACTCTTAACGATAAATATTAAACTTACAATATTTGACAGTAATCTTGTGTACAGTAATTCAAGCAATTAGGTAAGTATGTATGTTCAAACCCCTTACTAGTTACATTTATTACTTTAACAATGCTTATTTATTACTGAATAAATGATTTAATTTTAATAAGATTTTACAAAAAATACATTTCACATGAAGTTTAAAAACAAGATAGTATAAAAATTTACAAAATAAAATTAACCACCGAAATAACTCAATCAAGTAACTCATAAATGTTTTACAATCTTAACTTTAGGGTGCTCTTTAACAATTTGACTACAATTTTGGATTGCAATTTTACAGTAATAATAAATTTTTATTCTCAACAATAAATCTATAATGTATAATTTGTGGTCTTCATAGTTGGAGTGCATCCAGTTATAAATTGTACCATCTTTTAAAAGCACATTGAGCAGTCGTTTTATAATATTATCTTTGTAATACTAGTTTTCAATATGTGTAACAAAAATATCACTTGTGGGGAAAAAGTAAACCTCCAATGTCTTTAATATTATCATAAGTTTTATAAAATATAAGTAATTCACTATGATCGTTTAATTTTCTGTTATTTTTCACTAAGCTTTAAGCACATGGTACATGGTTTAAATTTAATTAGGCACTTTTTTGCAAAATAACTAGCTAGGTAAGTTATGGCACATTTTTCTAATGTTGCAACATGTGATTCTACAGCATCATGCTCTTCTTCATCATCTTCACCATGTTTGTATAATCAATGCTTGTAGCAATTGAACATGAAAACACTTTCACCCTTGATCTTGATAAAAGAGAACTGCTCAAATAAATTTATTCAGCATATCTAGTACCTAATATAAAAAGATGATTCAACATTCAAAATTACTTTACAGGTCGAAAAAACGGTCAAAAAAGTACATTTTATTTCATTCTTTGCTACAAAAACTATGTAGTATAAGTTAAACGGGCGGGTGGTTGTAGTATTGGTAATGGGGCGTTAGATGTGTTGCCTACACTTCAGCTTATATTCAACTATTATAGTTGAGCACATGTAAAACTGTGAGTTTATACTTTTTTAAATGCTGTTTTCTTAGAAACAGTGTGAGATTAATTTATTTCCTTCTGACTCATCCAGTTTAGAAGCAATTAATATGCCAATGAAAATAAAATTACAATAATAACAATATGACTCACTAACTTCATATTTAAAACGCTTCCGAAGAATTGTACTGTGACACATTTAATTGTGGCACATAAAAATTTCATTAAGCCATAATTGTTATTAAACCATAAATTTAATTAAGCATAGTAACCACAGCTTAATAAATTATTAAAATATATATAATATGTACCTATGATTGTTTACTCATAATGTTAATTTTTAGAAGTAATATTCTGATAGTTCAATGTAAATGTACAAATGCTTTTAAGTTATCTAGTAATTAAGTCTGATAAATGCTTTTAGTTACTCATACATGCAGCTGATTATAATAGTGAAAACGTCAATACTTTTCCATTTAGATAGACATTAAAAGGTTAAACACAGCAATTTTCAAAAAAGACTAAAGGTTAATTGAGTTTATACAGGTTATAAGGTTTATTTTTAAATCAATAGGTACATTGCCAATATTAATCATTTTTTCTCATTTTATTCACAAAATATGCATTAAGAAACACAATTATACGTATTTTTTTTACTTCTAGTGTATATAACATTTCTTGCTTACAAAATACTTGGGTTACATGTAAATTATACAGATTTTGTGCTATCATTTCATCATGATATGTGTCGTATTTCAAAACAGAAGAAAGAATACAATTACAGTATAAAAGTATAATAGTTTAAGATACAAAAAATATTTATTACATTCCGATGAGGATGTCTGCAAGATTATTTAAAAAGTTCAAACACGAGTTGAACGGTTTTCTTTATTGAAATGATTGTTTAGCCTTAGAGTATTTAATTAATTGTTGAATTCTGGAATATATTTTAATTTGTATAAGCTCCAAGGAACGCGTTACAGCTGGGGCAGTAATGATTTTTATTTTTGCAGGAATCCATGCAGTAGGGAATGCAACAGCATCTGCAAAAGAAAAACAGAATTATATAACGTATAGGTACAAAAACAACAAAATAATCTGTAGCTAAACATAGGCGCAGCTTTTGTAAAGTACTTAAGTAATACTAATGAGGCCTTAATAAGATAATAAGCCTAATAGCGTGCTATAAATCTAGCGTATGCACGCACTTACATGAAATAGTTAAATGATCATCAATTTCGATCTGTTTTAGAATAATAAAAAACAGGTTTTATACTTCAACTGTTGATATTTGTACTAACGTGATAACATCTATAAGAATAATTCATTTACCATTCTATAAATTGTTTTGTTTATTGTGCCATTACTATAGCGACAAATATTCATACTTGCGAGTAGGTATCACGTTACAATACTCCCCTTTCTCATTAAACTGAAAAATGCATATTTCGATCCATTTAGTTACAATTCAATTTTTTTTCCAAAATGGAGATTGTAAACAGACCGGGATTTTAATTAAATCAATTCCTTTGTATACTAGATTCATACAATTGTTTCATGTTGTCTCATGTAAGTAACGAATTTATTACATCTGTGGGAGATATGATGGTAAATCTGCGTTTACGTAAAAAGTATTTGGAATTACGTCAGATTAAACCCTATGCTGAACATTAAATCTGTTGAAACTCAAGGTGACCTGAGTTAATAACCCGATTATTGTAATTAATGAAGTTAATGAAAAATTATTCACTTTACAAACCGTTCTTCTAACTCCACAAAATGTATGTGGTCTGTTATAAATTCATCAAAAAACGATTTCCCGGAGTGTGACTCCGGGTGAATTTACTAATTATGTTAAAAATATGGTTGCTAATGCGACATAAGATCATAGAGGTGCCAATACGTTACGCGAAAACTCTTTTGTCAGATCTAAAATATTCTCTGGGCGAAGAAATACCTAACGAAATTAGATGGATTATTGATTCCTTATCAAACAATAAATCATTCTGCCTCTGACTGACTATTTTAATGAATGGTTGCTTTAAAAACGACCTATATCCAATGGCATTAAAAAAAATACATAATTCTACCTTAGTTTAAGAAAGGAAGTAAGAACAATTTTAGCCTAATTTCCATTTTTCCAATATTTTCAACAAATTTTGAATTGGCATTAAAAAGCAAGATACGAAATTATTTTGAGTGTAACAATTTTTTAATAAACGTTTGTATGGTTTTGAGGCCAAAAAGGTCTACGTTTGATGCCCTTCTAAATTTATCTGATAATGAAAATGGTTACATTTCAGTAATTTTTCCTGACTTAAGTAGAGTTTTCGATTGTGCACATCTTTAGGGTTTAAGAAATAAATTATAAGCGCATAGTTTTGATAATGTATCGATTCAACTAGTGGCTCTGAATCAAAAGAACACATTGTAAATGTTGGAACACCACAGGGTTACATTATTGGACCGGTGTTATTTCTAGTTTATGTAAATGATTTGCCATTATCAGTTAACGGTGATTTCATTTTATATGTTGATGATGCAACAATTATATAAATAACGGAAAAAACTTGAGGCGTATTATGGCTTAGTTCAATCTATCATTAACTACGAAATTGTAATTTGGGGTCACAGTGTACCTGTACTGCTAGGATATTCAAAATACTGAGACAAGCCATTAGAATTATAGCCAAACTTGAATACCAGGCAGATTGTAAACAGGCTTCTATAGACTCAGGACTTTCACTTTTCCTTCTCTCTGCATACATAACTGTTTAATCCACGTAAACACAATTTTGAGAAAACACAAATGTCATTCGGATTTTCACACGTATGAAACGAGATACCATTCTAACTTAAAATCGGATGTATCTAATTTCTTAACCATAAAATGTTTTAATTGTTTACCAAATAAAATAGACTCTCAATGGCAGAACTTTTAAGAAACACCGGCCTTGTCCGTTACTCCTCACATTTAAAACATCTTCCCCGCGCCTTTCATATGTTCACAATCTTATAGGACTAACTTTAGACGTTGGCAAGCTATTTACATAAAGCGCATTTCAATCAATTTCGCTATTTTAGAAATGACTCTTGGAAGGTGAGGTGGGCGGTAGGAATGGTAAGAGAAAATTCACTTTAAAACCCTGAAATGATTTCTTTTATTATACAATCAAAGATTATAAGCGCTTTCATTCTGAACTAGGCGTACTTTAAAACAAAAAAATATTAGTTTTCGCTTCGGCTCATTAAAGAGAGACTATAGAGGGATAGGGGTGCGAATGGGAGGTTCATATCTTAGCATTGTGCGCTTTTATTTGACACCAGAATTGGCTCTGTACCGTAATTATTATTTTTCCCATACAATCTTTGCCATTTTAGAAAGGGTTATGGATATGCTAAGGAGACGTACACCACCTTATAATCCACGATTTATTTGACATCAACCTCTACTGTAGTAGCTTAATTACTATTTTGCCTTACACTCCTCGCCTACTTCGGCCTTTGGAGGGGGATTATAGAGGGGCGGAGGTCGTAAGTAAAGGTTTACCTTTTTACACTCTACGCTTTCGTTTGAGATCATAATGATTATTGAAGCTTTACAAAAACAAGACTTACGGAAAAAAAAATGGACAGATACATTGCGAACAGTACATTTTCTTAAACCTTATTGAAATAAGGTATATGCCACGATTTCAGAAAGAAACACTTTAATTAACGTAAAATAACGGGTGAAACGAAATTATCAAAAAAATCAAATGTGACCAGAGCATGCCTTTTTAAAAAATAATACATATCTGTCGGTATCGAGCAGATACGACGAGCCGGAGAGACACGATCTCGTGGACCGATACCTAGCAGCTCTACACCAGTACGACAGACTCGATCCAGCTCGAAGGCTCTAGCCAAGAATCCACGACTTCAAGACACTGAAGAAGAATAAGACGTCGAAAGACCACCCGTTAACACCGATGTGGACCACCAACACGCTCGATCCCTTGGAAGCCGCGCTGAAACCATAGAGACCGTTACCAGGGAAAAGGTGGCCCCGGCAATCCTTCCTCAGAAGGAGAACCAGGTTATCTTCTCCCGAAAATTAGACGATTATTGTTACAGCTAAAGCAGCAAGGATGACCGATCTCTCTGCTACTCGTACAGCTACCATCCGCAGTGGAAACACAGCTGCTGCTGGCCCGCAGCACGCTGGGTTACGAGAACACTGCCAGCGTCGGCAACCTATTCAACACTGACCGCCGTTAGTTACGTCAGAGCAGCGGTAAGTGAAGATGGGAAAGCAGAAGTACTGAAACAGGCTTTGGCTGCAATTGGCATCACACCTACCCAACCCACCTTAGGATTCGACTCCCTGTTGAACATCCTCGGATGTCTCAATATGGAAATGGTCCTACCTGTCATCCGAAAGGTGACAGCGGCACTCACTGGGGCGTAATCTACGACAGATATCTGGAAAGTGACCTTCGCACACGATCGAGAGGTAATTGGGTAATCATACAATGGTCCGCCGCCTGGTGTTCCAGGTTGAGTATTCCCGTTTCATTTTACTGATTTCATCTTCTTTTAATACCGACAATAATTATTCACATAACTGATACTTGTTTCTTTTTTATTTCAGATTACAAGTGGCCACCAAACATGCACAGCATCAATCCGACAACAGGACATCACCATCAACCACAACAACAGCTTCCACAAGCAACACTACACAACATCTGCAGACCAACAACAACTACAATTTACCGCGCTTAACATGACCATAGATGGTATTACACCAACAGCACCCAAAAACCCACATCACACAAGAGGATTTGAACCATCCTGAGCAGCGTACCACGCAACGCCATATTTTGTATTACATAACTATGTATTGTATATGTTAATTTTCAATATTTGAAATAAACCCTTTTGAATTGAATTGAGAGGGAAACGTTAGTCTGCAGATGTCTCCGTTTCGCTGGTGCCGCCTGTAAGTGCTCTGTCGCAATTTTCATTATGAGTTGTGAGATTAATTATGTGGCAATTAAAAATGTATCATGCAAATGAGTATTTTTCAAAAAAAAAGTTTATAGATGACAAACTACTTCAATAGCACCCTAAATATGTGCTAAGAAAACCGACAAAAAGGAGTAAAAAAGGGATACTGCTGAAACAGGGTTCCACTGAAATGAGGTAGTAGTAAAGATTCTATAAGCTAACGATAAAACATCTTATATGCGTTACAATGCTTAATTTATTCGCATTTCCTCTTATATGAATGGTACAAAATATACCTTCTCTCTTCTCACGTATCCGCCAAATTAATTTCGAAATGATAAAAGTAAAATAGTGATGTTTTTATTCTAGCAGTGAATATTTGATCGCGAATATCTTCCTTCTTAAAACCACAATTTTTTTCAATGAAAGATTACGTAGGCACCTTAAAAATGTTGGTTTTAACCACGACTATACTACATAAGCATATACTTCATAAGCATATATTCCTTATAACATTAGATTCGGTCAGATATTAATTAAATTGTCAAATATGAAATTCTGCTGCTAATATATAGCTTTCTGACCATGAGAACTAGCATGCAGTGTGCATATCAGACTGTTCAATTACGGTAAGTTTTAAGAATTCCTACCTACACTCTACCTTTTCTTCAAGAAAACGCCTAAAATCCTCAACACTTTTTGCTACAAGACTGATAGTTTGCAATGTATTCGCAATACGTACTATTTTTGAAGTACTTTCTTCAGGACTTATATATCAATTCAGCGAAAATTTTAATTAAGAAAACCTGTCTAAAATTGAATTATCTTTAAAAAATCTTGTAGGTATCGGAGGGATAAATTTCTTTGACATTGAAAAGGTAATGGAAGAAACAATAGCGCGAAAAAAATAAGGAAATCAATGAGATTACTATAAAAATTCGTATTTTTTGCAGGGTTGCATAATCTGCAGAGGCAAATCGGTACTTTATGCACTTAAGTGACATTTTTAGTTTGGAATAGATCCGAAATTGTTGGTACCCACTGTCTTTCATGTTCGTTTATGTTTGAGCATATTAGGAAAGGTTTATAGACAAGACGAGCTTCTAAGTAAATTTTTACAACGTTACTAACGCATGTTTGGTATTTTGTTTTTGATGTTTTCTCTAAACTTATTCACGTTTTTACAGATAATTCATGACACCGACTTATAATGGTAGCTGTTTTAAAGTTTTAAAGTGGTAAATTTTTTGTTTGTAGCTTACCCTATTTCTTCTGAAGCCCCGATAAAAAGTCTTAACTGGGGAAATTTTGTGTTATGTCGGTTAAAAACAAAAGAAAAATTAACAGATCCAGCAACACGATCCGATACAGGCAATTCTTATGGCACTCTACAGAATACTCTGCAAGATAAATTGTTTGGATAAAAATAAAGCAATATTCTACAAAAGCTGTCACCGAGAAGTTAGTTCAAGCAGATTTAATATGGCAAGGAATCGGTCTAGTCAAAAGATACTTCCACCACTGTCACCATTGCAAAGACCTTGCAGATAAACATTTCTCGACTGGTTGTCTGAGGCGATGGATCTAAATGGCACTAGAAGCAGTACACCATTCGAGGATAAGACACCAATTTTGACGACTAAGCGTTGATTCGCATGTTTTTTCGTGGGAAAACTACACCTCAAGACAAGGGATAGATCAAGGTTTACTGACGGTAAACCAAACTATTATTTTTAATGTTGTTAACCGCACAAAAAAATTCCGATGATCCTGGAACGAGAACCACAATAAACTTCACGTCTACTTTTGGTTTTCCGTTTCTTTATTAAACGTAATCTTCTGTTAATAAAAATCATGAGTTTACAAGTACAATTAACGATACGGCATTAACGAAGGCACCAGTGTAGAAACAGAGAAATGTTGTACAAGTTCACTCGAAGTAGTTTGTCTGCATAGTTCCGGTTGGCGAAAGAACAAGGTGAGATCGTTTGACAGCTTGATGATGTACTCAGTGAGAAAAAGGGTAGCAGTCCTAAGGAAAAAATTATTTATGTTAGTGATCGATTACGTTTATCTACAACAATATGGCTTACATTTCAGGGATCCTATATGTTCATTTGCCAACAAAACTACAATAGCTGTGGATGATAGTGCCTCACCCATAGAGAAGGGGCCAGAGTGGTCCGAAAGCGCTGTTTATTTTTCACTCGCCAAAAACAGAATTGGCAGGAAAACATTCCTAAGACACTGTCAGCGTTTCTTCCAGTATTACCCGAGACAGTTCACTCATTGGCAACAATGAAACATTGCATCAAAATCGTTTCATTGAATACAGAATGTTTAAACTCTGAGCAAATAGATAAAGCTACTGATAACTGAATGACAGAATATTCTGTCATCGTGTCAGAAGTTTCGTGAGATATTAGGAATCCTTAAGTTTAGTATTAAAATATGTTAGTTAATACGTATTAAAATTTAAATTCATAAAGTAAACTTTCGATCATAGTAATTGGAACGTTTCACGTGGTTTAACTTTTTTGTATATAAATGTGTTCGGAAATTGACGCTGAAATCGCGATATTCATGATCAATTATTGTATCATGTAATTACAAAATTCTTGCAATTACGGTTATTTGTGTAGCGATGTGAAAAACGCTATCACCGCGTGGTATGGTAGGAAAGTGCGAAATTAGGCCCTAAGGTTTTAATTAAATAAAAGTTAATAGTGAACATGAACTCATAAGTGTTGAATATTGATTTCCTGGAAAGAAAGTTTTTTGGTCCGGTTTGGTACGTGTCGTGTAAAACAACGGGGTCCTTTTTGATTTTTAAGTGAGGGACGGTTTTTGTAGATTCTTGCAAGCGGTTTTAAAAATGATCTTTCTATTTTGCGTTCATTATGGTGTAATTACGATAAGCGTGTTTCATAACGTACACAAAAAACGCATTTTTTTCATCTAAGGTTTGCAACATAATTAGTCAAAAATGTGAAGTATAAATATTATCATAACCTTGCATTATAATCGTAAATTACTAAATAAATGTTGTCTTCTTTATATCACGATAGTAAGGTTAAGGATAATAAGGAAAAAAAAGGCATGTGAGAAAATTTTACGGTTGGTACTTTTCACAGCACAAATACTTCAAACTTAAACAATATTTGTAAACAATTTGAATTTGAACATTTCAACTTTGAAAATCTGACCATCAGTGTTTTAACCTACTTGGCAATAGAAAAAATACCCCTCTTTATTTAAAATCGACCTTTTCTCAAATCTCGCCATAGAATATGCAGAATAGTACAAAAGCACGTTCCATACGGCGTTATATCAGACTTGTTTGTTAGAAAACTCAGAATCGTGCGGTATAACGTTTCTTATGAAACTAGTTCATTAATATACTATTAAGGATTTACATACAATTTTGAAGAGGCACTGATATCAGTAAGGGAGGTATTCGTAAAATATTTAAATAATATTGTGGGACCATAGTACATCCCATAATATCAGAGAGTAATCAATCATCTTGACAGCGACAGATCAGTGGCACATATGGTCTGTAAAATATAAAAATCTTCAATTTGTAATACACTGAAGCCCCAACCGCATCTCTATGAGTTGTCTGATATTCAGGCTTTATTTAACACAATATTTTGCAGGCGGCAAATTTACAGCATCTTCGTTTAAACTAGCCCGGTTTTCTACTGACTTCTGCAAAAAACGACACTAATATGATTTATTATTCATTGATATTCCGGGCGTGCTTTAGTTTATTGCATTTGAAGTACAGAACCGGAGCAGGTAGTAAAGTAAAGAAAGGAGACGTGTTGATTTTTGACAAAAAAAAAGAGAAGCTCATCAAAAGACTTGAAAAAGCTCTAGCGACGGCAACGTTGTTGTCTTAAGTAATCAGTTGTATACATTTTCGTCATAATCTTTGGTAAACTATTGCTGATATGTTTCCGTCCAACTCCGTATGACCTGCAATAATGCTCTACGAAGAAACCTTTTTCTGCAGATGAGAATTTACTTTAAAACCAAACACAGTAATTTAGCAAACGGAGTGGATACGCCCACAGCGTTATGATTAATTAAAATATTGAATATGAGCGAATGTTTTGGAGCATAGATTCAGGTGTGTTGAGTGTGTTGAAAAAAGCGCAACTAAAGTAATTGACTTTTTCTATTGTTTATGAGTGCTCACGATTTGTTTTGATGTACGATTACCTAATTAAATATAGGGTGATGCCCACAATTAATTATCTGATTGTAACGAAACCGACAAACACGTATCGTATAAACGCTAGGCCTATTTCGGATTATCTGTCATGTAATCTAATGCCAATTTGCTTTACATCTCCTTTTACATTTCTGATATATCTTGCCCAAGGCGAAGTTAAAAGCGTTTAATTATCTTAAACTTGATATGGTTCCTGTTGTATGCAGAAGGGCTTCTAGGCGAGCACATGCCTTCAAGGAGACGCAGCGCTTGGTGTCGGATAAACCACTATCTAGTACGACCGGAAGATGGACAAGAGCCACTCGAACCGAAGTTTTCGAGGATCCTTTCGGAGTTATTCTCCGATAATGTCCCCATAGGAGACTACAATAACGGAGAATTTGGGGAGATGACATAATTGTTTCCGTCCACGTCCCGTTCAGCGGTCATTCCATGTGATGAGATGTCCAAGTCTTCCGCACTCCGTAGAGACTGACGCGACGCTTAAACTGCATTTACTTAACTTCCTGTTGGTGTACGGTCAGATGTTATTTTCCATCGCGGATAGCCGAACGGTGATGACAGCGAAAGAGAGGAATCTCTCTAAAGTAGATCACTGGCGACCAACCACCATAGGTTTAGCAGTAGTGAGATTGTAAAATAAGATTTTCGGCAGATGGTGCTCCAATCTTCCCATTCACTCCCACAAACGTGGGTTCTGTTAGTTGGATAGAGTGTTCATGTCATATCACCTTATAGCTCTCCAAATTATTCGCTACGGTCTCCTAGTCATCGTTCAAGAAAGAACGCCAAGGCCTTTAGATATATGGAATTCGTAATGAAAGGTTATAAAAGCGTGCGTTCATGGATTATTAAAGTAGGGTCTGAGTATATGCATGTATATGCGTGTGATTGACATCCCTAGTGGTGTAGAGTAAGGATATCACCTATTCTATCCATTGACATGGACGAGCTTGTGGAAAAATAAGTCCTGATGTACATACGTCGATCAACTGTATGCGCTATGCTGATAATTTTGACTTACTCCGTGATATTGAGCAGAGATACACAGGTGTTTACTCCAATTCACTGTAGACTTTATAGCAGACAGAAAACTTGGATTAAACGCATCCAAGAGTTTCGGTATCTGCGTACAAGTACTCTAAGCCGGTTTATCCTAAATGGGAAAGCGATGAAAGCCTTCGCTCTAGGCCAGTTCTTAAGATACTCGGGAGGTAAAATATCCTTTTTCGGATTAACCTTAACCCAAATTATGAAATAAGAACCGTATTGGCGCATTTGAATCATGTTTTGGGTCTGCGCTCGTTTAGCTAAGCCAACAGAGTGCAAGGGATGGGTAGTGAAAGAAAAATGGCGCTCTTCGAAAGTCCGATTTCATCTTCTTTGGGGCTAAAAGCCCCGTCTATGATGTGACTATTCCAATGGAGTCAAATTCACGTAGCAGGGTAAAATATCTTCCTACACCCAACCTATTTCCGTTCAGGATTTAAAGCATTGGTACATGGCTGGGCAAATGGTCTACACCGCGCATGTCTTGGGGGCGAGAGGTATGTGGTGTAGAAAAAATAATTGGGCAAACAGTATTTTGGGCTTTACGATACCGGGGGCCAAAACCTACGTCCGTAGTACCATCCAAAGCTCTGTGTTGGTCCATGGCTAGTTTCTGAGGTTCATTTGGGGAGAGAAGTGAAGCTTCGCTGAATCTCTCGGACGACGTGCTGCTTCATAGTACCATACGCACCAGTATTTGAATACAAATGTTTCAAACATATATGTAATAGTTCGCAAAAGAGGCCGTAGACTATTATCAGTATGGCATTAAGTTTCGTGTTTCTTTACCCAAAATGCATACTCCTTAACTCTTGTTTACACATAGCTACATATATGACTAAATATATAAAACTAATATTTTACATACTCGTACCTAGGTACATACATGAAGACTTCTCTCGAATGCGAGTTAACCCTTGATTTCGTCTAAAGTAGACATGGGTTCGGATGTTATACATTCAAATTGATTTTAGGTTTAAAGTAATAATACGCTACATAATTCTTATTCTTCGGATTTATTCGAAAGCTGCTCCTCCTCCTAATTTTTCTTGTAATTTGAAAAATGGTTTATTTACTCTCATTGAGGCAAAAATAACTTCTTTTAATCAATTAAAAAATATCACGTTTTTTGTTAAAGTATCAAAATTTTAGGATTTTAAACAATGATTTATTGCATAATGAATTTTTTTTAAAGTAAAATTGATCATAAAAAATTGAAGTTGTATCTATTTTTACAGCTTTGCAAGTTACTCACACGTTTATAACTTTTTTATGAGTTACTATTAAATACAGCTTAATTAAGTTTTGCTTGTGTCAATGGCTTTTTTTTTAATTACTCAACTAATTGACGCAATTTAAGTTTTAAAACCATGTTTAAAAAAATAACTTCTTTATATGAAATACCTGGTAGTTGAATAATCAAGGAATTTGTGTCTGAAAGCGGAAGTAGGTTCGGTAACCGTGTAGCACTTTACAAGCGTATAAATTTAGTAAATTGATGAGATTGTATGTCAGATATAATTCTATATTAATGGAATCGTAGCCAGCGTTACGATAGATGCAGTGAACAAGAAATTGTGACGTCACAATAGTTGTATCAACACTTTATTTGCTTATACAGACGCGTTATAATAAAATATGATTTAGCATAATATAGGAGGTCAGTTCAAAAAATAAACGAACTTTTCAAATTGTGCGCCAATGAAGCCTGGTGGTGTCATGCGGTTGGAAACACTGTGTTCGTCATAACCTCCCGAGTAACGTGCTCTTTACGGATTTTAGATCTCACTTCTTTCTCGCATTATTATTTGAGTGGAGGGTGTTTTAGTTTTTGCAATGTACGACTTTCGGGAGTAACGATGCAACGTGAAATTTTGCGTGAAACTGGGAAAACTTTTGAAACAAGCTTACGGAGACGATGCTGTAGGTCGTACGATCACCGAGCTGGTAGTGTAGTGGTGACACGACCTGCTTAGCATTCGGGAGGTAATTGGTCCGATTCCGTTACCGTCCCCCTCAGAACCCTAACTCCGTTCCTTCCGATCCTATCCTGACCACGCCTATCCTTAATCCCACCATGCACATATACGTAATGTATGTATGTATGCTGGGAATCCATGATTGTGGCTGAAGGAGCTCGGGAAGCTCGAGCTCCCCTTTCCTTTTCCTAGGTCGTACGAGTGGTTTTGACACAGTTCATGAAATTAAAATAAATTCGTCACAGGAATTGGAGATCGTTACGAAAGAAGCTTACCAGAACAGTTTGGCAAAGTGGAAATACTGCTGGGAAAATGTGTGTATAGGGGAGTTGAGTACTTGAAGGGAGACAAGGACAAATGTGTAAATTGAAAAATAAAAATTAAAAATTGAAGTTCGGTTATTTTTGAACAGACCTTGTATGCGTATACAATTGACATTGTGGAATAAAAGTGTAATATATTTAAAAAGAGATTTCCACATCACCCTAGAATTGCATCAACCTATCAATTTTCCATTTGATGACCTTATGGGAAGAAAAATGCGTCTATTATTATAATCTCTTGAACCATTGGATATACAACACTTATATGGAATATTTAAGAGTAATAACTTGAGATTACCATCAATGTTAAGCGCTCTCTTAAGGAAAGCATTAGTCTACTACTTAACAGAAACGTTCCTTAAATGTTTTTAGAAACTTGCGGTTTTATAGGTATAAGAACAAAATTGAAATAGAAATGCAAATTCAAAAGCATAACCTGAAAATAAACTTGTACATCATAGCAAAGATTTTTATCTTCCAAGCTAGATAGCCCTGGTGTGTGTGTGTGTGTGTGTGTGCGTCGTGCGTGCGTGCGTCCGTGCGTGCGTGTGTGTGTGCTGCGTGTGTGTGGGTGTGAGTGTGGGTGTGGGCGTGAGGTTGAGTGTGAGTATATGGGTGGGCGTGAGTGTGAGTATATGGGTGTGCGTGCGTGTGTGTGTATGTGTGTGCGGGTGTGTGTGTGTGCGGGTGTGTATGCGTGTGTGGGGGTGTGTGTGCGGGTGTGTGCGGGTGTGCGTGTGTGAGTGCGTGCGCGTGCGTGTGTGTGCGTGTATGTGTGTGCGTGTATGTGTGCGCGTATGTGTGTGCGTGTGCGCGCGCGTGCGTGTGTGCGTGCGCGTGTGTGCGTTTATGTGTCCTCAATGATGAAAGATACTGAGGTATAAAATTCAGTTCTTACCCGTCAGGGCAAGTAAAGATTTATCACTATTTCCAAATGATGCCCAGTATCGTAAAAACTTTTGTGTACGGATTTTAAAGAAACGGTTATGGAAATGTTACGGGTTTATTCAGATAGATTTCCCAATCGCACAAAACTAAACCAAACATATGTCAATTTTTAGTCATCTGAGGGAAACGGGTAGCTTTAAGAAAAAAATTCAGACTATGGGGACGTACGCGAATAACTCGTAGTGTGGGAACATAAAATCGTACAAAGAAGAGACTCAAATACCAGTACTCGTCGTTTATAATGTAAATTGTAGGTTTCTTTGTTGTGTCCAAAAAAGTCCAAGAACATTTACCGATTGATCCCTTTGTGCATCTCACAGTAGTACAGCTATGTTTATTTTAGCGCAAGAAGTGACGTCACATCAAGGAGAGACGTGGACGAGTACTTTAGATCGGTCTCCCAACCAGCTAGCACAGGAAGTTGCAGTTAGCTGACGTCAGACCAATATGAGCTGAGAATTTGCGCCCCTAGTGAGTGTGAGCAAAGTGGTTGGCCTATACAGCTGACCGCAGCCAATGGAAGACGTGAGCGGTCAACTGCCAGGGCTAACTCCCTTACTTACTGGCTGGAGGCGCTCACTTCGCTGTCGTCACTTCCTGCGTTAAAATCAACATAGCTACACTACTTGTCACATTCTAAATACATATATTCGCAATGAAAGAATTCATGACCCATATTATTGTAGAAACTGACGAACGTGCCTCACTAGTCTACAGTCAACCAACCTGTACAACATGAGTATATTAATGGAAATCCATATATTACAAAAGTTGTAAATCATCAGCATCACTTTAAAATATATATTTGGGCAGGTATGACTATTGATTACTGCGTTATTGGTCATTCTAGATAAGTTAAATGAAAAACATAACTAAATTTGTTACAAAACAGATCCCCAGCTCTAGACTGGGATTAAACTAAACTACCTGACATCGGCCTATATTGCCATTAAATGCTGTACGCGTATTTTTCGCACACCCAGTATCAACATAAACAATAATAAGTGATATATGCATAAGCTCTACTGAAAAAAACACATTAAAAAGTAAAAAGAAATATTTCTTGTTTTGTCAGTACTTTTTTTAGAAATAGTCACAAGTTGCCAAATTAATGTCAAAGGTCGGTGTATTTTTTTTTTAATTTAATTAAAAAAGATAACAATATTATTGTATAGAAAAATTATCTTAATATTTACATAATTATTAATAATATTTGTAATATACATGTATATAGCCCGTGAGACATAATTAAGAAAAATTCCATATAAATGTAGGACTTCAAAATGTTTCTATACGTTTTGCTCCAAAGTTAATAGTTTTTGATATATTTTTAAGAAGAGCTTTATAGGCTATTTCTAAAGTATATGTTTTAGAACTTATTTATTACCTTACGAAACATAGTTTTAAAATTAAATTAGTATTAAATATGTATATTTTAAAGGTAGAAGAGAACATACTCGGAAGTCGTTTGAAGTAGTGGCAACAATTTCACCTTGAAAATAAATTCATCTTTATGGTACAAAAAGAAAAAAGTGAAAAGAGCTGGTTTATTTCACCTTCACGATACTGATTGAACGAGTGGAAAAAACGATAGTTTTGCTAAAATTTTCAGTTTTTAACAAAAATGGCTGGACTATCTTTAATTGAAAAGAATGGTATTGTTCATAAAGCACACAAAAAAATAAGACCCATATAGGACAATACTTTAAGCACAGTTTCGTTTTTTTTTACAATAAAAAATAGCTAGAAAAAGTAATAACCTTTTTATAACGAAAAATAGCTAGCATACCTCTTGTGAATAGACGCATGATTTGCAAAACAAAAAAAAAGTAGCATAATTATTTATTCATACATAAGAAAATTTGACCGGATTCTTTTTTTTTTTCAAAAATATTAATACGTACGGGACAGCTCATCAAAAAATTGTTGGGCCATATTTTTTAAATGAATAGGTTTGTTCATAAAATGACAATTTTCAAAAAACAAAACAATCTGCACGACCTAATAGGCACAACACATTTTTTATAACAAAAATGCGCATCTATCTGTACTGAAAAACATTAACTTGGTCATAAAACGAACAATTTTTACGTTAAAAAAATGTCTGGCACAAACACAATACACAAATACACAGAACAATTGTTATGCTAATATATAAAAATGTTTTAGGCAATTTTTAAAAATAAAAGAGATCTAAGTGAGCAATATAGTACACACTTCAAACTCATTTCATTATTTTCTTCAGTAAAAAAAGGATGGCTTAATTAATTTTGGAAAAATAAAAAAAATTACTGTACAACGTAACATTTTTAAAACCCTTACCATGTTTTTTCATAATGTTTGGGCTATCTTTGAAAAAAATTCTTATGACAAAGTGCACATTTTTGAAAAAATAAAATAGCACACACACTTCAACGCACTAGTTATTTTTTTAAAAAAAACCTACAAAAATATGCACAAAAAAAATTATAAGCCTCTTTAAGGCATTAATTACTTTTTTTGTAACAAAGAATACCCAGACTGTCTATTGTGAAAAACATGAAATTGCTCATAAAACGTCCAATTTTCAGTATAACGTAGCACACAGTGAAGTACTATTACTTCTTTGTAAGAAAATTTGGGGAGTTACCTTTTAAAAAAAATTCATTTCGTGCATTTAAAAAAAAATGGGCACGGCACACCTCTTCAAGTACAACTCTGCATACTAATTTTTTTTACCGAAAATAACCAACTATTATTAAGAGAATTATTTTACTTATAGAATGTACATTTTTAAAGCAATTGTGACGATATAACGTAACATACAACAACACTTCCATCTACAGTAATAAAAATCTTTTGTTAAAAGGTAAAAAAGATCTGAGCGGAGCAACGAAGACTATTTCTAAGCATAGTTTAGCACACTAACACTTTTTATAGCAAAAAATAACTGGACCACCTTTTAAAAAAATAGTTTTGTGCAAAATTACGAAACTATTTGCTACACAGCATAACACTCAGGAAATGTTTGGGCTATCTTTGGAAAAATTTTTGCTCATAAATACAAAATTTTCAAATCGCTGAAGATGGGCTTGTTTATAAAATGTGTTCAAAAAATGTGTAATTTTAAAAAAATACGCAAACTTACACGGTATAACGAGCGCAATTGAGTACACAAATTTTTTTACAACGAAAAATGTTCAGGCTACCTTTAATGAAAAAGTTTTTCAAAAGTAATTCTGGGCCATCCTTGAACAATAATTTGTGCGTTCAAAAATGCACATTTAAAAGAAAACAGAAAATGCGTATGTCACAACAGCACTTCTGAAGCACAATTCCGCATGAAAATTTTTTTTACAAAAAATTGTTAGGCTATCGTTTATAAAAGATTGATTTTGTTAATAAAAAGGCAAATTTTTCATAAACCGAAAAAAGTATAGGACGCAATGTAACACACAACAAAAAAATAATAAAAATAAGGTCAATGCGGAACAACGTAGTTAGCTCACTTCAAGCACAGCTCAGCATACTAATTACTTATTTACAACAAAAAATAATTGGTTCATCTTTATCAACATAATTCTTACAACATATAAATCTGCACGCCATACGGTACCACACTTCGAGCACAATTATTTTCAATACACTTTTTGAAAAGAATGATTTTGTTCATAAAATTACAATCTACAAAAGACAAACAATCAGGAACATTTAGCTCTCTAATGTTTTTTTTTGCAGTGAATTATAGCCGGACTAACTTTTTTTAAAAAATAGTATGGTTTATAAAATGCATCATTTTCAAAAAATAAAAGAAAATGTACGGCACAACCTAACACTTGTCGAATACAACTCGGTACACTTTTATAACAAAAATTACTAAGTTCTTCTTTTTAAAGGAATGATTTTGTTCAGAAAATGCATTTTTACGACACAAACAAAAAAAAAGAAATCGAACAATGCAAAATACTTCCCAGCACAGTTCAACACACTTATTTTTTTTATAAACCAAAATGGCTGCGCTACATTTTTGCGAAAATAAGGGTAACAGAAAAATGGTTAGGTTAATAAAAAATTCAAGAAATATCTATACGACACGACTTTCAATTTTTTAGATTGAATCAGCACGACCCACTGGTTCACCGCGGCGTCGATTTTTAAACCGCGTATCTTAACTCGTCGTGTTCGTGGTAAAGTGTTTAACTAAAAGGAATATATTCAAGTGTAAGTAAGTATTTTCAATGTAATTCAAGCTCGCAGCAAACGATTGTACAAGCCTACGTAACGTATTAAAAAAAACATTGCCTTGCAAAGTATCCCACATGCACGCGGGCTCATTAAGCGGAAATCTGCTAAAATAAAAGACAGTACAGGGGTGAATTAGCACAGTCGTTTGTAGTTTATATTTATATTTGTGTAGAGGTGGACATGTACTAACGGGTACAGTATAAAACTTGGTTATAATTGTAAAAAGGCCATTACCAAGTGTTTACATACTCCCGGGTCCAGATGACCATTAAACACCTCGAAATTTATTTTTATTGTTGTATAGATGAATGTGTAACCTGAGAAAGGGATGCTGTGTTTTTCTAACGCACTCAAACTTATATACCGGTCACGATGTTATGATCTATTTACAACTTACCCTTGTAAGGTTTTGATTAACGAGTTTTTTGTCTTTGATTCAGACTGGTTTTTCACTGGGATTTCTCTTTATATGTAATTTATTGTAATTTTACGTATGTATTTTGTGCTTTATTAGTCACTAAACAATTGTGTTTTTTTGTACTTGCATTGACCTTATTATCAACTGTATAAATTTAGTGTTGTTGTATTTTATATGTACCGTAATCTGCCTTAATTTTTTATTTGCTTATTTACTTAAGGACCGGCATGATTGGTTTTAGAGGGCCACATGTTTGGTATTACTATATTTATTCTGATTTATTTATGACACAATTGTGGGTGTGATTACATGTCTTTTTTTATTGTGTTTGTGTTTTTTATTTATTTTTTTCTTAATGTATATTTTTGTACGCACTTTAACCTGATTTAATGGTGTTTTGTTATATATTTAACCCTTTCGTTGTTGTATTTGTGTTATTTGATTTATTAATGTACTTATTTATGAATAAGGTGGGTTTTCTTGGTGGTTCTTTTCCAGAATAGTACATTAACGGGTTGAATCATCATTGCGCAAAGCTCGTTAATTTTAATTTGAGTAGTTTCATTGTTTACCTGCCCCACATGATGCAACACTTAACCTCATCAAGCTTATCTAATTCAAATAACACAGCGCACCTACCACTAGGCGGCCAATTCTTTTAATCATATTTGAAGTTATCAGACTTGTAAATAAATTCTAATGTTTTAATTATTGCCAATAATTGAGTTTGGCATTATTGTGAATAAGCTCAAATTACACTTTTCAAGATACGGTACCTGAGGAACGCTACAAGTTCTGGAACCTTACCCTTATTGGAAGTACTAACGACGAAACCGGTGCACGTCGATATTGCACTGCAGTGCTTTATAGATTGCATCAACACAATCGGTGTTTCTGGAAATGCGGTACTCGATTACAGTCGTACAATTATTGGCACGCTAAAACCGGTGCACACCGTTACTGTTCCCTTATTGGCTTTTAGCGGTTTATCGATAACATTAGCGCGCCCGACTATTTCCGAAACACTTCCTTTTGCAGTGCTGAACTCTCTTTTGAAATCCGGGCGTGGTAACCTTAGCGGGAGCATTAAGACGAGACCGGTGCACATCGTTACTGCTTTATAGATTGCATTAGGACTACCGACCGTTGCGTTTCGTTAGTGCTTTATTAATGTATTTTATGGTGCAGAGTTAGCCGTTTTTTTGCTAAATCTGGGCGTTATAATCCTTACTGGAAAAATAGCATAACGAAACTTCAGTATATCGTTAGTGCATTTTAGTACTTTGACTACATTAGCCCAATCGATTCTGAAAAGCTGCATTATTTTTCTAGTGCTGGCATTCTTCCCTTATTGAAAGCTTTAACGATAAAGCCGCGATAAATCGTTGGTGGTCCATTAGTACCTTCTAGCGCTTCATTAGCACCCTCTTTCGGAGTGCTGGCATTCTCCAAGTATCGGAATCCCTAACGATGGAACTGGTGCACTTCGTTAGTGTCTTTTAGTGTTATTCCACTTATCCATTTTCCTTCATGAGCAAAGAACAAGAAAATCTTTCTTTACCAGTACAGTTTTAATGCATTATAATTTCAGTTCTAGTTTAGTTTCTACTAATTTTATCCTCTAATTTGCGTACAGGTATTTAAGGACATCCTATAGATCGCTCTAACATAGACGTACTCCACTTATTTCAAATTAAATAATTAATGTTCTAATTTATAGTGACGTTAAAATAAAGTTTCTCAGTAAACAATACGTCTTAGTTAAAAATAAAATTAAATATCTAGATCTAAAGATAGAAATACGCCAAAAATAAAATCTTATATAAAATTTACACGTTTTCTTACATGGAAACGGCGTTATTTTATACTCTTCTACAAATCTGAATTCTATATTTATACTTCTAGCTAGAGCCTAGTAAAAAGGTTAAGACTTAATTTGTTAATGGATGTTAGGTTTTAACATTTATTGATATAAAAGTCACACCTTTAGGCAGAATGTAAACATAAATACTATAAATGTCGTGACTTCAAACTATTATACGGAACACACCCTTCTGGCATTTAATTTTCGCTTTAATTAACTTCCGCCTTTGTAAAAAAATGCAAAAAATCATTACTACACTTACATTACAAGTATAAACTTCAGATTTTTTTATATCGATAACCAGTTTAAAGTTACAATCTGTGATATAGGTTCAGTATTAACTAAGTTTGACCAAAAATCCAGAATTTGGTGCAATATCCAAAATACATTTTGTAATTCATCAGTTTCAATTATAATTAAAATGTTCCATACGATCATGCTCGCGATTTACAAGTAGTAAGTACAGAATAAAGAGTATCACAAAGTTGAAGAGGAAACATTCTTATGAAGCGGATATTAAAACCATCTTTGTAAATAAATACAGAAAATTTTGAAATTTAACGGTTACACGTTAAACTTGTCTAATATTTATGTTTTGGGGGGAATCTTGTACAGTTATTTTAGAAAAAATTACACAAACAAAAAAAATTGGTTATTTTATAGCAAATCTGCAAGAGGTGCCTGAAGGCATTATAAGAATAACCAGAAGGTGATCTATTTAACCATCTATTGCATACTGTTGCTTTCTTTAAGTTCTTTTTCTACCAGCTCTGCGAGGGTTGCTACTCATGGTACTATTAATTTGTGGTTATCTCTGCGTGTTGCACTAGCGGTGTCTATTTGTACCTTTAACTAAATTTATATATTGCACGTTACTTATTATTTATTGAGAAGGACCACCGAGCACTGTTTTCAGAGTATCTTATTCACTGTCACTCATTAGAAGATCATACACATGTAGCGGCATGCTCACTGCGTATATGCACACCATGTGCGGCTGCTTAGGCGAATGCTGGGGTAGTATTTTCCCCCTCAGAATCCTAACTCTGTTCCTTCCGATCCTATCCTGACCACACCCATCCTTAATCCCACCATTTATACATACATACATACATACGTAATGTATGTATGTATGCTGGGAATCCATGATTGTGGCTAAAGGAGCTCGGAAAGCTCGAGCAGCCCGCTCACCCCCTTGGGGAGGGAATGAAATACGTGGCCTTTTCCTTTCACTAGAAGATCAATTGGTAACTTCTGCTTCTGTCTTGTATGTAGTGATTTAGCACCTAGTCCATAGTGTGTTGCACCCCTACATTGGTTGATGTCGTAGAATTTCCTGGATCTGTTACTTACGAAATCTTGTATTGTTAGAATGCTCAGCTCCCTGTGTAGTTGCGTGTTTCTAACGAACCATTCAGCATTCATGATAATACGGAGCACTTTATTTTGCAAAACCTGTAATTAGAGTAGGTTTGTTTTTGAAGTTGTACTCCAAATGCAACAGCCATATATGAAAATCGGTCGGATGATTTCTGTGTATATAAGTATCCCACATTTAGTCTTAAGTGGAGATTTCTTATTTAAGATCGTATATAGCATGCTGAGTCTTGCGTATGACTCTGTCAGCTTCTTGTTAATGTGGAGGCTCCATGTTAATCTTCGATCCAGAAATAGGCCAAGATATTTAACAGCGTTATCCTTAGGGTTCCATGGAATTGGGGTATTATCCATTTTTATATGAGGTGGATCCGTGCGTCTGCGGAGTGTGAAAATTTTCTAGCCGCATTTATTAACGTTTATAGTAACGCACCAGCGTTTGAACCACTCTGTTAATTTATTTATGCCTATTTATAGGGTTTCTGTTGCTTGACGTATGTCGGTATTTTGCGCTATTATCGCTATATCATCAGCATCAATCGCAAGGTCATTATTAGAGATGGTTGGGATATCTGATAAAGTGAACCCAGAATGGAACCTTGTGGAACTCCTGATTTAATTTGGCATGAGGTGGCCAAATACGATCCTAATCTTACTTGGAAGCTTTTGTTGGTAAGGAATAATTATATAATTTGCAGTAAGTATAATTCGGGTATTATCCATTTTTATATAAGGTGGAGTGTGAAAATTTTCCACTCGCATTTATTAACGTTTATAGTAACGCACCAGCGTTTGAACCACTCTGTTAATTTATTTATGCCTATTTGTAGGGTTTATTTTGCTTGATGTATGTCGGTATTTTGCGCTATTATCGCTATATCATCAGCATCAATCGCAAGGTCATTATTAGGGATGGTTGGGATATCTGACAAAGTGGACCCAGAATTGAACCTTGTGGAACTCCTGATTTAATTTGGCATGAGGCGGCCAAATACGATCCTATTCTTACTTGGAAGCTTTTGTTGGTAAGGAATGATTATATAATTTGCAGTAAGTATGAGGGAACGTTCATTTTTTGTAGTTTATATATTAGCCCATCCGTCCATACTCAGTCAAAGACTTGCGCAACATCGACAAATGCAATTAGCGTATGCATCTTATGTTCGAACACTCTTTTGATAATTTCTTCTTAGTGGTTAGCAGAATGCCAGTTTCTGAACCCAAATTGCACTGGAAATTTAATCAAGCGACTGTGAATGATTCGCCCTAGAAGCTTAGATACTATCGATAATAAATTTATTGGCCTGTATGCTGCTGGATCGTTGTGGTTTTTCTTGGGTTTAGGAAACATCAGGACGTGAGCTAGTTTCCATGCTTTTGGAAAGTATTTTATTCGTAAGCAAGCGTTAAAAATTGCCGTTAGATACGCTATTGCTTTAGATAGAAGTTTCTTTAGCACGACGTTATGTATCTTGTCTTTTCCCAGGGCTTTTTTGGTTTTTAGTTTCCTGATATATTCTCTGACTTCTATTGGGGAGGCGGGATCTATTGGTGTAATATTGTTGTTTTCATAGGTGTTAGCTTCAAGTTGTACTTGTTCAATGTGGCCCACATTGTTTTGCTCAAAAGTAGTGGTAAACACTTGTTCCAAGTGTAAGGCGAACATTTCGCTTTTCTCTTAATCATCTGTGTATACTTGACCGTTTACTCGAATAGTTGGTATAGCTTGAGGTTGGCGAAGGATTTTCTTGGTGGCTCTCCACATATTCGGGTCCCCTGGAACTTTGTG
Organism: Vesta saturnalis; assembly: GCA_036346205.1. Lineage (NCBI taxonomy): Eukaryota > Metazoa > Arthropoda > Insecta > Coleoptera > Lampyridae > Vesta > Vesta saturnalis. The sequence goes on along the minus strand of JARFJB010000360.1, from coordinate 5,990,764 downwards.
ATTTTCCAATTTTTTTTTGACTATTCTTATTAGCTGATTTAGCCTGGCTTTGGTTGCTGGATCACGTGTTCTTTGTCATAGTCTTCTAGTTATGTTTTTCCCTGATTGGGTTGAATATTGAAGTTGGGGGGTTAGATAATTAAAGTACCTACGTGATCTGTTGATGGTGGCATTTTCATTAAATCTTTCAATTTCCTTATCAATATCATCTGGTGATGTTAGATTAGCTGGGTATGTCAGCGACGTTTTAATCGATGCTTGGAATACGTTCCAGTTAATTGGGCCATTTATTAGTTTGGGAATTTTAGGGTATTTTTGGATTGAGTCGCCTAATGTAATAATTACTGGAAGATGGCCTGGATCAAGTTCAGTTACGACCTGTTGGTAGATGGGTGTGGTTAGATTTTTCTGGAAAATTATGTCCAAAATCTCATGGGAATGATCTACTCGGCATGCATAATAGGTATAATCTGTGCAGTTTAGAATCATTAGGGTTTGATTTCCTACAACCGCAGTTGTTGTTCTTGCAGTTTACGTCACCTATTAGAACAGTGTACCTGTAAAGAGGTTTTGAGTTTAATTTTTTGCAGTTGTTTATTTGGTGGTTTGTATCCTGATATTATTTTTATTATGGTATTGTCTGTTGTTTTTGTTTTAATTTTGCTTCTATGTTGTTGACATCGTGCAAGTCATGTGAGGTAACTAAGAGGTTATCCTTTGCTATTATTTCCGCACCGCCCCAGTATATTCCTGTTTCTCTGTCTTTTCTGAAGATTCGATATCCAGGTATCGTGAATTTTTCATTTGGGATAAGATGTGTTTCCGTGACACTGACAATGTCCATGTTATGTCTACACAAACCTTATTTATTGCTTGTATAAGGTACACTCTTACTTTATTCTCCACTTGCATATTGTGAACGCAGGACGAGAGTATATTTGACCAATTGTAGCAGTTTTGAACGTCACGCGGTTGTAAACACAACCATGATTTTCCCTCCAATTTCAAAACTGGCTTGTCTGGTACATAGGCGGGTAACACGTGTTTTTTATGTGAAAAATGTTGTTGTTTTTGACGTTGCAAGGTAATAGAAAATCTTTTGGAACGTGTGGTGGTAAGTATACTTTGATTTTATAATCTTTGGTTTATTATACATCGGTATCTGAAGTGCTCTGTACGATATTCGGATTGAGTATTAAAAAGCAATTGCATGCAACACCGTGTGGTTGTCTCTGTGGATTATAAGCAACAACATGCAACTTCATTTATATTTTTTTGTCTACCAAAATATTCAAAAAGACAGTTTTACATACAGGTTGTTCCATAATTGTTTATTTATAAAAAATATTAATTTTTCAGATCTGCTCATCATGGATCCTCCATTATTTTACGGAAAGACAGGTGTTACACCAAAGTTTCCACCAGACGGGAGTGAAGACGAATGCTTAGAAGAAAGTGACGATGAAGAGTACGTTCCATACAAACCAATTTAATCGGGTAAGGCTATAAAATAATTACTGAAAATAAAACATGTCACTTTTTTATATCTGCTGTAGGTAACACATCTGACGAAAGTGAAAACGATCAGGGAGATGAAGACAATCAGAATAGTGAAGAAGATGAGGTAAATATAGACCAAAGTAATGGTAGTAAAAAAAATAATTTTCCCCGTACCCAAGTGGTCTGGAAAACTTCCCCAGGATATAACCGAAATCAAAGAACCCATTTTCCATTTCAAGAAACTTGTAGATAAAACAGTGTTTGAGAATTTTACTCAGCAGTCCAACGTTTATTCAATGCAGCGTGATCCAAATAAACCAGCTAACATTTCGGTAGATGAGATTGAACAGTTTTTCGGCATTAAATTTTGTGTCTGCGTTTGGGCTTCCTCGATGTCAAATGTATTGAAATCAGACTTGTCCAATAGATGTAGTAGCTTCCAACAGATGGGAACAAATCAAAACGTTTTTTCATTGCACATAATCAGACCATTTATAACATCTTTACAAGAGAAACTAAATAAAATACCAATAAATGAAAATCTTAGGGTGGACGAACAAATTATTCCATTCAAAAGCCGTCGCACATTAAAACTTATGTGATAACAAAAGGATAATTTATAATTTGGAAATTTATACAGGAGCAATTAATTACCCCTGCACCTGAAATACCCGTTATTGGCTCCAGTGGGAATTATGTGCTACGAGTGGGTTCAGTTATCCCAAAAGATCAACATTTCAAATGATATTATGATAATTGGTTTTGTGGATTAGTTCAGTTGAAAAAATGGGTATACATAGCTAATCGAACACGCGGTTGCCAATTTTCTCAAGATAGAGAAATGAAAAAAAGGGGACGGGAACTTTTGGAGAAAAGGAAGTTTCTCTAGATGGCGTCCGATTGAAGGCAATCAAATGGTATGATAATAAAGCAGTAACCCTACTTAGTACTTTTTGTTCAGCTCAACCAGCATCTAATGTGAAGAGTGGGCTAGGACGCCCCAAACCTATGTAGAGATTCCCAGACCAGCCATTGTTGCTACATACAGCAAATGCATGGTAGGACTAGATTTGATTAGACTCCTTGCTGGCATGATTAGATCCAAAAAATGGTACCAGCGTTTAATTTTTCATTTTATAGATTTGGCACTAGTCAATTCGTGGTTACTTTATCAAAGAGGTTGCGAATAGATCAACAAATCAAACCAGTTGAAATTACTTCAATTTAAGACAACGATTACCGATTGTCTCTGTAGAGCAGAAAAGACTCTTAAAGAAAGACCTAGCAGACCAAGCAGTAGTTTGGAAATGCAGCAACAAGCCAAAATGAAGCGAGGTGTCCAGCACATTCTCTTCCTTCAGTTGTTAGGCATGATAATATTGGACACTCGCCTCATTTTTCCGAAAAAAAGGGACGCAGCAGAATGCCAAACTGCTCAGGAACTCCGACAGTGATCTGCTCTAAATGTATCCAAAATAACAATCAGGTTTTTCTGTGTTTTACGCCGACAAAAAACTGCTTTTTTAATTTACATTCACAATAACGAGATTTTCCAAAATTACATGTTGTTTACCACCCTGTAGCGAAAATGTTACATATAGTGTATATTTCAGCTATTTAGTTGTTAATAAAGTGTAATTTAATCAAAAATAAATTTTGTCTTATTGTTTTAAAATCCATGCAATATAGGGTCAATGTACAAACCAGGAAAGTACAACCACCCATACCATGGCCCCCTTGATATTGGTTGGCCGATGTTATGAGCCCTATAACTGCAATATTTGATGGCTGTTGTTTCTAGGGTCAAACATTCCGGACGTACAATTCGGCTCCATTCGGGTGGACAGGATCCATTATTGTAACATCCGTTGTAGGTAGCGGACTCCAAAAATGTTATTATTGCAATAAACGTTTGTCAAATCGCCATTGTTACCGCGATAGAAAAGATAATTAGTGGATCTTTAACATCTTCATAACACGTAGTAATTTGCTATTGTTTTCGGAATATCTTATTTTATGTATTTTTATGTAAGAAATGTGTGAATGTTATGTAACTGATATTTGGTTAAGGGTTGAAAAACACAAGTTGAGGTTGAACTAGCAGGTGTACACTTAAAAACTGCTTTACTGAAGGGCCGTAATGAATTATTGGAAATTCTTATGCGCACATTCTTGATGTAAAATTGTCACTAGTTTAATAATTAATTACGTCGGTACATACTGCAATCAAAGACGTCTTTGTTTGGTACGTTAAAACTTGCGACCTAAATGTAGGGCTTCTTATGGACGAATGCAATTTTTAAAATTACTCTTGAAAACCGGGGGTGGTTTTTCGGGAGTAGATATAATTAGTTTGATATCAGAGGGGCAGGCAGTTGCGTTTGAAGGTTTGATTGAGCCGGACCGCTTTGATTTGTTTTAATTAGAAACTCCCTTGGTAAGCCGTTTATCGTGCACATTTGAGAAAACTAAAACGCTAATTCGTTCTATTCTTTTAGTGTATGTTTTAATGCAAATTTTTCCAAAAATTAATCTATAATTAAACGCAGCGGCGCCGAGTTTTAAACCGCGTACCATTACTCGTCGTTTTGGAGGTAAAGTGTTTAACTAAAGGGAATATATTCAAGTGTAAGAAGGTATTTTCATATAAATAAAAGCTCGCAGCAAATAATTTTACAAGCCTATGTAACGTATTAAAAATCAAACATTGCCTTGCAAAGGCATCTCATTTGCACGCGTGTCCTTTAAGCTGAAATCTGCAGGGCTCCCTCACTCTTGTATTTGAGTGAATTGGCATTGTTGTTTGTTGCTTATATTTATATTTGTGTCCTTGCATTTACCTTATTATCACCTGTGCAATTTTACTGTTGTTGTATTTTATATGTACCGTAATTTTCCTTATTGTTTTATTTGCTTATTTACATAAAGACAAGCATGATTGGTTTTTAAGGTTGGGATAACGATTTTTATTCTGTTTATTTATGACACAATTATGGGTGTGACTACATTTTTTTTATTGTGTTTATGTGTAACTAAACGACTTTTTATTTATTTTTTTCTTAATGTTATAATTTTGTACGCACTAATGGTGTTTTGTTATGTATTTAACCCCTTTTTGTGTTATTTGATTTATTAATCTACTTGTACAATTATTTATTTATGAATAAAGTGGGTTTTATTGGTGGTTCTTTCCCACAATAGTACGTTAACGGGCTGAACCACCATTGCGCAAAGCTCGTTAATTTTAATTTGAGTAGTTTTATTGTTTACCTGGCCCACATGATGCAACACTTAACCCCATCCAACCTATCTCAGTCAAATAGCACAACGTACCTACCACTAGACGGCCAATTCTTTTGATCAGATTTGAGGTTTGCGAGTAATTAGATATCAGACTTGTAAATAAATTCTAATATTTTAATTATTTCCACGAAAGTCAATGTAAGGCAAGCAATAAATTTGAGTAATAGTAACATTATTGTCAGTCAAGTCAAGATAAATCACTTAGCGATTACTTTGTTCTTGAATTTGCATTCTTGAGAGTCAGTTCAAATTACACTTTTCAAGGTAGGGTGCCTGGAGACGCTACACCGTGGTATCAGATTTAACCTTAATGCAGTTCACCAACACCACGAACAGTTACAATCTGACATGTTTTTATCAGAAATACAAGTCTCCTTCAGATTTATCCGACTTGTGGCCCCAATACAATCTTCACCAGATACAAGTGTGTCCCTAAATCGTTTGCAGAAGGTTGTCTTCTATCAGACAGCGTCGATCGTTAGTTTCAATAATTTAGGTTTACAATTAAGTAAAATTGGCTTGTAACTGTCCCTCCATTTCCAAAGCGTTTTAGAGTATAAACGGATAAATTTTAATAAATTGTGTAAATTTAAACTTGACAAGAGTAATTACTTAAGAACTCGATATCGTCGATTAGCGTGGTTTCTGCTTCTATTGGATATTTATATTTTAAACTATTTCACACCAATATACATTTAATACAGGATTTATTTTCGATAATGTGAGTTGTGTATCAAGATACACATGTTAGATGTGTAGTATAAATCAGGTACACAAATTTAAGTGCAATAGCTGTGTTGTTGTTTTTTAAAATCTTATGATAAGCGCGTATAGAAATTACTTAAAGAAAGGTTTAAGCGCGTATAGTAATTATTTAAAGAAAGGTTTACTCATTTTAACTGTCTAATCAGTACTCATGTACACACGTTTCAACCGATTTTTTTTTATGACTGCGAACCTGAACAGGCTAAATTTGGCCTATTGTGCTAAAGCACTCAGGAACACTTAGGAGGATGGATAGAGGGATAATGAATTGCCAATAGATGCCTATGAACAGCTACCTTGAATTTTCTCATGTCATAAGTGAGAGAAAAACAGGAACCAGGGAGACCATTCCAGAGTTTAGAAGCCGTGTAGAAAATGTAGATTGTGCCCGTTTGGTACGACAAGTGGAGATTTGTACTGCATACTGATGATGTGAATGAGCGAACCGAGTGTTTCTCGCAAAGATAGCCCGAGATGGTATCAAAGAATATAATTCAGCAGCACAATAGCCGTTGTAATAACGATAATACAAAGAAAGAACTGAAATCATCCTTCTATGCTCAAGGGACTGTATGTGAGAAGTTAAGGACGGGTCATTTATAAGCCTAATCGCTCTCTTTTGAATACGATCAACGATATCGAGAGCGTATTGGGGAGCACTAACCCAGAGGTGAGAATCATATTCCAGATGAGGCCGAATTTGGGCCTTATACAGCAGAAGGAGTTGTCGAGAGGTAAAGTACTGCTTAGATCTGTACAAAAAGCCTATTTTACGAGCAGCTGTTTTGGTAGCTGACAGAAGATGGTCAACACATGAGAGATTTGAAGATACAGTCATACCCAACAGAGATTGCAAGGCAGGGTGCCGCTTAAATTTAATTAACCCTAATACTACGAAACAAGCATATTTTATAGTTAGCGGACCATTGCTGATCTTCCTTATCAAATCTAAAGCCCGTTAGACAAGTAGCAATAGAATATACTAGTAAACCGTTTTGAGGTAAATTCTCATGTGCTTTCATTTAGGACCAAGATTTTATTCAGTTAGCTGCATGTATCTTGGATAATTTCATGCATCGTTGTAAAAGAAGAAGGTAACCGTGGTTACAACGAAATAATTGTGGTGCAATTAGGTTACTTAGTTAGGGAAGATACTACCGGAACAGATTCACCGGAGGAAAAAGATGCAGAGCTTGATATGAACGATTACATTCGCCACCCTGCAACACCAAAGAGTAGAAATATCAATTAAAAACACTTCTGTGAATTAAGTCAATTTAAGGCGAACGTAATTAAAATAGATAATAATGCTTCAAGGTCCCAATGTTCCCACACCCACAGCTTAATAAGTCATTCTAGACAAAATATGTAAAACGTTGTTAAAACTTTCTCTTGAATACTATTGGTAATAACTCTTTCTAGGCTTAAGGAGAAAATGTCGAAAACCGGTTTTGGACATCTTGGCAATACGGGAGCAAAAACACTTCGACGGGGAAGAAAATTAATATTTTCATTTTGGTGTGTAAACAAAGCTAAAGTTCTTAGATTAGATAATCTAATTAGATAGTGCAAAGTTTTATTCACCCACAATAGCTTTCAAAATCAAACTTAATTTAATCGTTTGCGCTACGTTAGTGGTATTTAGTGATCCAACATATTCAACCTAGGGCTTCAAGTTTTCAAGATAATTCAGTGTGATAGCAATAATTAGTGCTACGTCATTGTTGTTTAGTGCCGAAAGTTGTCCAATTCCGTGCTATAGACATATTAAGATAAACCGATATTAGTGTGAAGTTGGTCTCGACCACGAGAGATTCTAATATTAAATTTTTTCTAATACTACGTTAGTGCTGTTTAGTTCCCAAAATTTTCCAATCCTGCTACATAAAAAAAAACTTTTTTGAATCGTTAGCGTTGTTTAGTGTCCCAATACGTCCCACTGCGACTTCGAGTTTTAAGGATAATTAAGAACAATCGCTAATAGTGTATTTCCGCCCGTAAATTGAACGCATTTAAAAACTTAGTACAGTACAGTTAGAGTTGCGTTAGTGTTGTTTGGTGCTGTAATGTTAACGTTAGTGCTGTAATAGTTAAATAAATCTAAACAAACTGGAGCGGGATCAAGTTAACGTTAGTGCTCTAAGAATTAAATAAATGCAAACAAACTGGAATGTGACCAAGTTTACATACGATTTAGGTATAACACGACAAATTTAATACCACTTATTAGTGCTACTTTAGCGCTGTTCATTACCTATAGTACCGTGGTACAGAATTAGTGTGAAGTTAGCCTCGCCTACAATGGGTCCTAGTATTAAATTTCGTTTAATCGTTAATGCTACGTTAGTGCTATTTAATGTCAAAAAATGTACAAATGCGGGTTTCAAGATCTCGATTTAATGAAGCAAAACCGTGAATAGTGAATTTTTATGGATTTTGACCACGAATCTTTTTCATCGTTAATGCTACGTTAGTGCTGATTGGTGCCCAAGATATTCGAATCCTGGGCTTCGAGTTTCCAAGATAATTAAGGAAAACTGCTAAAGTAATCCGTCTTCCATTGTATTTTAGTGGATTTTAAAACCAGTTTCTTATCGTCGCTAGTGCTACATTATGCTGATTGATGAGAAACATATCCTGCCCAGGACTACAAAGTTTTAACAAAATAACAATTACAATTGATGTAGTTTTTCCATCGGTGCTACTGTTTAGTGCCCAAAAATGTACACCCTCGAACTGTAAATTTATAAATAAGACAAACTGAAAGTAGTGTACAGTTGGTCCCGCCAGCATTGGATTTTTTGGATTTTAACAACGATTTTTTCCACCGTTAATGCATATCTGCCTATTCCATCCAATTTTCTAACTATAGACTTTCACAATAATTAAGAAAAACCACTAATGGATAGAAGTTGAACACGCCCGTCTTTGAGTTTTGTGGATTTTAAAAGTTAGTCCCGTCAGTATTAAATTTTTGTGAATTTTAAAGCTGTTTTTTATCCTTAGTGCTACGTACACTGTTTGGTATTCAAAAACTTCTAATCCCCGGTTTCAAAGTAATTAAAAAAACTGCATTAGTCCGTAGCTCATATTAGTTTAAGGCAGTGAATTAAGAATCACTAACATTAGTTTTTAAGAGATCAGTATTATAATCAAATTTACTTGTTATTTTCATGAGTTTTTTGTGACTTTTCTATTTTTAAGGTTTATTTGTTCCGTAAAAACAAATTGGCGTCCGAGATTACATTATTTATTTTCAGGTTTGAAGCAACACTTTCTTTTTGTAACGCGAAAATATCTAAGCAATTCTATTTTTGTTAATAAGCAAATCAAATATTATTGAACCTGGACCTATTAATCTACCGATGAGCAAAGCGGCATAAAATCTTCTAGTTATCCATTATTTTCCATAGCTAATCATAGCTCTGGGCTAGAAGTATTAGTCATGTGGGTGAATTATTTATACGACACCCGGTAAGGTTACACACTTACGGCATAAAAAAACAGTTTCTAAAATCACAAAATTTTAATATGGGCAGGACAACTTCAACCTAATGCTTTTTTTCATTTACTTTAGCAAGTTCAATCACGATTCGATAATTTGGGTATTATTCTGCATTAAGCTGCACTGACGTTTAATAGTGCGTCAATTTAAAAGTCCACAAGAATACCTTGCAAGTCGCACCAGCTTCACATTTATTTCGGTTTTATTTAATTATGAAAATTTGAAACCCAGGGACAGTTTAAGAACAACAACTCAGTGCGAGCAGGGTCAATTGCATACGATTAGCGTTTCTTTTTAATTGTTTTGAAAACGAACCGCGGGGTTACAAATTTTGCGGCGATATGCAGCACTAACGGTTAAGACGTTGAATATTATAATCAATTATGGGCGGGTGCAACTTTACTCTGATATCAGTTTTTCTCAATTATCGTAAAAACGTGTAGCACGGATTGAAAAATTTGGGACACTAAACTGTACTAACGGATTACCAACGATGAGAAAATTTAAATACCATAAACCATTGCGGATGAAGCCAACTTCACGCTAACATAGATTTTTCTTAATTCATCTTTTTCAATAGTGGTTTTTGTTAACTATCTTGAGACCATAGGTTTGAAAATTTTGGTCACCAACCAGTACTAGTGTAGAACTAACGATGAAAAAATCCAGGTTCAAAATTCATAAAAATCGAAAGCGAGAGGATTTGTTCTTAATTAACTTAAAGCACCAGATTGAACATGTTTGGCCGCTAAGCATCACTAATATAAAAAAGTATATTATTGAATTATTTATGGGCTTTTTCATAATTATCTTAAAAACTTGCGAAAAGAAATTATGGACACTGAACAGCACTAATGTAGCACTAATCAGTGACATAAACTTATATGGTCTCAATCGTATGTGAACTAAGTCCTGCCTCAGTTTTTTAGATTTACGTTTATCTATTGCAGCTCGAATGTTGATATTACAGTACCAGCAACACTAATGCACCACTAACTGAACATAACTTTTACGGACGTACTATGTACGGATGGACATCTGAAGAGTCGTACTGAAATGTAATTAGACTCTAAGAGGTCCAAAGAAATGTAAGGAAGCACAAAGCGACATATATGATTTCATAAATCCTCAAAATATCAGAGAATTTTTCGCGGAAGCAAATAATGTGTGATGACTAAAATATTTAACGTCCAGAGAGGATGGATAACTCGCGGTATGCGATGCTTCCGCGCGAAAGATATTTTGGAACCAGGATGTTTCGACGCCAGGACGTTTCGCGAGAAGATGAAATATGAAAACATTTATCATACCAAATTCAAATTTTCTAGTGCACATGCACTAATCGGATTCTTACATACATACAGTTAAAACTCACACTTTTGTGTTTTGTAATTTTATAGTTGCCCTTCATTTTAATACCCAATGCATCTATATTGGTACCACAAAACAATCCCTTAGTTTCACTTTTGTCTAATTTTCTTCGTTCAATGTCTATAAAACGTATGTGAAATTATGGCATTATAACTTACAACAGGTGAAGACGTTAATAACTCATACTGTCTTAGGCACTAAAGTAGCTCATACAATGTTCCAGAGAAATTTCAGGAAAAACCAGTGACTGGTGGTTATTACGCACCAAATTAAAGGAGCGTGTGTGTCTGAATGGCGTGGTGTAAGTGAGTGTATGCGCGCGCGCTTGTGCGCGTGTGTGCGCGTGTGTGTGCATATGTGTATGTGTACGTGTGTGCGTGCGTGCATTTGTGTGTATGCGGGCGTGCGTGTGTGTGCATGTGCGTATGTATCTGTGTACGCGCACTGTGTATGTGAATGAGTGGCTGTGAGGCAGTAAGTACATGCGTAGGGTACGTGTGTGTATGTGGCATGTATATGTGACTGGGTGTATTTGTGCGCGAGTGCTGAGGGGTTCTAGTGAATACCTGGGGAACTTAACCGCAGGTTAAAAACAATTAAACTCATGCACCATGCAGTTTAGCTGTTGGTCATCGAGAGAATTCATTCGTCCTAGTTCAACATAGATTCATCAGTGTCTGTCTCTGTCTCCGTGTAAATGTGTGCCAGGGTAAGTGTGTATCTGTGGAATTGAGTTTCTGTATAATTGTGTGCATGTGCAGGTGTGAGTATGTGCAAGTGTGTGTCTGTGTAATTGTGTTTCTGTGTAATTGTGCCTGTGCAAGTGTGTGCTTGTACAAGTGTGTGTCTGTGTAAGTGCGTCTCTGTGTAACTGTGTGCCTGTTTAAGTGTGTATCTGTATAATGTGTGTCTGTTTAAGTGTGTGATAGTGCAAGTGTGTGTCATTGCATGCGTGTGTCAGTACAAGCGTGTGTCTACTAGTGCATCTCTGTGCAAATGCGTGTGCGTGCGTGTGCATGAGTATGTTGCGTACGTATGTGTGTACGTGTGCACGTGTGTGGGCGCGTGTGGACGTTAAAAAGTATTAACTTCAGATGATAATTCTATTTTAAAGAAATTTTCATTCTAAAAGTATTGCAAGAGCTTTAAAAATTAAACACATAAAAAAAGTTAGTGTACACATTGCTGCAAATTGTGTAATACTTTTCGCGTCAACTCAACGAAATAGATGTATAAACATAGATTTTCGGTGACTATTACCCAAATTCTAGCACTCATGTACACAGTTTAGCTCTTGGTGATCGATGGAATCCATTCTCCCCTGTTCAACATCAGTTTTGGGTACAAATGCTGACAAACATTTATAATTAACAAAATTAAGCTGTTGGGTAACAAGTCGTTAAATGTAGATTTTGGGTAACATTCAGCTTGTATGCTCTCATGGGAAACGTAATTCAGCTGTTGGTCATCGAGAAATTCCAGTTTGGTGCATTGATAATTAAATGGGTGTTGATTTTGGGCCAAATTTCGGGTTACGTTCTAACTAACGCTCATGGATCACATAATTTCACTCCTGGCCATTCTGCCGAAACTTCAACAAAATTGTTGTATAATTACAGCTCTTGAGCACAACATTTGGAACAAGCTGACACGGAATTTAGTTCTTGGTGATCTAGGTAATCCATTTGACCCTTATATAACAAAATTGGTGTACCAACATAGTTCCTGAGCCAAATCTAGCACAAACGATGACCAACACTCATGTGTTACATAATGTAACCTTTGATCATGGAAGCAATCCATTTTGCGGGAACTCCAAGGAAATTGCAGCATTCAAACCAAGTGCTAACAAACACTCTTGTGTCTCTAGATTTAGCTGTTGGTTATCGAAGAAACTCATGTCGTCGCATACACAATTATATATGCGTAATATAAATTTTGGGCCAAATTTGGCCTAAATTGCTGGCCAACGCCCATAAGTCACGTAATTTAGCTCTTGGTTATCACGCAAATCCATTTTGTTGCGTCTACAGCAAATTTAGTAGTTAAAGTAGTTTTTGGTCGAAATTCCGTCCAAATAATGCCCATACACTTATGGACGACAGAGGGTAGCTTTTGGCCATTGAGGTAATTCATTTTGCCGCAACTGCAACGGAATTATTGAATAATTATAGATTTTGGATACCAAACACTCGTGTGGCATATTATTTAGCTCTTGGTCTTCGAGACAATCCCTTTTCAAAACAAAACTGGTGCACCAACAAAGTTATTGGGTCAAATTCAGATCAAATGCTGAAGAACACTCACGAGTGATAGAATTTCGGTCTTGTTCATCGAAGCAATCCATTTAGCCGCAACCCCAAAGTTGTATAAATATAGATTTTGGGCAAAATACAAGGACAACAAAATTTATCTGTTGGTCATCTCGTCCACGACATTTGTGTATCAACATAGTTTTTGGGCCAAATATTGATCAAGATTCAATGGGTACATAATTTAGCTCGGATGTTCTTGAAACCCTTTTGACGCGACCATAAGAAAATATGTATATAAATACCTCCATAGATAGGTAGTAAGTTATAAGTTTTTTGTAAAGCCTGTTTAATAAAAGTTTTTCATTTTGTTCTGTTCTACAACTTTTTCTAATAAATTTTTTCGTATCTCGTATTATTACTGAGTTGCCAGCGAGAGTGTTTAAAGACCTATTTGTCCAAATCTTAGATGTTTATGGGAGCATCTAGATGACTAGCAATTCCAACATTTATTATACAGTGCGCTCAGAAAGTAACAGATAAATTCATTATTTTCGAAATCGTGAATTTGTGGTCAAAATCCTGCAACACGTCGATTTTTTATTTTGATTCCGGACTTTATGCTGTGTTGAACATGTAGATGGCGCTGCTCACTTTGACGTCAAAGTTCATATTTTTAAATGGCAACCCTGTATGTTCTTCGCAGAAATCGATGCAGCTCTTTATCCTGATTTCAAAAATGCCCAACTTACTGGGATTATGTGACACAGTATGCGTGATATTAATTATCAGATGTGGCATAATTCGAAAAGTGATGCGGTGTTAGCGTTGTCAATATTTGCGTTAAATTAAGAATCTGGGTACTAAACAGTGCACATTTATTAAAATAAACATAAACTGAACGAAAAGAAACATAAAATAAGACTTGAAAGGGTTTTTGTCTTCCGGTGACAAAAATACGGCCGCTTGAAAATAAAAAATAAACTCCATACCGAGTTACCTAGTTGCTTGTTATTTTGACAAAAGCCTACATTTCTATTACACTAGTTTCATTCTAGACACCGCACCACTTTTCGAATTATGCCGCATTTAATAATTAATATCGCACATACTGTTTCAAATAATTCCAATAAATAGGACATTTTTGAACTCAGGAGAAAGAGTTGCATCGATTTCCGCGAAGAACATACAGGGTTGCCATTTAAATATATGAAGTTTGACGTCATATCCGGGTGCGCAGCGCCAGCTACATGTGCGACACAGCATAAAGTCCGGAATCAAAATAAAAAATCAACGTGTCGCAGGATTTTCACCACAAATTAACGATTTCGAAAATAATGAATTTATCCGTTATTTTCTGAGCGCACTGTATAATAAGGATTATACTGCGAAAGTTTCAGGCTCGCTTGTAGTTCAATTCCATCAAAATTAGATCGCGAAAAAAAGTATAATAGGCGCACGAGCGAGTAAGAAATCCAGTGACAAAAATAGCTATAATAGTGTTCGCTTTAAAAATTTATTTACAGCATACAGTACACTTCTTTAAAAAAATAAAATTTTTATTTGCATACTGTAATAAATCACCCACTTTTCTAAACAATTTATTTTCTTTAACTTGCAAGAAATGTATAATAATGCATCGTTTACATGTCGTGTTACCATATATGCTGCTTTTTAGAAGGTAGTACACATTGGGATAAAGTCGGTATTTACAAAATCAAGTTCAATGCAGAAATGTTCTCGCACCAAAGCAGCATATATGGTAACACAACATCTAAACGATGCATTATTATACATTTCTTGCAAGTTAAAGAAAATAAATTGTTTAGAAAAGTGGGTGATTTATTACAGTATGCAACCAGCGGAGATTTAAAATCTTAGAAGCATGGATTGTGAACAGCAAATTAATAATTTCTTATGCGAATTCCGTGATAAACAGTTTAAATGGAAAACATGTATATACGCATCAACGAAATATTCATAAAACTGAACCAGCACTGATTTCTCATAAACAATTGAAGTGTTCTTTTTGTGACTTGAAATTTGGTAACTGTATGAACCTATGAGGCCATTTGGTTCATAAAATGGATATATATGAAAAAACACTAGAGTTCAAGAGTTTTGAAGGTAGGTATTGTTATTGATAATTAAAATTCAAATCTTACTCAATTTATCCTTAGGAGTTTCAGACCTGGAAAGCTATCACGGAGAAGGAGTATAATTGCTCTTACATCAAAAAAGACAAACGTGTGACGAAATCACACAAAGTTCAGTACTTTGTTTGTCACAGATCGGGATATGATAATCTTGTTCCTGAAAAGGATAGAAAAAGGAGACTACAAAGTCAAAGCTCATCAAGAATGAATTCTTGCTGTCCTTCTGCAATAAAGTTAATTGGGAATCATGAAGACAACTTTTTCAAAGTTACAATTTAGATCCCACATACTCTCTTCGACATGTGAATCTCACTAAAGATGAAAGAGCACATATTGCAGTTAAATCATTTCCATGGATGTATTTTTCACTAACACATTGGAAAGTAAACAAATTTATATTATATTAATATGTAAATGTAAATTAACTTATTTTTTATTGCAGCTAAACTATCTATGGGGATATCATTCAACAAGATTCTAGATGATGTCAGAGATGCAGGAAATGAAGATCTCCAACGCATACACTTATTACACAGAAAAGATTTACAGAATATAAAGAATGAATTTTCACTCCATGAGTCACTGCATATCCATAAAAATGATGCTATAAGTGTTTCTATTTGGCTAGATAACATGGCTAAATTAGGTAAAGATTCTCCTGTTGTTTACCATAAATTCCAACCAGTTGAAGCAAAAGATCCTCTCATCAGAAATGATGACTTTGTTCTTATTCTGATGACTCCATTCCAAAAAGAATTACTAATTGAATTTGGAAAAAATATTATATGCATTGATTCCAACCATGGTACAAACAATTATGATTTTCTACTAACAACCCTACTTGTAGTTGATGAATATGGAGAAGGGAGCTGCTTACATGTTTTCAAATAGAATGGACACTGATAGTTCAAATTTTTTCAATATAGAATGTCTATTGGTTGGAAACCTAAAATGCAAAGCATATTAATATTTATCCTTGAATTAACATGGTCAAGAAATGATACACACATAGCTCACAGAATGCGATTGGCATGAGAACACTAAAGGATAGATTGTTATAATTAGGTTATGAAGTTCAGAAGTTAATGTAATAAAATACATATCTTCGTGATAATTATAATTTTTCTGCACAGTATTCCATACAATTAGCTGACCTTCCCAGAAACTCGTTTGGTTCTGTGAGAGCATAGCATAAATGATATTATTTAACAATTGCTTGGCTAATAGATAGTTCTAGCGCCGTTATAGCGACTTGGTTAGGCATCCAATTTAACGGCTACAATTACCGAAGGTCTTCTCAAGATATCCATACAAAATTTATGCGGTAAAAGGTTAAGTAGCTGATAAAGCTAAATTCTACGCTATAATACTACGGAAGAAAGCTCTTGTAATTTCTTTGTAATTCCACAACTCTGGTCCAAAAGTCGTACGACGTGGAAGGCCAACCCATGTAATTTCGAAATACTCAATAAATTGATTGGTTATCTTCTGTATCGGCAAAACTCAAAAGAAGAAGTAATCTAGATATTTTAAATTCAAAATATGCCAAATTGCAAAACGCCAATCAAAAATTTCTTTAAGCAATTTCGTAATTAACATCCTCGACGTACCTTGCTTGCATACCGTAGCCCTGAACGGCTACAAATGTGCTGGCAAAGATGAAATCAGCAACCATGAATATGAGCCGTATGCATTTTGGAGCGAAATGCTTGTTCTCCACTCTTTTCAAAATCTATTATAATAGTTTGAGGTCGATAGTGTCTTTGTTCCACCTCATTCATTCTGTCGATGCCGTCAATAACAAGTTGAATAAGTTTATCGTACGTTGACCTGGACTTGTTGGTAATAAACATACCAAAAACGGTATAACACGATTTTGATAGAGACCATGCACTGAATAAATTTGGCAGAAAACATCTGGTGATGTACGAAAGGTTCCATCACATAACCAAGTAGAGCACCGGCTTAAACGTCTAAGGTTGGTTTGAGATCCAAGTATTACGATGCGGTCGGGATCATCAGCACCAGTATCAGCAAAAGCAATATCTTCTTGTAGAGTGGTTCTACTTCGGCGTAGTTCATTTGGGAAATATATCTCAGCAAGTGAATGCGGAATATCCTCATTAACTATTCCGTGTTTACGCTTCCGGCGGACTGCTTGCTCTAGCGATGCCAATTTTGGAAGGCTTACAATTGCTGCGTCACTAGCCCTGCAAAACACTCGTTAATAATGGTCCGAAGGGCATTTCTATTTCGTAAGTCTGCAGCAGCCTCTTGGATTTTGCTTCGTATTTGCTTTGCCTGAACTGTTACGGCAGAAGGCGCGTGCCCATGATGACATTTGTAACGGTGACTGCGTTGTTTCCATCGGTAATGGCACGTCACACATTTTACTGTTGTATAGTAACTTTCACAAATCCAATAACGACGTCCTTTGCCTGGATCTTTGTTTAAATTGTAAATGAATCCTTCATAAACCATTTTCTGTTTTTGTCGCTCGCTTGTAAAAATGTAGCCATCGTGGACGTAGTTTATTGCTCAACAAATACGATAGAACTGTAATTTCCGAAAAAAGTGGCTTTATATAGAGGGTGATCATTGTACTTTCACCATATCTTTGTAATCATTTTGGACAAAATTCCTAAGACTTACAAATTGATATCTAATTATACGTAATGGACATTACTTTGATAAATTTCTTAGTATTCATATTAACAATCATGTAATGAGGGTGTAATTATGTTTGGACCTATTAAAATTGATTACCAAATGGTATTTATTAACAATTAAATCAATACACTTTCAAGTATTTGTCAAAAATCATTAATTTCTATATTTTATATTTATCAAATAGTATTTCAAACTTAGGTGTCGTACAATAATGCTTTATTTAAATGTATCGTCTCTATGGATTGTACTACACACATAAAAAGTTCGTTGAATTTGCGAGTCGATGGATAAATCATTCTACGAGTCGCTAAAGTATTTATGTTGGATGATGACCCTGTTTTTTTCAAAGCATGGTCTCAAGAAATGAGTATTCCACTACATAGGCTCTTATGCTGTTGGCATGTGGATCAGAACTGGAGGAAAAATTTGAAAATAGTTGAAGGAAGTCATGAAGTAAAGGCAAATGTATATAAATGTTTGCGAATGATTATGGATTGTGATAATGTAGAAGAGTTCCAACATTTGCTGACTAATACAGTAAATGACCTTCTGAGTGTAGAGGCAACGAAGAAATTTGGTATTTATTTCAATAATTTCTATGCTAATAGAGTCGAGTCTTGCGTTCGATGTCATAGATATGGCTTAGGCATCAATACCAATATGTACATGGAAGCATTCCACAAAATCATAGAATACATTTACTTAGAAAGAAAAACAGTTAAAAGACTTGATAAAGCTATCAATGCTCTAATGAAATACACTAGGGATAAATTTTTTGATAGAGTTATCAAGTCCTTAAAAGGCAAAAATAATGGTAAAATCAGTTCGATTGAGAAGAATCATGTGCAATCACTGAATCTTAATCGAACTGATGTTATCGTTACTGATACATGGCAACTAAATTCTGAAGAAGATAATCAGATATTTTATATTGTCAAAAAAAAATTAGAAAACTGTGGAATAAAAAATTTTCAACTCCAGTGTAAAAATTGCAAGTGTGTATCCATATTTATTCATGTTCATGCCCTAAGTATTTCATAAAATTTGTCATGTGTAAACATATTCATGCTGTAGCAAACTACTGTCAAGAAAAAAACTTTGTGGGTAGTGATAATATCACTACTACAATTGACACTTCTGTTGAAATCAAAACAAATGATCTATCTTTGTTTGAAACAAGACAGATTCAATCAGACGAAGGAATCATCACTAGAATTCAAGAAAAAATTAGTTTTCTATGTGGGAGAGTAAACACAGGTACAGATTATGATTCGTTATTAAAAATCGAGAAACATCTTGATTCTGCAATAAGCCTTTGCAACAATAGCTCTACAAGTTATACCCAGAAGGAGGAAGGATTGAAGGAACCTTCAAATAAAAAGATAACCCCACAAATTAGATTCACATCCACTAAGAAGAAACGTTGTGAGTCAAGAGTGATAAAAAAGCAAGTACGGAAGAAAGAAGGATGCTCAAGCACAAAAGACATGATTTTTCCGATCATTCGTATAGCAAGAAAAACATATTTATAAATTAACAAAGTCTATATCTGTACATACTGTTGGTTATTGTTTTATACTTAGTAATCGAGTGTTATATATTGCCCTCTTAGTAATAATTTCAACTGTTTAAATCTTAGAATGTGGGTAAAAATAAATCCTTTCTTATTCTTAATTGGTTCTATCATTCCAAAAACAAGATCATTATATTGTGTTCTGTATCCATTCAGTCAATTGTAATGGAAATAATGCTCAAATTCGATTCATATCGCACCGTTTATTTCAGAAAGTTTTCTTGTCCATTAAAAAGAGTATATGAAACAGGCATGATTCGGTTTGCATAGAATATTTGTATGAATCAAATGTTATCTATCTATCACTGAATATAGTGATAAATATTGGAATATGGATGGTAACAAATTTTTTCGTTAATCTGATTAAGTTTTATTACTGGTTCTATCTTTCAAGAAAGATAACCAATATTTTGTGTTCTATAAGCATTTCACAGAATGAATAATCGGGCTTTGATTATAATGGAAATAATTCTTGAATTAAATTCCTATATAATACCACAGTTATTTAAGAAAGTTTACTGGTCTCATTAAGAGTATTTTAAAAATATTTGTATAAATCAAATGTTTTATATGTTTCATTAAATAGAAATCAATTTATACTATCAGAAATAAATCTGAACTGTTAACAGCCACCACAAACTACTGCACTTTACGTGCAGAACCAAGAAGAGGCCTCATATTGAAAATGCTATTGACACAGCGAATATCATATAATCTCTGTCTCCATTTAGGAGTTCGAATGACGCCTTGTGCAAAATTTAAAATTACACGCCACACATACAGACTACTAGTTTTGAGCGGTAGATGTCACTATAGTCGCCTCCACCGGTTGTATGTCCGCTCGTGCACCAAACTACGCTGGTGAGTGCCGATAAATCAGGCGACCAAATCATCCCGGCGCCGAAACGTCCTAAATCGTAAAACTCGCTAAGGTGGAACGTTTTTACGATCCTTAGAAAGATTCAATTATTCGACTAATCGCAAATTCTTATATTAACTGATTCGTTAATTATAACTAGGTTTTTTAAATTATGATTAAAATTTGTTTTAACAGGGTTAAGTTAAACTGGAAAACAAAGAATTATATAATTAGTCACAATGATTAAATTAGGAAGCACCTAAAGGTTAAGGTCAATGCGAAAGTTACGAAATGTACATTGTCTAATTCTTCCTTAGAGCCTTGAAATGTTATATAAAGCCGCACAATAACACGTGTTTAATGAATTTGTGCAAAAAATTAACTTATGGTCCTTTTTCTAAATAAACATTCCAGCTAAAAGGATTTTTAAGAAGAAATCTATATACGTACCTTCATTCTACCTTAAGATTATAATTCATAAAATGAAATTGAAAACTGGACGGTGAACACGTAACGCTAAATAAATTACAACATTAAAATGCACAGAACCGTTACATTTACAACCCATTGTGCAAACACGTATCAACCATAAATAGGTTTTTAAAACGTATTTGGTGTTATAAAGTGTACATAATTTACTTTTAGACATATTTTAAATACTTACGAAACGAAGCATAGCAATACTGCAATCGAATGAGTTTTCGATGATGATTCTGCTCTAACTACTGAAGTAACACCTTTATGGCAGTATGGGCAGGTTAGAGTAAGGCTGTTTGGTCCAAATACGGTTGGCATAGACATGACTGTAACAAAAAAATTAGTTTAGTTCCAAGCGGTAGGTCATAAGTATGTAATTCAACTATCATTAAATACAATGTATGTAAAGAATGCCCTTGTATTACATCATATTATTTACGTCATAAAAGTATTCTGTACCGGAAATAAAGTATTATTTTGCTATGCATTTTAATGTAAATGTGTTGGTATTACAAACACATCTATGTACAATTTGTAATATATAAGTGTAACGAGGAACATCCGTTAGAACAATTAGGTGTAGCATTGTTACTAAAAAACTTCCAAAATTCCATTTTACTAAATGTTATTGCAAATTTTTATAAGAATAGGTCAAATTACTACTATAACCTTTCTCTTCTTAAGTAATAATAAATTGGGAACCGACCACCAAAATAAGGATAAATTCTTTTTGATCAAAACAGATAAAAATAAATTTTTTTTGTACTAAAATGGTATAATAGCAGGTCATTACTTTAATGGCAACTTTTTGAGCCGAAAATATGTAAATAATTTACTCGTCACCGTTATCAGTATTTTACGTTTTAGTAATTTTCTACATTTGCATGTATTTACATAATTACGAAATAAAAAACCTTGTTAGTATTATTATTTAATTTTTTCTGTGTAACAAGAAACTGTTAAAATCACCAGCGATAACAATGATCCTTTAAAAAAAGGTTGAAAACCGCCATTCGGTGGCCTACAATTTCTTTTTTTTAATAAATGTGGACCTGAACAGGCTAAGCTGGGCTTATCGTTTCCTATGAACGGCTACCTTAAATTTTTCCATATCATAAGTGAGAGGAAAACAGGCATTAGGAAGATCATTCCATAGAAGAATGTGGATTGCGCCCGGTTTGTGCGACGGTACTGCATATTAACGATGTGAATGAGCGAACCGAGTATTCCTAGCAAAGGTGCCCCGAGATGGTATAAAAGAATATAATTCAGCAGCGCAATATCCATTGTAATATCAATAATACAAAGAAAGAGTGGAAACGATTCTACTATGCTGAAGGGACTCTATTTTAGAAGTTAAAGACGAGTCATTTATATCGACAGCATATTGGGCAGCACCAACCCAGAGGTGAGAATTATATTCTAGATGAGGTCGAATTTGGACCTTATACAGAAGAAAGACTTGCCGGGAGGTAAAGTACTGCTTGAATCTGTATAAAAAGTTTATTACACGAGCAGTTGCTTTGGTAGCTGACAGAAGATGGTTAATCCACGATGGATATGAAGATACAGTCATTCACAACGTAGTAATAGAGTCTGCAACGTTAAGATCTGAGCCATTCATGCTTACAACATGAAAAAATCAATCATTTTTGGCGGACACAAGGCAATAGCATTAGATTTCACCATTCCTAGATACGTTGAAAGTCTTTGTTGATTGAAATTGCCATTTCAGCTGTAATGTCCTGATTTGAGATAGAATGTGTATTACCATTATGAGTAGACTGAGACGAACAAAAGTGAATAGTGCTGTTATCAGCAAAGCAATGGAGCGGGTTAGTAGTTGAAGAAATATAATCAATGTATATATAGCAGGAAAAGTGTAGACGATATAACTTATCCCTATGGCACGTCCGCATTAATGCTAATTCTTTTGGAAAAAACCATCAACTACGGCGCATATTCCTCTTTTATCAAGGAAACTAGAAACCCAGTCGACTACAACTGTTTCACCGAATTGTTCTAACGTATTATTCCAAACTTGGGTTAAATATGAAAGAAGATCACTTGTTGAACGACTCTACCGAAAACCATATCGGTCGTCACTAAGGAGTTTGTTATTTTCAAGGAAAGAGAGCAGTTGCTGATTGATGCCGTTTTCCATCATTTTTTCTTATCGCCTTTTTTGGGAATATGTTGAACGTTTACTAACTTCTGTGACGAAGGAAATTCCACAGAAGGCATAAAGAGCGAATAGAACTTAGATAGGACTAGTACTAGTTCGGGAAAACATTACTTTAACACAATACCTGGGATACCGTCTGGGCCTATTGATAATCGATTCTAGGAGAGTATACCGAAAATGGATTGGTTTCATAGCGTACAAAGAAGAGTCGACTAGGGGTACATATTTTCCAGAATCATTGAGACACGATTTTGGTGCAATTAAACCCACAAAAAGATTGGCTTTGTCTACAAAATCAGCAACTACAAATCCGTTAAAATATATCATTGGGGGAAGTGAAGAAGTATTTCATTGGGGGAAGTGAAGAAGTATTTACTGATGGCTTTAGTTAATGATCAATATTTACTACTGTCCAAAGGAGATGTAGCTAGTTTTCATATTCGTTGTTCAAAAAACTTTTCAACTTTAGTGATAATACTTTGGCAGGTATTCATGACTCTCGAACGTTTTGTTAGATTCCCATTTAAAATAAGATTAATTATTCAAAAATATTGCATCAGATCAAGCCTTATTGAACCAGGGTTAGGAACGAGAATTGGCTATACGATTTTGTTTTTTGGGGATATACGACTCCATGCCCATGAGGATGACTCCAGAAACTGAAAGAGCAATGTCCAAAGAAGAGGACGACCTAAAACAATATTCACTGCTTGAAAAGATTGCAAAGAAGTCCCGTAAATCACTCCATTTACCTCACTTAGAAGACCACAGTGTTGTGAACAACAGAGGAATTAGGGCAGTAGAAGTTATTTCTATTAGACAACGGCCAGATATAGGTAGCAATGAAAGAGTTGAAGTTTCATAATCAAGTGGGTTTGATGTAAGAAAAAGGTCCAGAAGATGTGGGGTATGGTTATGGTTGTTATGGATTCTTGTGGCTTCAGAAATCATTTATGTGATATTACATGAAATAACAAATGTTTCTGCACTATGGCCAGCAGGATTAGTAATAGTAACATTGAAATTTCCCAGAATTGAGATATCGCAATATGGAAACTGAGACAGAAGATAGACGACGTCTTGAAAGTTACTGTCACTGGGGGAATTTCACAAATTTAGAACCAGAACGTTTAAACCAAATCAGGTAGAATTTTTTGTTCTCCAAAGAAGAAATTCTTTTGCATGCGATGTTGTCCTTGAGATAGAAACACATACATAAAACATAAGAGACTAAATATAAACGTATGACAAATCTCATATCGCCCCTGGCTATTGTGTAACAGATTTTAGAATCTGCTTTACGAAGACCATCACCCCTCCACCTAATCTGTTACAGTAATCAAGGATATCTGCGTAGTTGTATCCACTTAAACAATAAAACAGTTTCGTGGAAATTTAATCCGGTCTCTGAAAGGTAGATAACATTTGGGTTTATGCAATTATTCTTGTTTATTCCTTCCATGAAATTTGACGTAAAATTTAACGTAATCTGACGAAATTCGAGCTTTGGCGAAATGCAAGAAAGACGCTGAAATTAAATGAAATCTGATAAAATGCACCAAATATTGAAAACTTAGTTTTTTAACAAATGAGGTACTACAACAATTCGACAAAACTATACATATTTTACCGAATTTGGGAACATTCGATAAGGCCTAATGAAATTCGACCAAAATAGTTAAATTCGACACAATTTGTTGAAATTCAACGATACATTTCCAAATTCCACAAAGTTCACGAATTTCGACGAAGTTTGATAAAATTGGTTTTTCGCCACTTGGCAAAATTAGACGAAATACGACGATATTCAACGAAATTGTCGGTGGAACAATTTTTCGAATTTATAATTGTAAATTAATAATTCCTAGGATGGTTTTAATGACGAAAAGTTTGTATAACTTTTTGATCTAAAGTGAATGGTTCCTTCAACATAGCTTTCTTGAGTTTATTTACTAATAATAATAATTACTTTTACACCAAAAAATACATTCTTGCACATATTGTTAATAGTTTTCGATAAATTCACTAACTCTCTTTAGAGACTTGTTTTACGTATTATTGTAGATTTTGTTTTTGGCCTTTATAGAGAAAACACCTAAAACTGAAATATCCTACTTATATATATATATATATATATATATATATATATATATATATATATATATATATATATATATATATATATATATATATATATATATATATATATATATATATATATATACTTATTGCTATATAGTTAATAGTTTGCAAGATATTGACAAAAAGTGAACTAGCTTGTAAGGTTATTTAATTGACAAAAAATGAGGAAATTCAACAAAATGCAGTAGAATTCGACGTCGCCTCAATGAGGTGAATATTACCACTTAGTTTTTGACTGTAATTGGTGAAATTCGACAAATCACTACGACATTTGAGAAAATCGCCCATGTTCACCTAATATTTAGAATTCTCTACAATACTTGACGAAATTCGACTAAAGTTTCGACAAAATGAACCAGAAAAATACTATAAAAACTCATATAACACTTAAATACACATGAACTACCAACCGGAATATTCCTATATATTCGCAAAAGGAACTCCCGAAATTCAATCATACTCAATAAACTTTCACAACATTCAATAAAATTCGACAAATTACAACAAATATTCAGAAACTTAGTCTTTCACAATAGTTAATGATATTCAACGAAATATTATGACATTCGAGAAAATATGACATAACTCGTGTTTAACCGGTTGGCGAAATTCAACGAAATACGACTATATAAGGACTGGCATAAAATAAGCGCTCCTCCTCTATTACGCTAATAGCTTTCAAGCAAAATGAATAAAACCAAAATTGTTTGATGAAGTTATAGCTTCGTATTGATCAATCGTGTGAGACAACTTTTATCTTTTTACAAAGCTTTGTATTTAAAAAACCAATTTAAAATTAAATTACCCTTAGAAAACCTATAATGTTTTCTCTAAAGATGATAGTTTCCGATACTCAACATAATTTTGCGAAATACAAATAAAATCAACAAAATTCGACAACCGTACCACGTGCGGCAAATATTGACACTGGGTTATTGACAATAGTTAAAATCCGGCGAAGCACCACATTCGAGAAAACGGTCCATATTTGCCAAATATTTGGAATTCTCTACAACGCTTGCTGAATTTCGACTAAAGGCAGAGAAATGCAAGAAAGGCACAACTATAGAATAATTTCTTTCTGCTTCACGAACAATGAAAAAGGTAGCTACGAAATTCTAACAGGAATGATCAAAGAAGCATTTGTAGAACTATAGACCATTAAGTGTGCTGTCACTTGTACATATATATTATTCACCACGCAGCTCACAGAAATGGTTATAAGACATGCGACCACTTCCTAACGGTAGATATTAATCGAAAAAGCAATGAAATACAATCTCCCAATACACAAGACTTTCGTAGACTAGGATAAAAGTTTTCGATATCATCGAAAACGGGTCCCGTTGAATTCCCAAAACTGCGACGACCATTCCTTCGACTACGATCATTCTGTCGAATTTTAGAATTGGGCTATTATGCCGATCAAGACCAAAACGCCGAACGAGATTTAGGACACTTCGCCGAATGCCCAAAACGCCGAAACTCACGAGCGTAACCAAAACGCCGACGACCACTTCTCCGACTTCGCCCATTCCTCCGAATTACAATATATGACCATTTCGCGGATCTTACCCATTCTACCAAATTTTAATGTTTGAGCATACCGACGACAATTTGACCAAAGCGCCGAATTACCAAACCGTGAAATGACCAAAGCGACAAATGACCATTGCATAAACACGATAATTAACTTAAATACACCTATGTACAGTACCATTCTAATCTTTCTATTTCAGTAGATTAATTTTGATCTTCATATAATTTATGTTACTTAAAAAACTGGTGGATGTATGTAGTCTCGCAATATTACGTTACAGCGCTTTTGACCTATGACCTATGTTGGCGTTTTGGGGCATTCGGCGCTTTGGTCATGGTCGGCGTAATGGTGCAACATTAAAGTTCGGCAGAATGGTCGTTGGCATTTTGGTCACATTTGGTGTAATGGCCCAATACTGAAATTCAACGGAATGGGCACAGTCGACGAAATGGTTGTCGGCGTTTTGGTTATGAATGGCGTTTTGGACTTAAAATATAATAATATCGGCATTCTGGGCATTCGACGGAATGTATTAAATACCGTTCAGCATTTTAGTTTTTGTCGGCGCAATGGCCCTACTCTAAAATTCGGCAAAATGGGAGTATAGGTCGTCAGTGTTTTGGGAATTCGGCGGGATGTCCAGATCTTCAGAAAACTGAGCAATAATGAAAAAAAAAAGCTACATTACGTACAAATAGATCACGAAATAAAAAAACTTACTAAGAACATACAAAGCCACAGCAGCATTATATATACATGAAATTTGGATATAACAAAAGAAAAGGAATAAGACAAAGGAATCCGATATCCCCAAAACTGGAGAAAGAATGTCTCATCTTCGATTTCCAGGTGACATAATCTTGTTTGCGATAAAGGAAACCTTGCAAAATATGTTAATAAAACTGGAAAAGAATAACAAGACAAATGAATATGGAAAAAATAACGAGTCCCGAACGAATACAGACCACTAAACTGCAAAATAATAGAAATGTCAAAGCTACGCCAGTATTTAAAACTAGGAAAACAAACCAAAGACATAAAGACTAGCGGATGAAAGAGGCTAGGTTGGATGACGTTTAGAAAACTTTCACATGTATCAAGAGACAAAAACATCCCTCAATCTCTAAGAATCTTTGATTCGTTTGTGTATTTCCGGTACTAATGCACGGAGTACAAACATGGATCGTAAAAATACAAACTACGAACAAACTAGAAACGACACAGCGATGGAAAGACCACTAAGAAGAATAAAACGTTGATCCGACAGAACACAAAAGTCACCAACATACTGAGAACACTAAAACATTGAAAATGGTACTGTATCGGGCATCTGGCGAGGTTGCAGAACAACCGTTGAAACAAAAAAATAATTTAATAGAGGCCTTGAGTAGGAAGAAGAGAAACAGGGTGACCAAAAATTCGATGGAATGGCTACATGAAAAGAATGCAAGGATGGATGGAACTTGCACAAAACGGAGAAAGCTGGAACAACAAAAGAGAGGGCTCTGGCAACACGAGGCGCACGAAGGCTGACAAGGAATGAAAAAATACTTTATGCTAAAATAGAAATATCAATACCTTTTCGACACATGATGCGTTTTATTAAAAAATTAAATATTATGTTCTTATTTAGACACATAAACAAAAAAAATGCGAAATGAGGATGAAATGATAACATAAAAGAAATTGACTTGATCGCCTTCAGTGATCATGTATTAATTCACCTCGTGAGAGAAAAATATGTTCAAAGATTCTTATAGAATAGTAGAAATGTATGTAATCAAGTGGGAATGTAAAATAGCTTAAAGATATAAAGAAGCTGTTAAGTTATAAAAACAATTATAGTATCATTTTTATAATTAAATACAATTTAACTCGTAAGAACCTTGAAGCGATGTAGGTGTGGATACAAATATGTAAAGAATGGCTTGAGTATGAATGTTTCTACAAAAGATGCTTGATTAATCATTAATTGTACGTAATTATTGTTCATGTTTCGTGAGATTTAGATAATAATCAATTAATATTGCAATTGAAAGCACTAATTGAAAACATGACCTTTCATGGGTCAATTTCTTAAGTTTAATCATCGTTATTAGGAGAATTTAAATGATTTACAGGATTTAAAAGTAAAATAGGAGCCACATACATCCAAAATGAACATGAAAACACTGTGGAGATTCACTACTCTTTACTTGACATTTGCCGCTTCATTTGCTTATCTTAAATACCATTTGAAAACAATAGTTTCAAGTTTCGCAAGTGTAGCGAAAAAATATAATTAACATTTTCGCATAATGATTTATTATGACTTTAAGAAAAGTTTAAGTGCGTATGATTGCGAAGAAAGTTTGAAATCAACATTTGGCGATCAGGCCCCTTACTTGGCAACAATTTACAGATAGTACAAGGAAGCCTAACGTGGAAGAACTACAGTTGATCACCAGAAAGGCGCAATCCCTTTCATTACCGCTGTGACAGAGAAAAAATTACTGCTGTGAAGAAGGTTATAGAAGCAGATAACAGAACTACTTACGCGTGTGAAAATAATAATACACGACCACCTTCATCTGAAAAACGTCGTAAGTCGTTTTGTACCCCATCATCTTACAGATTTTCAAAAATCAGAACGAGTACGAATTTGCCATGAAACTCTAGGATTACTTCAGAATGGTGAACACCAAATTTTGTAAAAAATTGTAACAGGTGATGAAACGTACACACCATTTTTCTACATCCCAACTCGACAAGAGAGCCTTGTATGGTTCCATGGAGACGAGGCCATACCGACAATGATTAAAAAGCAACGAGCAATGAAGAACGTAATGTACACTGTGTCCTTTAGAAGTGCCGGTCTAGTGAGCGCAATTAAGCTAGAGGAGCGGGAGACTGTCACAGCTAAATGGTAAAGTGCCAAAGAAGGGACTTATGCTATATCACGATAGTGCTTCTTCCCTTTGGCTGCACACAAGATTAATGTAATCGAACACCTTTCCTATTCACCGGATCTAGCAATGTGCGACTTTTGGTTGTTTTTTGACTAAAAAAGAACTTACGAGGAAGAAGGTTTTTCAGAGGAAGAGATCGATACTGCTGTTTTGTGTTATTTTAATAGTATTCTTAAAGCTGCTTGGCTTAGAGCATTTAAGCAATAGAAGGAAAGAATGGTCAAGTACTTTATAGCAGAAGGAAACTACTTTGAACATATCTAAAATAAAATTTATTATCAATATGGCTTGTCCCTCGTATTAACTATATGAATAAAAATCGGGCTAAATTATTTTAGAGAACAAAGATCAAATAGAAACTAACTTCCTGAAAACTCAAATAAATGGTTAAGAAAGGGCTAATGTTGAATACCATGACTTAAACAGATAAAAATAAAAACTGATGGATATCAGCAGGTTGAGAAAAATGAGATAAAAGCCGTCAGAATACACGACATAACAGTAGAACTAGAAAAGTGCGTACAGGAAAATAGTCTGGACAATGATCAAATAAGAAACTCTGGTAATGCAGGTAGTTAGTCAACGTAATTGAAAAAGATATGTCTAAGGAATGATTTGGGTTCACAAAAATAGTGGGCGTGAAAAACAGGGGAAAGGCCTTTAATTGATCTTGAGAAAGCTTTTGACCGTGTGAGTTACAATTTCCAAGGTCAACAATGTCAATTGGATAGATCAAAGTATAGTTTCTATTTAAATTAGAACTAATTAGTTTAATAACGTTAAAGTGATTACACATTTAGAAAATCTGAATTTCCGAACTCATATATCCTCCTGGGATCCAGTGTCCATTTAAATAGACACCTTGAACTTTGGTAATATTTGGGCAAATTAGTTTCTGATGGTTTTGAGACTCTACAGTCCAATAAAGTGGACGCATATAGGGTGCCATCTATCAGTGTAGTACGCAAGTTGAAGCATTAAATAGTATTCAGTCAGCTGTTAAAGTGAAACAAGTATGAGTGCCTTTGGTAGAGCGACGATTGATGGTAAGTTTTGCATGTATTTTGTTAAAACTAAAGCCAAAATGATTGTTGATGGATAGAGAAAGGTTTATATTACTTCCGTGACTTAGTTTGATTTAATATTTATAATAATTTACATTCTTACAACGAAAACTATTTTACGTACATTTAGATAGACATGGGATCTTCTTCACAACATTTTTTTCACATTATTTTTTATATATTTTTTTTAATTTTAGCAATATTTGGAAATAAAGCACACTTACAATTTGGAGAAGATGATGACAAATTATTAGCATGTTTGGAAAATTCTGATATTGAAGGTTACGATGGCACTTCAGACGATGAAAACCCAAACATTTTTGAATCTTGTGTTGAAGAATTTGGTATTGGAGAAGATGCTGAAGTGCAACCCGAAGAGGAAACATTAGATGAGTCAAGTGATGATTCTGATCCGGAATTTAATATTCCATTAATTAATTTAAAAGCTTGTTATGGACGAAACACTTGGAAAAAAGTTGACAGGTACACACTAAACCTTGTTCTATTTGTATTGTATGATTTTATTTTGTTTCATTTAAGATTTAGTGCACCGCATTTCGGTGCACCGGAGACTTACGATGGGAGTTTTGACCGAAAAATTGGAAAGTGTCAGACTACATTGCTATGTATCTTAATGATTCTGATGTAGAAAATATGTATGCCTGTACTAATTTAAAATATTCTTTGGACCATGATAAACCCATGAACTTGACAGTTGATGAAGTTAGGAAATTCCTTGGGATTTCCATCTTGATGTCCTGTCTGAAATTTCCTCAGATAAAAATGTATTGGGCCAGTACCACTCATGTAGAGCGTATCTCTGGTAGTATGACTAGATAAAGATTCTTCTCAATTACAAGCCATTTGAAAGTCGTTGTAGATAATGATGTGCCGGAAACTACTAAAAAAAAAGATAAACTGTGGAAAATTAGACCACTTGCAAATAAAATAAGAGATGGCTGTTTGTCTCTACAACGTCACTTGATAGTAGCTATTGATGAGCAGATGATCCCCTTTACAGGTGTATGTGGGGTTAAACAATTTGTAAGGGGCAAACCAAACCCTGAAGGTTTAAAAAACTTTGTGTGCGCCATTTCACAGGGATTGGTGTTAGATTTTGAAATCTATCAGGGAAAAGGTACGTTACTCGAAAACTGTGATGTAGACCTAAGAGTGGGACCATCGGCTGTGATTCGTTTAACCAAATCGTTAAACCCTGGTACTGGGGTTTTCATTGATCGTTTTTTCACGACAATTCCGCTTCTGGAATATTTGTTGAACAAAAGTATTGTTTGCAGAGGCACAATAATGAAGTCTAGGATACCTGCAGCAGTGCATTTAACATCAGAAAAAATTGCAAAAAAATTTCCTAGGGGTTTTACAGAACAGACGGTTCGAAACGATGGCAAAATAAATATTGTTCAGTGGTTTGAACAAAAACAAATTTTTATAGTGTCAACGGGGCTAGGTAATGAACCAATGGATTATTGCAAGAGATGGTCTAAAAAAGACTCTAAGTATGTTCAAGTACCTCGCCCCAATATCATAAAATGTTACAATGATTCCATGGGCGGTATTGATCTGATTGATCGAATGATTAGCTATTATAGAATGTCTGCTAGAACAAAAAAATGGACTGTCAAAACGATCTTGCGTCTTATCGATTTGGCAATAGCTAACTCATGGATTTTGTACCGTGAGGATCGTAAAAAGTTAGGCGATACACCAAAGGAGATTTTAACATTTCTTGACCTTAAACTTCAAGTTGCAAACTCATTTCTGGCTGTTAATCATAATGAAAATGATGAAAACTCAACTCTGCAATTACGGTTAACCACAAGAAATAACCCTCAAGGATATGTCTCATTACCAAGGGCGATGCCAAATTCTTCTCGTCATGCCATACAACACTTGCCTAAATTAATTCAAATAAAGCATTCTATGAGATGCAAACACCAGGATTGTAACAAAAAAACTAAATTCTTTTGTGAAACATGTAAAGTTTATTTGTGTATCACAGCAGATCGTAATTGTTTTTATAACTACCATGTTTCCCTTTGATTTGTTATTAGTATTATTGTGCAATTAAATAAAATTTAAAAACCCTTTAGTATTTTATTTTGATTTAGTTATCAAAAGTCTGAGGCGACTTATTTTAATAGAGTCTGTAAATTTTGACCTAATCAAGATCCAGCGTCCACTCAAATGGACAATTTTTGTTTTAAACTGCCCCACACTGGGCCAGAATACCAATTTACGATGACAAAAATAAAATGTCGGTTTTATTTACTTTCTGACTTGGTAATTAAATATTATAATTGTCAGAAGGTAGAAATTAGTTTTGAAATGGTAGTAAACAAAAAACGAGTTAAGGAGAAAAAATATAATCAAAAAGTAACTAATATGTACAAAGACCATTAAATTAAATGATATGCCTACTGATCCTCCACATAATTATCGGAGTCAGAGTCTTCACTACATCTGTCTTCAACTTCTTCGCTACAAAGATACGTGGGCATCCGCAACATGCTTACAACAACGTCATTAAATATCTCTCCTCGTTTCTTGGGTTTTTCTCGGAGACTAGTAATGACAGGATCCGAAGATATAAGCAGCCCATGGAAAATATCAGTGTTGGTGGTTATTCTGGACATTTTTCTGGAGTGATATTGTCGCAATTTCTTATAATTTTTGTGACTGGCTTCTATCACATCTTCTGATAGTTGCCCCACAGGCAGTGCCAGAGATTTAATAATGTCAGCACCGTGAATTAAAAGTTTATGTACACTTGCACTCATTTTGTACCATCCATATAGATTGATTGCCATTTCAGCTGTGGTAATACAATATGTCCTAAATTTATCTTCGTCTATGTAATGTCCACAAGAGATGATACACAAAATATTTGCAAATCTTTCAATCAACTCTTTGGACACACCTGTGATTTGAGAAACCTGTACCGGGTTTTTAAAAAATTTTCTTGCTGTGTTCCCATCGTTACTATTGCCCCCTCCTTGTTTTGGTTGGTCAACAACAAGTCCCATTTCTCTATAAAAATCATTGCAGATTTTATTTTTTCGCTCTTTCACTTTTTCTTGTGCTTCTTTGCCTCTTGCTTGCCATTGCTGCAACTCCAATTTATATGATATATTCAATAAGTATTCGAAGCATCGGAGATGAGCATGTAAAATTGAGATACCAAATTTGTATGTGTCTTCGCTACACGCTCTTTTCTTGATATTTTGTAAGTCGTTCATATGCACGGGTGGGGCTTTACAAACGTTACACGCTTGTGTACTTTTAGTTTCTGTTAAAATATCCACTGTCTTGCCATCTACCATTGTGCAAATAGGAATATGTTTAAAATGTATCGTTCTGTCTCCTAGAACAATGGTTGTGTGCTGAAACTGCCTTATTTGCTGCTCAGTCTCGTGGTATGCTTCTTTAGTGTTTTGATCATTTTCTTTTTTAATTTAAATGAAATTGGACGACAGTATCTCGTGGAAGAGGGAGTTAAGTTGTTCCAACAAATTACTTTGCTTCTTTCTCTCATTTCCGACAATTCCAGAGGCACAATCGTACATAATATTATGTTGAAGTCAGCGTACACAGAATTATTCGAAAAGTTTTGCTTGTATATACTGTGCCCTCCACTACCGTCTAGGCCCCACTTATAATAGACTTCCAGGGTGTCGTTATTGTCGTCTATGTTTGATAAAATGACTTCTAACTGTACCTGCACCAGTCTCTGTATGGTGTGGTCTAAAAGATCTTGTAACGGCACCACAGCTTCATTATCAGTAACTGTCAAATTCAACGGATAACACTTCCCTTTTGCCTGTTTCACCACATGGTAAGAGGGATATATATCAGCAGCTCTTTTTTTTGCACCTAGCCGCATCGTCCCATATTCCTTTTTGGTTAAATTGAGATCCACTATGAGACCTAAAGCTTCTTCAGCACTATAATGCACAACATTTACAGAATACGATGAATGAGCTTGTTCCATTTTTTTCAACCTTTTCGGGGATGAACTTAACGCAAGTTTTAAAACATGAGCTGTCTTTCTTTTTCCCGATTTCACAAGACTAGTTTCAGTTGCTAAACAAAGTTTTTCAGGGGTAAGATTCGACACTAGTGACTTGAGTTTCCTCTTTTTGTTGCGTTCAGAACTGGTTTCAAACGATTTTCTTGGTCTACCTCGCTTTTTTTCCGAAGGAGTAGATTGTTGTGTAGTTAATTGTATCTCAGGGAGATTAAATTCTTTACTGAGCCAATTGGCATTCTTATGATTAAACCGATCAAACATATATTTACATTCACGCCATCTAGCTAAAAGTTTTGTTACAAACACTTTAACGGCCACTTTTAACTCTTTCAACAAAGTCTGAGATGGGCCAACTATAGTAAATTTGTCTACTATGTATTCTATTAATCGTTCATTACACTTGGATGACGAAAACCAAAAACCTTCATTTCTTAACAATATAAACAGATCATTTCTACATAATTTCCTCTGCTGCGAAACGGGTCGACGCGACTACCTAATAATAAAGAGCTCAATTTAACAAACGGGCACACATGGGGACGGGTTCTTTGCTTATTTTAAATTCTCATGGGCTCTAGTTTCTAAAAAAGTATACAATATAACGGTACTGTGTGGAACTTTTTTTAAACGTCTGTAAACTCAAAATAATTTAAAAACTTTCATACTAAATTAGTCTTTGACGTAAAATTATATTACTACTAGATTTATAAAACAATTAACAAATAATCAATAATAATAATAAATGCACACCTGACCCTTCCCTCTCCATGCTAAAAACACAATTTATTAAACACTGGCTCATAAAATACGCGTGATTACTCGGTAAATGTTTCGGCGCAAATGACTCACGTTTGCCGTGCGAGAACAAAAGAGCACAAAGCTCGCTCGCACATGCTTTTGTGTTGCTTTAGTGAGCTTTATTGCCTTATGATTGTATTGTTCGTTTATTGCAGAAGCTAAATAAAATATATTTTTTATGTTTCTATACATCACAAAATTATATTATTGTCATCGTAAATTAGCAATCTGGCCCTGTGTGTGCCCATAGAAAATTAAAAAAATTAATTTATGTTGTTTAATGCCTTAAAACGGCTAGTAAAAATTCATACAATTCTGCCCAGCCAGTTTCGCTGGGGTCTCAGGAGGTTTATATTTAACAACACATTTTCTGAAACATCCTGTATACTAAATGTCTTTGAATATTTTATTGTTGATGCAGATATATATTGCTGAAATTTTGTTATTAAATGGATTAACAGATCACACTTAATTTGACCACCCTATACACCAAAACCTTGTTATTATTAGTTTAATAAGTTTAGAGGTATTTTATTATAAGGTTTTTAAAAATTGTACACTGTCTATTTAACCATCCTGTTTACATGAAAAATTATTTATCAAAAATAAAAACTATGACAGTGATCACATATTTAGAAAATTTGAATTTTTTATTGTTGATGCAGATATACATTGCGTTGGTAAAGTAGCGCATAAATTCAATTAAATTTTGAATGGGAGTTTGGGAAGAAAACGCTCGGACCGTCGATTTTTATTTTCAATTTATAATATTTTTTTATGTAAAAGTGAAATATACAGGGTGTGTCGAGAAAAAAATATACATCATCAACAATTTTTTTAAATACCAACCCTCATTTTTTTATTGTAGAATTATAAAGGACACAATTTATCAAAAATAAAAACTATGGCAAAGCGATTACATATTCAGAAAATCTGAATTTTTTTATTGTTGATGCAGGTATACAGTGCGTTCGTAAAGTAGCAAATAAATTCAATTAAATTTCGAATGGGAGTTTAAGAAGAAAACGCTCGGGCCCGTCGATTTTTATTTTCAATTTAGAATTTTTTATGTAAAAGTGAAATATAGAGGGTGTGACAAGAAAAAGATATGACGTCATCAAAATTTTGTTTAATTCCAACCCTCATTTTTTATTACAGAATTAGAAACGGTACATCTTTTTATGTACGACAAGGTACATATGGATGATGCAGGGTGCCCCAAACTTGAGTCCGATGGACGATACCTCTCTTATTTGATGGAATAGTAGAAAGAACTGAGGCACATATTTTAGTTTTATTTTAGGTTATACAGGGTGATTCATTTATACAGGGTGAACCAAACATAGATTTTTTAAATGGGACACCATGTCAGTTATTGCAAATTTGGATTCAGCTCACTTCGGCCATTCTTTCAATATAAGGTTTGAATATGTTATACAGGGTAGTTTAGAAGATGTGCTCATTTTGAAGAAAAAAATCGTACCCAAATGGATACCATGTATCATTTCTAATAAGAAATATTCAAATGATTTTTTTAATAAAATATATTTTGAAACAGACAATTTTTTGGGCTTAGGCTTAATTTAGTTGTAAACTGATTCCACTAATCTAAACTAAATGTTCGAATTGAGCATCGTTAACAATCTCACTAAGCTAAGGCGATCAACAAATGATTTTTTAACGTTATCTATGACATGCGGTAACGTTTTTAATTTCTTGGCGAATTCGTGCTTGGGTTTTGGGTGTGGTATTCCGTGAACCAATGAGGATTTTTGGTTGCCCAATAATGACAATTTTGTCTGTTCACATGGCCGTTTAAAGCAAATGTTGCTTCGCCGGAAGAAACATAATTGTTGCAATTGTTCACAAAATTCATTTTACTGATCAAAATCATCTTCCGACAACTCGTAGAGAAGGAGGGAAGGAACTTCTCTTTTCAACACTGTGCACAGTAGACCGCGCCACACTAATATTATTATCCGTGTCCGTAATGGTGGTGTTATAATTATCTTGCACTGCTAACATAATGTTTAAATAAACTTCACTTATCGACTTTCCACCAGATTTTCTCATATCACGAACATTTCCAAATTCCCGAAATTTCGCCTCAACTCTGCTTACCATACTTTGGCTAATGGACGGTCGATCAGGGCGAGTTGCATTAAACAACGTAACCACTTCTAATTGAGTGTGCGACCTATCTTCAAAACAAAGAATCCACAGGATTTCAATTCTTTCACGTTCGCTTAATTTCCTCATATTCGGCAAAATAACGGTAAAGTAGTAACTAAATAAACTCGCGATAAAAATGCTGTCGGGCTATAAAAAACCTAAACACAAGATGCTAACGTGTAAATAATTAAAATAACTTTAACAAAATGTACAATTTAACGTTTTCTTACATTGACAATGAAATTTTCTCATTTTTAACGTTTACGATCATTTTTTAATCAATATTTCCTTATGTAACCATCGTCCATATTTACCTTGTCGGTCGTACATGATATACCCTTTCTAACTCAGCAATAAAAAAATGGGGGTTGGTATTTAAAAAAAAATGCCGATAATGTCATATCTTTTTCTTGACACACCCCTGCATAAAAAAAATTCCAAATTGAAAATAAACATCGACAAATGCGAGCGTTTTTTTCCTAAGCTCCGAATTTTAATTGAATTTATCCGCTACTTTACGAACGCGCTGTATATTACTGAAATTTTGTTATTAACAGATCCAGAAATATGCAATTAAAAAGATTAAAAAATGTGCATTTATTTATTTGACCACTCTGTATACTATCGCAAACAAGCTATTGTAAAGTATTGATACGTTTTCGAAAATGTATAAATTTCTGCAAACTAATTTAAAACGCCCTGTATACTAAACTCATATAATATTTCTAGCTTTGAGGTAACAGAAATATATTCTGAAAATGTTGATTTTATATATACAATATCTGCATTTGCGATAATTTATAAATTTCAGCAAAGTTTTTTTGAAACACCATGTACATTAGTTTTCTTTCAATATTTTTATTGTTGATGTAGATATACATTGTTTAAATTTCGTAGTTAATCGGTTTAACAGATCCAGAGATCAATTAAAAACTTAAAAAAATTACACTATATTTATTTGACCACCCCGTATATTATTGTAAACAAACTACTGTAAAGTATCTATACATTTTCAAAAATGTATACATTTCTGAATAATTATATTTTGAGTCTTGGCAACACTGATTATAGTTAGGCACCGTTTTACGTTTCCATAGAAACGTCTGACATTGTTGACAATAACATACTTCAAACTTTTTGTCAATAGCGTTATTTGTATTGTTTACGGTTACTTGAAGATTGCGTGCCAGCAGGGAAATGGAATTAAGTCGTGAAAATTTTCATGCAATGATTTATTACGATTTTCGACGTGGATTACCAAGACAAGAGTGCGTCGATCAACTTACTGCTACATTTGGCGATGAAGCTCCATTTTTTGCCTCTGTGAAACGCTGGAATAACCATTTTAATCGTGGCCGCCTTTCGCTCGCTGACGAAATTCACGAAGGTCGTGCAAAATCACTTGTTATTCAAGAAAACATTGATGCTGTCCAAAAACTAATAATACAAGATTGACATGCGACATACAGTGAAATTGAGGGAAGCCTATTCATTAGTTCCACCAGCATATATAAAATATTACATGATCATTTAGCCTTGAAAATGGTTTGTTCTCGTTGGATCCTACATAATCTGACGAAATCTCAAAAAGATGCTCGCGCCGATTGGTGCACACAAATAAAATACACAGGTGGTGCTTCAAAAGACGTATATAAGATTGTAACACGTGGCGAATCATGGCTGTTCTGGTTTCCGATCAGAGCAGGTCGTTAAGTGAGAACTAATTACTCTGTAATTAACAAGTAATTAAATTTAAATTCGACTCTATCGGCCGGTATCAACCCAACGATGCCGCGCCATAGACCGGGCCGAGAGGTCTACGACGACGACGACGGGTGCCTCTGGATCGACACCGCGGATTTCCAGGGGGACGCCAGCGACACCAACGAGGTATGGTACGGTTACAAGCCGGGTAACCTACCATCAACGAGTACCGCCAGCCCGATACCGTCGCTTCTGTCCCTTCCGTGGAAGGGCGCCATAAGCGACGCGCCACCAGCCGCCACCGCTCAGAAGAGGAGAAGGCCGAAGAAGACACCACCGCCCGCAGAAGACGTCGCCCCGCCAGCCGAGGCAACAACGAGAGCAGCACCGCCGCCGCAAGCCGCCGCCGCCGTAGCTGCCGAAGAGAGAAGCGAAGACTCCCGTCCTGGATCCACCAGCCCCGATGACTTCGTGGCGCAGAAGAAGAGGCCGAAGAAGATGACCGTCCGCCCGCCTACGCCGCCACCGACGAGCAACGTGTACCACGCCCTGGAGCAGTACACGGACACCGCCACAGCGATGGAGCAGACCGCCGCAGCAGAGACCAGGGAGAAAGTACCCCCGGTAATCCTTCGTCAGAGGGAGAACTGGGTTGCTTTCTCCCGCGAACTCGACCGGAAGAAGATCGCCTTCACCAGGGCCAAGGCGACCTTCGAGGGAATCCGGATACAGCCTGCCTCACTCCAGGACCGAGACAGGCTGATGAGTTATCTCGATTTGTGTGGTACGCAGTACCACACCTATCAGGCTAGGAGCGAGCGTCTTGCCAAGGTAGTAATACGTGGCGTGCCCGTAGAGCTATCCGAAGCGGATGTAAGCTCCGATTTGACGACGCAAGGAATTAATACAGTTTCTTGTTTCAGGATGAAGCAGCGAGGCCGAGCGATCCCCCTGGTTTTGGTACACCTACCGAGCGAGGAGGATAAGAAGAGGATCCGGGAGGTGAAGCACGTCGCCCGCCTCCGAGTCACCGTCGAGGACCTGAGGCGGAAATCCGACATCGGGCAGTGTCACCGGTGTCAAGGTTTCGCCACGCACAGCGTTGCTGCAGGGCGGCAGCACGCTGTGTGAAGTGCGCCGGTGATCACCACAGCAGTCAATGCACTTTACCCCGTACCGACCGGGCTAAGTGCGTTAACTGCGGTGGGGACCACCGCAAGCTACCGTGGATGCCCGAAGTTCCCTCGACCTCCGCAACGGAAGAAGATGGAAGCACCGCAGCGACCGCCGAAGAGGACACCGCCGGCGCCTCCTCGACTCGGACCGGAGTCAGCTACGCCCGTGCGACGGCAGGCAAGGCTGAGAAGGCGGAAGTACCGAGTGGCTCCCGCCGCTGTCGTTACCCGCCCGATCAATCTGCCTTAGGGTTCGACTCTATTGACCTTCCTCGGAGGGCTCAATATGAAGAAGGCCCTACCTGTCATCCGTAAGGTGGCAGAGGCACTCGCTAAGGTGGAATCTGCGACTGACTTGTGGGGGTTTTCCTCTCACACAGTCAGGAGGTGGCTACCCTTTAGGGTAAACACACGACGGTCCGGATCGAAGTCTGGCGCCCGAGATAAGTATTTAGTATCGATTTTTAATTACATAATTCTGTTCTGTAAATATCGACAGTGTTACACTTTACTAACACTTATTTCTTTTATTCCAGATAAGCAACCTAGCGACTACAGGACAGTCCACATCTCCAACATCCAACAACACCACATCTCCACAACAAATCTTTTTGAACACCAACAATCCTAAGACAACACTGTCAACTGGCAATCCACAACACCCACAAACCAACAATCTACAATCCACGCGCTGAAGAGGAAGAAGACTCTGAGCAGCCACCACACAACAATACATTATTATTATATTATATTAGTTTTAATGTTGTTGTATATACCAAAATGAAATGTTAATATCTAAAAGCTTTAATAAACGTGTTAAAAAAAAACAAAAAAAAAAAAAAAAAAAAGGGCGAATCATGGAGAGCAGTTTGAACCTTCAAACGTAAGCCTCTACCCAGCCTAAGCGCTTGTGATTTTCATTACAATCGCTTAACTTCGCAAAAAGAACCTAGCGTTTTCGCTCATCGTTCCGGTTCCGGCATCGTGATCTTCGCCGCTTCGGAGGTAGATCTGTCACTGCTTGCATACAGATAATACGAAGAAGCGGTCATCAGTAGAGGAGCCACAGCCTAGCCGCAAGCAGGAGCCGCCGGAATATAGCAGCAGCAGCGGAAAATTCCAGGAACGTCTAGGACACCGCCAACAGCAGGATCGTCGTCGGGTCAAGGTCAACTCTAATAGGCTAAAGGTATCATTAATAAAGAATTTTAATTTAATTACTTTGTTGTTTTATTTTAACTTTGTATTTCCACCTTTCGAATTGGGTCTCTGATTTCCAAGCCTTTTTTCCTCGGGGTGTGAGGCTGCACCTCGGCAGAGACCCGCTCTTTCATTAAAACAGAACAGATTTCTATTTCTTTTATTCCAAAGCCTATTATTAACAACACTGCCGAGATGGTAAAGCAAGGCCGCCGCCGAGCTACTATCAAAGCTGTGTCCCCTAACCCCGTCGACACCCGTCCACCTACACCACCACCTACACACACAACGCACACCTACGCACACACACTGCCTCTCCACCACCTTCCTCACGCACACGATCCCATTCCAACGCCTCATCCATTTCCACTACCTCTACACATTCCTACATTTCAACACGATCCACACAAAAACCCGAACACACTCACAAACCTGCCCTGTTACCCACACCAACCCAGCCACCATCACCGTTACCTTTACCTCTACCCCTACCTTTACCTTTACCTTCACTCAACACGATTCCCATTCCCTCTACCTCCAGCAACACACTCACCGTGC
Source organism: Vesta saturnalis (assembly GCA_036346205.1). Lineage (NCBI taxonomy): Eukaryota > Metazoa > Arthropoda > Insecta > Coleoptera > Lampyridae > Vesta > Vesta saturnalis. The sequence continues at coordinate 5,948,799 of JARFJB010000360.1, read as the reverse complement.
AATCCTCGAGATATTGTATCCGCAATATCCCGAAATCCATCAAATCCTAAAATCCCTGTTTAACTCCCTGAAACCCTTAACCTCCGTGGTCGAACTTAACGTTCAACCACAACCAAACCTGCCTCCTTCAAACTTCCATTCCCTTACCTGATGGAACGCAACTACGGTTGCGTCACCATTTTGGTGAACCTTCCCTTACCCTCACCCAACTATCCGGTCCTCGTCAACCTAACACCAATCCTAGACATCCATCCTTTTCCTGCGTGATTCGTCACGTGGACAAGGACATCCTTGCCGACGAGATCCTCGGTGCTATCGACCTGCCTCACGTGAGAAAGGCCGTGCGCATCACCTCGAAGGCCACCAACACTCCTACCTCCCTAGTCCGCCTAATCATCACCTCCCAAACCACCCTAGAATTCCTACTCGCGACCGGTGTCTTCGTGTTCGGGAGACACTACAGTTGCGAACCTTCCCTATCCCTACACCCGTCCCCATGTATTATGTCACTTGCACGCAGGTGGGACATACCTCGGAGGACTGTCCTACACGAACCATCCGTTGTCCCTCTGTGCACGTCCTGCAAATCCGCGGCAAACCCGAAGTGTAGCAACTGCGGGGATGCCCACCCAACTACTCCTTTATGCCGGAAGCGGCGGGAACCTCCCAGTTCTCCGTCACAGATGGCAATCCTCGATCCCATCATGTCTGACGAGTCTGACTCGGAAGACACCATCCACCTTAAGCATATCCCCGACACCGATCCCGTCTCCATCAAATCCATTATCCAAGTCCCACACGCTCTCCTAGGCCTGTTTCCCGACCACCAACGCCGTGTTTTCCGAACCCTCCAAGCCCTATCCTCAACTTCTTCCAACGGCAGATCAGCGTCTGCGTAGCCGGTACGCGGAGGAAGGTCGCCGAAGTCCGCCAACCTCTTCCTTAAACGCCTTTATTCCCAATGGATATCGTAACAAGGACCATTAATGCCAGGGGCGTTCGCCGGAAACGTTCCCTAATAAAACACTTCCTTCACACGCACAACGTACACGTCCTCTCAATCACTGAGACCAAACTTTCACACAAATGCACACTACAATTTAACACCTATAATACCTTCCGTAACAATAGCGCGCATGGAACCGCCCTCCTAATCAAAAACTGTTTCCACTCCATTTCAATTGCACCTGCAGCAACTCGAATGTGTTGCTGCAACGGTGCACTTCCCAACCCTATGGTATTCATATCCTACTACAATCCACCCGGCCACAATATACTTTCTGATGACCTATTAGTGTATGCCTCCAGCCTCCCAAATGCAGTCACCTTAGGAGACTTCAATGCCCGCCATATTCAATTCGGTGACACCGCAACAAATGGAAACGGCAGGCAAGGCTGAGAAGGCGGAAGTACCGAGTGGCTCCCGCCGCTGTCGTTACCCGCCCGATCAATCTGCCTTAGGGTTCGACTCTATTGACCTTCCTCGGAGGGCTCAATATGAAGAAGGCCCTACCTGTCATCCGTAAGGTGGCAGAGGCACTCGCTAAGGTGGAATCTGCGACTGACTTGTGGGGGTTTTCCTCTCACACAGTCAGGAGGTGGCTACCCTTTAGGGTAAACACACGACGGTCCGGATCGAAGTCTGGCGCCCGAGATAAGTATTTAGTATCGATTTTTAATTACATAATTCTGTTCTGTAAATATCGACAGTGTTACACTTTACTAACACTTATTTCTTTTATTCCAGATAAGCAACCTAGCGACTACAGGACAGTCCACATCTCCAACATCCAACAACACCACATCTCCACAACAAATCTTTTTGAACACCAACAATCCTAAGCAACACTGTCAACTGGCAATCCACAACACCCACAAACCAACAACTCTACAATCCACGCGCTGAAGAGGAAGAAGACTCTGAGCAGCGCACCACCAACACAACAATACACGCATTTATTATTATATTATATTAGTTTTAAGTGATATGTATATACCAAAATGAAATGTTAATATCTAAAAGCTTTAATAAACGTGTTAAAAAAAAAAAAAAAAAAAAAAAAAAAAAGGCGAATCATGGAGAGCAGTTTGAACCTTCAAACGTAAGCCTCTACCAGCCTAAGCGCTTGTGATTTTCATTACAATCGCTTAACTTCGCAAAAGAACCTAGCGTTTTCGCTCATCGTTCCGGTTCCGGCATCGTGATCTTCGCCACTTCGGAGGTAGATCTGTCACTGCTTGCATACAGATAATACGAAGAAGCGGTCATCAGTAGGGAGCCACAGCCTAGCCGCAAGCAGGAGCCGCCGGAATATAGCAGCAGCGGAAAATTCCAGGAACGTCTAGGACACCGCCAACAGCAGGATCGTCGTCGGTCAAGGTCAACTCTAATAGGCTAAAGATATCATTAATAAAGAATTTTAATTTAATTACTTTGTTGTTTTATTTTAACTTTGTATTTCCACCTTTCGAATTGGGTCTCTGATTTCCAAGCCTTTTTCCTCGGGTGTGAGGCTGCACCTCGGCAGAGACCCTCTTTCATTAAAACAGAACAGATTTCTATTTCTTCTATTCCAAGAGCCTATTATTAACAACACTGCCGAGATGGTAAAGAAGGCCGCCGCCGAGCTACTATCAAAGCTGAAATGTCCCCTAACCCCGTCGACACCCGTCCACCCACACCACCACCTACAGCACAGCAACGCACACCTACGCACACACACTGCTCTCCACCACCTTCCTCACGCACACGATCCCATTCCATACTTGCCTCTATCTACTTATTTCCTACCTTCTACATTCGCTACATTTCAACACGATTTCCACGGAGCAATAACCCGAACACACTCACAAACCTGCCCTGTTACCCACACCAACCCAGCCACCATCACCGTTACCTTTACCTCTATCCCCAACCTTTACCTTTACCATCACTCAACACGATGTCCCATTCCTCTACCTCCAGCAACACACTCACCTGTGTCCCCAATCCTCGAGATATTGTATCCGCAATATCCCGAAATCCATCAAATCCTAAAATCCCTGTTTAACTCCCTGAAACCCTTAACCTCCGTGGTCGAACCTTCAACGTTCAACCACAACCAAACCTGCCTCCTTCAAACTTCCATTCCTTACCTGATGGAACGCAACTACGGTTGCGTCACCATTTTGGTGAACCTTCCTTACCCTCACCCAACTATCCGGTCCTCGTCAACCTAACACCAATCCTAGACATCCAACCTTTTCCTGCGTGATTCGTCACGTGGACAAGGACATCCTTGCCGACGAGATCCTCGGTGCTATCGACCTGCCTCACGTGAGAAAGGCCGTGCGCATCACCTCGAAGGCCACCAACACTCCTACCTCCCTAGTCCGCCTAATCATCACCTCCCAAACCACCCTAGAATTCCTACTGCGACCGGTGTCTTCGTGTTCGGGAGACACTACAGTTGCGAACCTTCCCTATCCCTACACCCGTCCCCATGTATTATGTCACTTGCACGCAGGTGGGACATACCTCGGAGGACTGTCCTACGAACCATCCGTTGTCCCTCTGTGCACGTCCTGCAAATCCGCGGCAAACCCGAAGTGTAGCAACTGCGGGGATGCCCACCCAACCTACTCCTTTATGCCGGAAGCGGCGGAACCTCCCAGTTCTCCGTCACAGATGGCAATCCTCGATCCCATCATGTCTGACGAGTCTGACTCGGAAGACACCATCCACCTTAAGCATATCCCCGACACCGATCCCGTCTCCATCAAATCCTTATCCAAGTCCTTACACGCTCTCCTAGGCCTGTTTCCCGACCACCAACGCCGTGTTTTCCGAACCCTCCAAGCCCTATCCTCAACTTCTTCCAACGGCAGATCAGCGTCTGCGTAGCCGGTACGCGGAGGAAGGTCGCCGAAGTCCGCCAACCTCTTCCTTAAACGCCTTTATTCCCAATGGATATCGTAACAAGGACCATTAATGCCAGGGGCGTTCGCCGGAAACGTTCCCTAATAAAACACTTCCTTCACACGCACAACGTACACGTCCTCTCAATCACTGAGACCAAACTTTCACACAAATGCACACTACAATTTAACACCTATAATACCTTCCGTAACAATAGCGCGCATGGAACCGCCCTCCTAATCAAAAACTGTTTCACTCCATTTCAATTAGCGCACCTGCAGCAACTCGAATGTGTTGCTGCAACGGTGCACTTCCCAACCCTATGGTATTCATATCCTACTACAATCCACCCGGCCACAATATACTTTCTGATGACCTATTAGTGTATGCCTCCAGCCTCCCAAATGCAGTCACCTTAGGAGACTTCAATGCCCGCCATATTCAATTCGGTGACACCGCAACAAATGGAAACGGCAACAGACTATCATCTGCTCTGTTGCAATTGCCTTTGTTGAGGATCGTTAATACACACCCACGTATTTCGACCACCTAGGTGCCTCAATAATAGATCATGTAATAGTTTCAGAACCAATAGCCACTACTTCGACCGTGAGTGCTTTCTAGGCACCACGATCACTTCCGATCATATTCCTCTTCTGATCAAAACCTCATTTTGTCCAGCTCCCCAATACCTCCTCAAAACACAATCATTAAAGATTTTTCCAATGCAGACTAGAATGTGTTCGCCGAACACATCTCCAACAATCTTCCTTCACCCGAACTTCAATCCACCCAAGATCTTGAGAGAGCCATTAGGGACCTAACTTCCGCAATTACGGAAGCGGTCGACACCTCAGTCCCGCTTAAAACATCGACATTTCAAAAACCCGAAATCCCATCTAACTGATCCCCAAGGCAACCTAATCTCCTCTGACCAAGGCCGATTTCTTTGGTCAGCACCTCCAATCCACATTCCAATCCCCAATGATCCCCAATTCAATCCTGTGTTCAAGGAATTCCTCGAGAACCGCCTCGAGGAATTCCGAAACCTTAACCTTCCTGAACCCCTACTAGATAACCAGAGTCCGTTCTATGCCCCAATTACGCCCGATCAAATCAATGCTTATTTTAAAAAGGCAAAATTTCAGCCCCAGGGCACGACAGCCTCAATAGGAAAATCTTGCGCCACCTACCCGACCCATGCCTCCAACTTCTTGCAAATATCTATAATAGATGAAGCCATCCTTTTCCACCACCCTAACTACGTCGAAGATAAATTCCCAAACCTATCCTCCAGAAATGTCTCGATCACCATAAACCAAGAGAGAATCCCCTTCAAGACCAAATTACATATCTAGGCATCCTATTCACGAGAACGCTCAATTGGCTCCCCGATATCAGGAAAACACTAAACAGAATTAGAAACCGTGCAAACCTACTGGGCGCCCTCCGGGTCGAATCAGAGGTTGCCACCCCAAAACACTCCAACACACATACAAAACCTACATCCGCCCTGTTATGGATTTCCGAGCACCAATTTACACAAACATAAACCCTAACCACACTTCCGCTATAGCATCCTGTGAACGCCGAATCTTTAGACGTATACACGGGCTACCCTTCAGGTACCCCAGCAACCTCACAACACAACACGCAAACATACCATCAATCACACACAGAATCCAAACACTCCAGAAAAACTTTACACACAAAAGAATTTTCGGCGACACCATCCCAACCAAAGAAATCCTCACAACTTCCTACACCTACCAACCTCCCAAATTCCCGCGCAAAAACCCAAGCGCAAATTTAAACACCCTCCCGCGATCTTAAACCAATTATTGGACGACATCCCAGAGGAGATAGAAGAGGCCCTCGACAATACCCCATATGCACTCCGCATCCCCCCGTCAATTGGATAACGACCACGCAAGGACACCGGCTAACGGATCAATCACACTTCACCATATACACTTAACCACACGCAAACCCAAACCTAAATATTCAAACTGATATTAATCCTTTTTTACACCAACAATAATTCACTTTCTTTTTTACACCAAAAATAATACATTCATGATTGTCAACCACACAATTACAAAAACAGCGCAACATCAACAACAATGGAATGACCAGGGCTGAAGAGGAGGAATCCTGAGCAGTCTACGATAAGAATATAAGCAAAGAATAATAAGCATACTAACCATAAGCATGAGCATACTAACAAAAAAAACAAAGGCGAATCATGGATATATGCATACGAGCCGGAACGTAAACAGTAGCCGACTTGTGGGTGTTTCAAGATGAACCAAATCCAACAAAAGTTGTTCGCGCTCAAAGCACATCGAATCAAATAAGCGCCTGTTTTTTCGGAAAAACTGGTCATGTGGCAACCGTGCCACATGTGAAAAACGGTCAATTCTGAATGGTACACAACCATTTGTTTGCCGGAAGTTTTCGGTGAAATGCGTAAAACAAACAAGCGCCGTCGGATCGTTCTTCATCAGGACAATGCGAGCTCTCACACATCTCGTCTTAACAATCGATTATTTGAACATTAAAAAAATACAATTGATCCGCCGTACAGTCCTGATTTGGCATCTAATGACTTGTTCTTGTTCCCGAATGTCAAGAATAAATTGCGTGGACAACGATTTTCGTCGGCGGAAGCAGCCGTTGATGTGTTCAAAAACCACATTATGGAGGTATCTCAAGAATATTGGAAAACAATCTATGACAAATCGTTCGAACGAATGCAAAAGTGTAGTAATCATAAAGGAGAATATTTCGAAAAACAATAAAGCCATTTTCAATGACAAATTAACTGTTTTTTCATTGTTAGGCTCAAAATATCAATAGTGACCCTCGTAGCTGCAAACTTTATAGTACTTCTAGCTTGAGGGAACAAGCATAATACATCCCCAAAATGTGGATTATATATGTACAAACCCTACATGCGAGGTAATTTATAAATTTCTAAATAACAGTAGCAAACTTTTTTGAAAGACTACGTATATTAGTTTTCTTTGAATATTTTTATCTGACACAACAAGAATGTAGTCAATTGGTTTAATAATAAATTTATTTTACCACCATGTATATATAAAAAATGAAAACATCCGCATTTGGAAAGATTTATAAATTTCTGTATAAATGAAAAGTTATACTCAAAGAAATAAAGATAGTAACAAAATGTTAATATTTTGACAAAATCCCCATTTTCAAAAATGTATACATTTGTAAATAACAATAGCAAACCTTTTAAAACTACTAATATTTCTTGAACGTTTACATCTTTGATACAATAGGAATATACACCCAAAACAATAACAGTGATATTCATTTATAGTTTTTGAAATATTTAATTGTTTGAATACCCGTATATATCAAAAATATCTTGCTAACAATTCTAACGATTGTAAAGTATATATACATATACATATATATATATATATATATATATATATATATATATATATATATATATATATATATATATATATATATATATAATGCGTGTAAATTGTCCAAAAGTATAATAATAATTCATGAAGTCGATTTATTGAAAAAAGAAGGAATGAAGTTTTTCAAGAACAATAATTATTGAAGAAAAACAAAAACAACAATTAAGCTATATACACAATATATATATATATATATATATATATATATATATATATATATAACTTAATTGTTTAACTTTGTTCTTCATATTGTTAATTGTTGTTTTGTTTTTTCAATAAATCGGCTTCATGAATTATTCTTAGTATCATTATGAATTATTATTATACTTTTGGATAATTTACATGCATCATGAGCTTTAGATGCGTTTTTCTCGGAAACCGGTGCTCTTAGCGATATCAAGAAGGTATACCTTTTTTAAGCAGAAAAAGTAGGGAAAACTATTATTCCATACTAAAAGGGCCTACAGTGTAGCACAAAAAAGTTGTAGAGGTTTGAACATGTCCTAATGGTAGCGCCCTCTAGGAAATATACCGAAATCCATGATAAATTTGAATTTCTCATCCTCAGAAACCCCCATGTAAGAAATTTTACAAAATTAGCTCAAAGCAGTCGAAAGATATGAAAGAAAATGTGACACCCTGTAGCTTCGTTATTATCAACTTTTGAAGTTTAGTTAAATCGGCTTATTTTCCTGTAAGTAATCTTCGTTATCGTTTTGGGTATGCAATGTAGGGATATCCTATATATATATATATATATATATATATATATATATATATATATATATATATATATATATATATATATATATATATATAGGTTGCGGCATTAGTGCGTCGAAGTACAATATATCCGTTATTAAAGGAAACATCAAAAAAGTGATTTACAAAAATTATAGGCAACTTCAAACTTCACATTATAAAATTATTTTCTTATTTACAGGGCGTTACATATTACCAAGGTGAACCAATTTTTTTAAATGGGACACCCTATATACTATTTCAAATTTAGATTAAGCTCATCTCCCCCATACTTCCAATATATGGTTTCATTACCTTATACAGGGTATTTCAAAAGTTATGGTCAATTGTACACGAAAATCATTCTCATTTCAACGTTCTGTATACCCTAGACAGAACAATCTAACAATAATTATTTCCAGGCATAACTTTTTCACATTGGTACAGTGTTATGAGAAAGTGCTATTTCTTTATTACTGCACCAATTGAATACAGAACGAGCTAAAACTCGAACACATGCTTTTGTCAATTTTTTCAAATGAATCACCCTGTATTTTATTTTAAAAAGTGACAATACACTTTATGTTCTTTCATTGTTATTTTTAATTTCTATTATAACAAGTTAGCCGTGAACAAATAAAAGAAAATAAATGTTCAAAATGTCCACCGAAAACATCAATACAGCATTGCAGTCGATCTTCAATTTCTCGACTGACATTTCTTAACATTTCTACTCTGGAATGCTTCTCGTATTCTATTCTTCATATCATCTTGTGTGGTTGGAGGTATTTGATACAAATGGTTTTTCACATAACCCCACTTGAAGAAGTCAGTTTTACTTAACCCTGGTGAACGAGCTGGACATGCAATGGGTCTTCCCACCTATCTGCCAGGAAAATGGGTATTAAGATGATTATGAATTAGTCTAGTGTGATGTACCGGAGCTCCACCGTGTAACAACCTTTGACGAATGTTAAGAGGAACGTTTGCCAACAGTAATAGTAAATGATTTTCTAAAATGTCCAAACAAACCTGACCATTCACTGTTCCATCGAAAAAATGTGGTCCAATTACGCGATCTCCAACTATACCACCCCAAACATTCAAAGACCATCTAGTTTGACAATGAGTTGCTATAAGATGGCGGTTACTTGTCGAATAATAATGGAAATTGTGTGTATTCACAGTTTCATTTTTATGAAACGTGGCTTCGTCTCCAAAAAGGACATAATCAAAGAAATCCGCCTGATTGTGGATTTGTTGGTGAGCCCATTTACAAAAAGCAACCCTTCTAGGATAGTGATCTTCGAGTAACTCTTGATGCAACTGGATATGATATGGATGCATCTTATTTTTACGCAGTCCTCTTCTGACGGACCTGCCACTAACATCATGCTGACGCGAGATTTCACGTGTAATAACATGTGGATTATGCGTAACTTCAAGCATCACGTTAAATTCATTTTCCTCGTTAAGTTTTGTCCTTTCCTTTTTTCATAAACTACTGAACCCGTACGATTCAAACGTTCTGCTAACCTTTCCAACGTTATTTTCTCGGGTTATCTTAGTGTGGGATATCTCTCTTTGTCAATTCTTTGTGCTAATAAACAATTTTTCATACATTCTCCCAGTACCCATATCATGTCTGTTAATTGTTTAACAGGAAGGTTCATTTTTATATTATATTCTCTTACCAAATATAATACGTGTTATGATTTTCTATTAACGTTCATTATATTCTCTTACCAAATATAACACGTGTTATGATTATTAATCGATGATACCACTTGTTAAAATCTGTATAAAACAATTTTCATCGGTTTTAACTCGAGCTATCACCGATGATAATCATAACACTAGTTATATTATCCCCGAAAATATCTCACAAATTAAAGATTTTAGCTATAGGGAGTGCTTAATAAAAATGAAAAAACATAAAGTGTATTTTCATTTTTTAAAATAAAACACAGGGTGATTTATTCGAAAAAATTGACAAAATCATGCGTTCGAGTTTTGGCTCGCTCTATATTCAATTGGTGCAATAATAAAGAAATAGCACTTTCTCGTAAAACTGTACCAATGTCAAAAAGTGATGCCTAGAAAAAATGATTGTTAGGTTGTTCTGCCTAGGGTGTACAGGACGTTGAAATGAGAATGAGTTTCGTGTACAATTGACCATAACTTTTGAAATACCCTATATAACGTAATGAAACCCTATATTGGAAGTATGGGAGAGATGACCTTAATCTAAATTTGAACTAATATATAGGGTGTCCTATATGTAAATATGAAAATAATTTTATAATGTGAAGTTTGAAGTTGCCTATAATTTTTGTAAATAACTTTTTTATATCTCCCTACAGGGTGGAACAAAAAAATTGTAACGGTTTAAAGGGTTCAAACTCGTCGCCGGTGGCGTCCTCTAGCAGATACAGCGAAATTTGATAATAAATTTGAGTTTCTTATCCCAAAAAAACCCGTATAAGAAAATTCATGAAATTAGCTGGAAGATATTAAAGGAAATGTGATTTATTTTTTCGACTTTGACACTCCGTTAGTATCAACTTTTGGACTAAGGTAAATTTAGTCAAATCGGCTTATTTTAACGTAAATAATCTCCAGTTAGCGTTCTTTTCAGGACACCTTATATATATATATATATATATATATATATATATATATATATATATATATATATATACAGAGTGTTTAAAAAAGATGCGGCAATATTAAAGGGGGTGATTGCCCAGGTCATTTTATACAATAAAGTTCCTATAAACATGGGTCCGCAAACGCTTCGTTACCAATCTACAGCGTGTTGAAGTTTAATTTAAAAAAACAGTCAAAATTAGATTTTTCCAAAACGGCTTGAGATATCGTAATGAAATTTTATGCGTGTCAACAGCTGTGGGAGACGCATACTTTGCAATACAACACGATGTTTCAGTCGTACCATTGGCGCGCGTATTGGCACGTCACAGGCTATTTTTCAAGGAAAAAGTAGGATGCTGCTGATTTCTCTAAAAATAAAAAAATATTTTTCAATTCTTTGTTCAATTGTGAAGAAAAAAGTACCGTTTTTGAGTAAAAAAAACATTTTAGTGCATGTCCATTTATTACAGAAAAAAAGTTTTAAAAATCAAGGATTTCGTTCAAGGGCAAAAACAAATATTTCACCAAACCAAAAATTTTACCAACCAAAAATTACAAAAACTGTTCAAAGTGACCACCTCGAGCTCGGATGCAAGAATCCAATCTTCTCCTCATTGACTGGCGAACTCTCTCAAATACACCAGGATCTGTTATAATTGAGTTGCACCCACCACGATTAGATTTCTTAAGTCTTCTACGTTTTCCAATGGAGTAGCGTACACCAACGACTTCAAATGGCCCCACAGGAAAAAATCAAGGGGATTTAAGTCCGGGGATCGTGAAGGCCATAAATGAGGTCCACGCCGGCCAATCCGTATGCTTGTGTTAAGAAATCACGAGCTACTTGACTAAAGTGGGCTGGTGCGCCATCGTGCATATACCACATTGCATCTCTAATTGCTAATGGTACGTCCTCCAGAAATCCAGGGAGCGTGTTTTCCAAAAATTGCGATACACCTCTCCGGTAAGTCTCCCGGGTAGAAATACCGGTCCAATTAGGCCGTCACCCACAATACCAATCCAAACGTTCAAAGCGAGGTTCAAAGAAAACTGATGTTGAAAACGATCTTCAACAATTTCATTTGGATTTTCCTCACACCAAACATGGTTATTATGGAAATTCCGTATTGCATTTCTTGAAAAACTCGCTTCATCGGTGAACAGAATCAACATCAGGAGTTGAGGGATTTGAAGCATTTTGTGCAAAAGCCATTGACAGAATGCAATGCGAGGAGGAAAATCAGCAGGAAGAAGTGCTTGAACGCGTTGTATATGGAATGGATACAACAAATTTTCCTTAAGAATGTGCCAAATAGTCCCATTACTTACATCCAAAGCGTCAGCAATTTTTCTAGTAGAAGTACCTCGATCTTCTTCAATCATGTCCAGCACATCCTCTTCCAGCTCTACCGTTCTTGCTGTCCTTGGTCTTCCTGCTCCTCCATTTCGTCTTAATGTGCCTGTTTCATAAAGACGCCGATGAATGCATTGGAAAGTTTTTCTATCAGGAGCAATACGGCCCGGAAATCTTTCAGTATACAACCGCCTAGCTTCTAATGCATTCCCATCAGCAAGTCCATAAATGTAGTGTATGTCGGTCATGTCGGCATTCGTATAGCGATTCATGATAAGGAACTTCAACAAATTCGACACATACACAATTATTAATCACGAGACTCATTCAATATGTCAGTGAATAATACAGGAATGTTTAAAAATATTTTTGTACGCATGGTAAATGGACATGCACTAAAATGTGTTTGTTACTCAAAAACGGTACGTCGTACGATAAAAAGTCAAGAGAGATTTTTTCGTCACAATTGAATAAAGAATCAAAAAATATTTTTTATTTTTAGAGAAATCAGCGGCATCCTACTTTTTTCTTGAAAAATATCCTGTAACGTGCCAATACGTGCGCCAATGGTACGACTGAAACATCGTGTTGTATTGCAAAGTATGCGTCTCCCACAGCTATTGACACGCGTAAAATTTCATAATGATATCTCAAGCCGTTTTGGAAAAATCTAATTTTGACTGTTTTTTTAAATTAAACTTTAACAGCTGTAGATCGGTAACGAAGCGTTTGCGGACCTATGTTTATAGCAACTTTATTGTATAAAATGACATGGGCAATCACCCCCTTTAATATTGCCGCATTTTTTTTAAACATCCTGTATATATACAAATTTTGTATACGTAAAAATTTATCAATTTCTAAATAACAACTCTCTGTATAAAACATTTTTTGTAAAGTTTTTATCTGACACAATAGAAATACGTCCTTGTTTCAGAAATATGAAGTTTTTAAAAATAACAATATGTACATTTTATTACCATGTATAAGTGAAAAATGACCCCCTAAAAATGAATACCTACTATTGCTTAAAACACTCATCAAATCCTTATTTTCAAGAGCGTGTATAAACAAGACACTTTTCGGGAGCTGTAAGATGACCCATATTGTTCTCCAAGGTTTCATCCCCAAGAATTTCTACTAATACTAATACTACGTGTATCTTATTTGCACATAAATAAAATAAAAGTTATTAATGGTCGGAGAGAATATACTTTTTAATGCATGGGAGACGTTATTTATTTTCCGACAATCTAGGAATAAAGCCAGAAAAACAATTTATTGAATATCTTCGGAACTAATTAATCTCCGCAATTTTAAAAACAGCTAGGAGAGAAAGAGAATGTTTTAAATTCAGCAAAATTAACGATAACATTGTTCAGTTATCTTGATTAATGATAAAGTTGCACACACACAAATTACACCAACACCACAAAAGTGGTTACTTAAAAAAAGTAGTACCGAATCCGCATTAATAAATTTCTTTGGCTATAAAAGTTACAGAATACAAACCCTTACCTTATACCATATCTAAACAATGCGATTAGTTGGTTTCCCAAAGAAGTTTCCTCGTCAATAAAGAGATTAGGTATAACAGACCCAAAATTTCGTCCCAAATCCAAAATTGTGAACGTTTATTTCAAAAGAATACGGTTTGTGCTTCTCTCAAAGAAAAGCTAAGTAAAGTAGTCTGGTGGTGGAAAAGGATCCACATGTAAGTCTAACGGGATTACTCTCAAATCCCAAAAAAGAACTTCACTCTGTTTAACGCCCTATATGTGCATCAAACAGCACACACGGAACATGCATTTAAAAACTTGCTGTTTAAGAAACATACCTCTAATTTTTGCTATTGAAAGACAATTAGGCCGAAGCTCAGTACAAAATCCTAAATTTCTGAAATATTTTGATGAGGACCTTCCGATATGAAATAGTAATAAGACAATCTAATTGGTCAAGTATAAAAGTCAAATGCTTAAATATTTGTAATTTTACAATCAAGGAAGATGCGTAGGAACAGAGAATTCAAACAATCTTTACCATTCACAATTTCATGCACTACACTTCTTAATTAATTATGTCATTAGTACTTCGTTAAATCCCTCATGAGTTGTTTTCTATAAAAACAAAAATGTGAAAGTTAGAATAACCAATCAAGATTATAATCACCCATGCTCATTAACTTTAAAAGTAAGTCTGAAAACAATGTAGTAATGGTATACAAAAGTACGTTTACCTAAAGTATACTTCTTTTCTTTACGTAATTATAAATTTAAATTGGCATGAAAAATGGCAAAGCCAAGGTTAACCGGTTTAGGTATTCAAGTTATGGTACAAGTTCTACGTTGTCTACACAACTTTTTTTGGTTATTTACGCTTAACTTTAACTGTATAGAAAAGTTAAACACAAACGAATGATTATGATTACAGAGTTAAGATTATTATCTGAGACAAAAAAATATTTGCGGCATACTATTGATTAATTGTTACTTTAGTGAAAGGTTGGTCTGTTTAATGCCGAAACTGATTGAAAGCTCCACCTTAGCGAACCTCTTTAGGTCTATGTCCTCAAAATATATAGGTTAATCTAAAATTATTCTAAACATAATGTCACGTGGCCTTTGTTAGCAAATATAAAAGAGTAAAATATTTGGACAAGTCTGGCGTCAATTTTAATGTACCTAACGGTAATTGTAAAGCTACCTGCATTTCCCATTAACATACATTTTGGCATCCTAAACCACTTTAGCACTTCTGACTTAACAATTAATTCAATATTTTGCAATTAGAAACTGAGATAACTATACCGATTTAATTTAAACACAAAAGGTCAATATTTACTTTTGAAAACGTATTAGATAAGGGATTTAGAAAAATTATGGTATTAATAGGTTATCAAAAGTCCGTATAAACAAAAATTAATAAGGCTAATAAGTACTTAATTTAATTAGAATTCTAAAAATGTCCAATTTGATAAATTGAGCATATCTCCAGTGATCCAATTTTTTTCCAAGTTTCGAACGATGTTGTAATAAATATTTTTAAAAGTATCTTTGACAATAACATCTATCACAAAAGGCGCACTGCCATATTTTTAATTTGAATTATAAACACGTTCTTGAAAATTATGTAAGCTTAAAGAAGTTCAAAGTTACTATAAAAGTATGTAATTAAGAATCGAGTAAATGAGTTAATTATAACATCTCTAATGATTATCTTATTATGTTCAATGTAGCTAATGACACAAGTATTATTTATCTAATCATGGTTGAAAAAATACGAACCTATTCAACTAATTTGTTTACAACACAACACAAGAAACAAAATCACAAAATATACGTTGTGGGCTTCTCACAAAATTGAGGACAACTCATCTGGTGGAACTGGACACTATTTTTAAACGGTAGTGAAACACGCACTTGCGCATTTGTAAGTGATGACCTATTACACTCTACTTATTTTTTCGATGTTACATATATTAATAGTGCATGATATGTAACGTATGTCGTAACCCTTTAATGTATCCCCAATTTCCTTTTCATACAAAACCACTCTTTCTCGATTTCATGTAGGATTTAGTTTTAGAAATGTAAATAAGATATAAACAATAAATTAATTGTGTTTATATCCTTATATGCGAAAGTTTATTGTATTTGTAACTATCACGCATAAGACACGCATCATTATTTACATAATTTTCTGAACCCCTCAAATTATCTAATCAAAATTGGGGTTTCTCAGATATTTCATTTCATTTTTTCATTTGAATAATTAAATTAGGTAAATCCAAAAAAATAAAATTTTGGCAGCCTTCTTCTCATTGTCAATTTAGAATATATACCAAGTTTAAACAATATTGATTATATTGGAAAAATCTTTGCCTCGAATTTCAATGGGTGCACTGCACGGGACTAGCAGGTCCGGTGTTATTAAAACGTGAATGTTACTAGTAATAAAAACTAGTATATGAACACCATAGTGAATGTAGTTGCCATCGTCGACCCGTGTGAATTTTGATGCTCCTTCCGTTCCAGTAGCTTTCTCATCCCATATTTTTCTGGCACCCTTTTCACATCCTATTTTCACCCCTATTTTCATCCCTTCTTTTTGTTATTTTTTCAGCCTCGATTTTCCACCCTGCGTTTGTGTACCCCTGACAAGTCTGTTTTTTCCATATCATACTACTTTTTCACCCCATTGTAAGAACCTCCCTAGTATTGATATGTAAGCGAAAGGGGATCTTACCTAAAACGCGTTGCCTTAGCTACGCGCCATAATTTGACAATTATAATTTACGTGTCAATATTTTAATATGCAAGGGGCTCTCCACAATTCAATAAATCGAATCTATAATCGCACAACTTTTATAATCACTCACCAAACTTCAATTCGATAGGGCCCCTAACAGCACTGTGCCATTATTGCCTTTGGCCTAGTTACTGCAATTATAAAGGAAACACAAGGCGCACATTTGATTTTGCCAATCTCAACTCACGCTTTTACAGTTATGGTACAATTGTAAATTCCAAAACGGATAACGTTGTCCAAAGACCTAAAATATTCTCACGTCAGGTTTTTCCCGAAATTAAGTATCCTCAATGACCAAACTACTCTCATAGGAAGAGGGTCTACAAGAGACTTCTAACGTCACAGTGAAGCAATAAGCTCTATACTCGAATACGTAATTCTAATGAATTAATGGAGATCTTTTAACTTTGGGGAAGGGCCCAGATTACTAACCTTCGTGCGTAACGTGATGGGTGCTCAAAGCTCTCCGATGAAGACTGATCACGTAGTCTCCTGTCCATCAACAACCCTCCGGTAACGGTCCCCCAACGACAGACCAAGGCCACATGCTGCTTGACATGAGTACTGACCCTGTGCCTGAACGTAACCCCCATAAGATACAAGAGGCCTTCTAACGTCGGTCTGGTTTTAATCATCCCTAATAGTTACGGTACCACAATATCTAAACTGCCCATACGAACGCACGTTAATTACCAAACAATATCACATCCTGCACATAAATCGATCATAGATACAAAACCGTAACATTTAACATGTCATGTAATTACATATATCGTTAAATAGCACCAATTATTGCACTATTCAGACATGCAAATTATTTACACGTAATGACACAAAATGAATATGTCAAACCTGATGCACGAAAATTTATCATTCTGTTTGTACAGTAATAATGCTTATGTTAGGTATGCTTAACCCACAAAATATAACAGCATTATTCACACAAAAATTACATTACATACTAAACATTTCTTTAAGCCAATATTAGTAATTTGAAATACCCATAGTGCTATCAACTGTATCTATTGGGCCATAGACCGTCATATTTCCTCTATGTTTATTACTCGTAACGTATTTATGACGTCCTTACATACCATAGAACAATATTTTTGTGTAATGCTAGTACACAATTTTATCCTCCTCCTCATTACATAGGGTCATCACCCTATTTCGTATTTTGGTTGTGGTGCATCTTGGAAGCCAAGATCACGATCGGTCCGCGTCTTGGTCCAGCATCCTGGTCCTCCGTCTTGGTCATCATCTTGGTCTATCATCCGAGTCCAACTCGAGTTCGAGCATCCTGGAACAGCATTTTTTTTTATGATTGTGGACCTAAACAGGCTAAATTTGGCCTATCGTGCTAAAGCACTCAAGAACACTTAGGAGGATGGATAGAGGGAATTGCCAATAGATGCCTATGAACAGCTACCTTAAATTTTCTCTTATCATAAGTATGAGTAAAACAGGAACTAGGGAGATCATTACAGAGTTTAGAAGTAGTGTAGAAAAACGTGGATTGCGCCCGTTTGGTGGAGATTTGTACTGCATACTGATGATGTGAATGAGCGAACCCAGTGTTTCTCGCAAAGATAGCCCGAGATGGCATCAAAGAATATAATTCAGCAGCACAATAGCCGTTGTGTATGTGAGTAGTTAAGGACGGGTCATTTATAAGACTAATCGCTCTCTTTTGAACACGATCAACGATATCGAGAGCGTATTGGGGAGCACTAACCCAGAGGTGAGAATTATATTCCAGATGAGGCCGAATTTGGGCCTTATACAGCAGAAGGAGTTGTCGAGAGGTAAAGTACGGCTTCGATCTGTACAAAAAGCCTATTTTACGAGCAGCTGTTTTGATAGCTGACAGAAGATGGTCAACCCATGAGAGATTTGAAGATACAGTCATACCCAACAGAGTAATAGAGTCTGAAAACTTAATAACTGAGCCATGCATACTTACAACAGGAAATGATCGACGTTTTTTGGCGGACACAAGGCAATACTGAGTTTTGTTAGCATTAAATTTAACTAGATTATTGCTTCCCCATTCGAGAATACGTTGAATGTCTTTGTTGATTGAATTTGCCATTTCAGCTTTAATTTCTTGATTTGACATAGAAGGTGGATTATCACTATGGTAGACTGAGATGAACTACAGTGAAAAGTGCTATTGTCAGCAAAGCAATGGATGGGGTTAGTTGTTGAAGGAATAAGGTCATTTATGTACAGCAGAAAAGTGTAGGCGCTATAATGGATCCCTGTGGTACGCCCGCGTTAATGCTAACTTCTTTTGAAAAAGCCATCAACTACGATACGTATTCGTCTTTTAACAAGGAATCTAGAAACCCAGTTGATGAGCGTATCATTCAACCCAACGAGGTGAGTTTGGCAAGTAAACACTTATGCCAAACTTGGTCAAATACCTTTGAGATATCTAAAGCGACTACAACTTTTCACCGGACTGCTGTACTGTATTGTTCCAAACTTGGGTCACATATAAATTTCTTCCCCATTCGAGAATACGTTGAATGTCTTTGTTGATTGAATTTGCCATTTCAGCTTTAATTTCTTGATTTGACATAGAAGGTGGATTATCACTATGAATAGACTGAGATGAACTACAGTGAATAGTGCTATCGTCAGCAAAGCAATGGATGGGGTTATTTGTTGAAGGAATAAGGTCATTTATGTACAGCAGAAAAAGTGTAGGCGCTATAATGGATCCCTGTGGTACGCCCGCGTTAATACTAACTTCTTTTGAAAAAAAGTCATTAACTACGACACGTATTCGTCTTTTATCAAGGAAACTAGAAACCCCGTTGATGAGCGTATCATTTAACCCACACGAGGTGAGTTTGGCAAGTAAACACTTATGCCAAACTTGGTCAAATACCTTTGAGATATTTAAAGCGACTACAACTGTTTCACCGGACTGCTATACTGTATTGTTCCAAACTTGGGTCACATATAAAAGAAGATCGCCTGTTGAATGACTTTGCCTGAACCCACATTGGTGGTCACTAAGGAGTTTGTTAGTTTCAAGGAACGTGAGCAGTTGCTGATTGGTAGCTTTTTCTTGCTCCAGCAACTTAACAAACACACAAACATACCCATCCAAGCTCCTAGATACCCTAAACATGCACGGAACAAGTAAGATAACATACAAAACAACTAAACAGGTAAAAAAACACGTAAACACACATACAGACGCCCAAGTAAGTAAACGGCCAAACACAAAACATGTAATCTAACAAACATATATACACAAACAAAGGAACAAGTTACTGAACGTCCAAACATAAAAACACACAAACATGCAAACACCGAAAACAGAAAAACTAGTCAACAAACCCATGTAAACACTCGATTCTCTCAAACAAGTAACAAAAAACAATTTACGACGAAATCTTGTATTATAATTTAAAAGTTGGCACTTAGTAGTGCCATTTTGTGGTATAAATTAGACCTTAGGGCACAGTTTGCGAGATGCCATCCTGTAGTGTAATTATAAACGCAATCTTCAAGGACATATTGTGATATAATTGAATAGCAAATTACAATTTCCGAGTAACTTAAAAGTTAAGTACAAGATTCAACCTAGCACCAAAGCATCGAAACATGCAAAAATACAAACTAAATCAATCAAAACGTGCAAAAAGCAAGTAGCAAACAAAAAAACTAGCCAACAGGTATACAACCAAACACGTAAATCAGCAAACATAGAAATGCACCAACCAAGAAATTATCTACACAGTAAACGCCCAAACAATTAAACCCGCAAACGAATATACTCGTGTAAAAAAATATAAGCAAGCATGGAACTTCTCCCAATACAAACAAATTAGCCAACAAACATCCCTAAACACGAATACGCAAAAAAAGAAACTAGCAAATACAAAATACGTAACCGTACCAACATGCAAACAAAGGAACCAGCGTCAAGTAAACAACCAGACACCAAACATGTAAACCCGTAAATATATAAACACACAAACAAAGAAACAAGTTACTCAACGTACAAAAAAATGCAAACACACAAAACAAGGACACTAACCATGTCCTGCAAACATCCAAACACCTTAAACAACCAAGAAGACATACCAAAGGTACTAAACATGTAGGAGAATAAATAGCCACAGAATACGTACGCAAACAAGGAAATGCCCAAAACAAAAGAACTAGCAATTACGTAATCGCCCAAGCCCAAAAGATGTAAACACCCAAACATGTAACCCCGAAACAAGTAAACTAGTCGACAAACACCCAAATGCACTAAACAAAATACGTAACTAAACAAATACATAAACACGCAAACAAAGAAAATAGCTATTTAATAAGTGCCCAAATAAATATACGCACAAACAAACAAGCTCCCACAAAAAAAGACATAATATGTTACTCACTTTCTATACATGCAAGCGCGTAATCACCTCAAAACGAAGATATAGCCTCAAACACCCAAACACACAAAATAACTAATATACACCAACACGCAAACACAGAGATTAACCAACAAGTAAACAGTTAAACAGAAATACGCGAGCCCACAAACAACGAAACAAACATACTAGCATTAAAGTATCACACACAATAATCTGGCAAAAAGTCCTCAAACACGCAAACACAAATGTTTAAACACTCAAATACCAACAAACTAGCACACAAACCTTCATGTGTGTTTAAAATTTAAATAGATTCTTTTTTTTCTCGAACTTGAGGATATTCAAAAAGTTTATTTGTAGGAATTTGAGGAGGGTATTATGTGCTTCATAGTAGCATATTATTGAAAATTTAGATATATTCGAGGATCAATTTTGGAAGCACTAATTTAGTTACAAATTTTACTTTATTTGGCGATGTTTGAATTTATTGCAAGCTGGAGTACGATTTTGATAAATTAATTTAAGAAAGCAAAGAATCTGATTTTTATAATACGTTGGTTTAGAGTCGATTTTCAAAGTTTATAGGCGATGAAAACGGATCACGTTATATTATATTTTTCTCGAAGCACCGTGACAGTGCAGTTAATGGCAGTACGTAATATTTTTAACTCGGCTCCCGATACTCATCTCGTTTTTACCGCGCTTACGATTTTAAGTGCTTTTTATAATTGGTGATTTGACGTGAAATGTATTATGGCAAAATGTGTTAAAATTCGCAAGAGGAATAGTCTAAGTCAATCTGTTGACAAGAGGACTTGGACGCTGAAGGCGGGACGTGATTTTGGGATGCACTGAATTTGCTTATCTTATACCGAGGTTATTTGAAATTAGAGTGGGGAGATTTTTCTGGTTCACCTTTTCAGCTACCTCGGGGGTCATGTTGTGTATCGATAGTCAGAAGTGACATTTATACGGCTCCATCGAGGAGGATCAGTATTAAAGTTAGTGGTATTTCCTTATTCTTGGGACTAAATCGCGTCTTTTGCGGATTCTTATATTACAAGTATAACCAATATCACGAATTCCATACGCGTTCACAACTGTATCGACAGATGAAAGAAACTGCAGTAAATAAATTCTCGATTTAATACAATTTGTGTATATAGAGGACCAAGAACGTTTTATAAATAAATCAATATATATATATATATATATATATATATATATATATATATATATATATATATATTAAACCAGGTGACACAGTTATTTAATCATCTGGCTTTGGCTTAAATATTTTCGTCAATAAATTTGTGTTAAATTAATTCAAACGGTTCGTTGAAAGTTGACGACTTTGAAGTTAATGTATGAAAAGCTGCGTCGCGGAGATCCAGAAGAGTTGGCTTCCACCGATCCGTTACCTAGAGGGTCAATTGTAACCTATACCGCTGTGCAAAGGGAAGTAGAGAACTCAGAGTGGTCAATTGATATATACTAAGGTAAATACTTCCATACATTTTGTTTTGTTGGTGATTTTTAATAAAGTGAATATGCTTTCTTGTGTTTAGTTTTGCACAAGAGCCCTTTAGGCAGATAAGATTAAAGTGTATTCACCCGTGACGTATTTCATTATATTCTGTGCGTTATTTTTATTATATGCTGATTGCCGTATACTAAAATTCCGTAATACGAAAATTTGTCAAATTTATGTTTCAACGATACTATTATTCCTTTAAGGTGTTTATTAAAATTAACGTACTAAAGTACATGATTCTGGGAATTTGAACCTGGCAAGAGTCAACCTTATTTAACTATTAGATTTTACAAATATTGAATGTTTTTTAACATCTGTATCAATACTGTGTTTAATTTATTTTTCTATTATTTAATATACGAATAGTGTTAATGAACTGGGGTATTACTTCATACTGAGTGTAAAAGTATATGTGACCTCATTCCTTTGTTATCACGTATTATTATTTACCGAGTACCAAATTTAAAAGACTAGATATTTTGATTACGTTCAAGTTACCGAGTGGTTTATTTATTTTTTGGAATTTTAATTTATGCAACTTTACAGCGACAACGTTCATTTATTTTTTATATTCTTAATGGAAGCTTTAAGGTAACAATTTGTGGAAGCTTTCCTTGTTAGATTATTTGCTATTTTGTCTTTTTATAGATATAATTTTGTTTGAAATTTAACGTAACGTAAATATAGAACAAATAAGATCATTGACTGATCAGCTCAGCCATGAGCACGTCATTTTATTGCGATTACGTGCAGATATTTTGAAGTTTTGTAGGAAACATCGGACGGAGGCTGTACTGATTTACCTGGTTTGTGACAAAAACGTAAGCAATTTTTTGTATTTGTTTGGAACTTAGCTGTGAACCATTCGCTTTTAAGTATTAAGACCACTATATTGACATTTATAAACATTCTGCGCCCACATAATTTATGACTTGCACTTATTGTGTTTTACGTATTACGAACTATCTTGAACGCAAATATTAGTAACACGCCCACCCCCTTTATTCCACTGACCTACCGGCCCCTTCCTTATCCATTACTTCCGATCTCGTGCCATTTTCAACCGTAACATCGCACAGACAAAAACGTTATCTAACAACCAAAATCTTAAAGAAAAACCAAGCTAAACGTATCGAACAATACAAAAAACTAGAAAACAAATTATGTAATAAACTCACACGAAACATACTATCGCCCAAACAACAACTTAAACTTTTCAATCAAAGAAAATTAACAAGTATCTGTAAACAGGTACACATCCACACAAAAACAGTTGAACCAGCAAATTAGCCAACAAAAAAAAACACTCTTCCACAAATATCCAAACCACCACCGTATAAAAACTACGTGAATCCGCAAACACGTTAACAAAGAAATATCAATGAAATGAACGCTCCAAACACAAACCTATAGATACACCAACAAGCGAATTAAAAAAGTTAGTCAAAACACCACAAAAAACCAAGAAAGTAGCAAACAAGCAAATAAATAAGTATGAGTCTGCAATCCTCCTGGAGCTATGCAAAAGTATCAGTATTTTAATAGTATTGCCCTATGTCATTAATATGTTACAATGTTGGCTAAACTACAAAATTTGTATAAAGTAACTTACTGTACCAGGGGTTAACAGTTTTTACGAAATGGAGACGTGCAGAAAGAAAATCTGATAAATGAATATTTACAGCAAATAGTGGGCACAGTAAAAAACATGGGGTTACCTCTATAACTAAAACATACGCATGTGCAAGCAGTTTACCTGAATTCTTGTTTCTATGATGTTCATTCAGGGTAAAACCCTCTACGAAAAAAAAAATCATTGCGTCTTTCTGACCTACCGTTTAACATTTTCCTTTCTAAGGTATTACAGTAGCATATTCTAAAAGTACACCAAGGACCGTCGATTTAGAATACTGTTCTGTGGTTCATTTAGGTTAAACCTCGCTTAAGAGAAAACATCATTGCGTCATTCGGACATACCATTTAAAATTTTCCCTTCTAGGGTAATTCTCTGGTACACGTTCACCAAGCGCCGCCGACTTAGAATGTCGTTCTGAGGTTCAATTAGGGTAAAACACCATTTACGGAAAAAAAAACCATCGCGACCTTATAACCTACCGATTCACATTTGTCCTTCTAGAGGAATTGTCGAGTAGCATATGGTGCACGTACAATTAGCGTGTCGAGTTAGAACGGTTATAGTTATGGGGTTCATTTAGGGTTAAACACGCTTTACGCAAAAAATTATTGAGTCATTCTGGCCAACCATTTCACATTTTCCCTTCTAGGGCAATTCTCTGGTAGCATATGGTACACATACACCAAGCGCCGTCCATTTTGAATGCCGTTCTGAGGTTCATTTAGGGTAAAACACCATTTACGGAAAAAACCATCGCGCCCTTGTATCCTATCGATTCACATTTGCCCTTTTAGACTAATTCTCGAGTAGCATATGGTGCACGTATAATTAGCGCCGTCGAGTTAGAATGGTTATGGTTATGGGGTTCATTTAGGGTTAAACACGCTTTACGCACAAAATTATTGCGCCCTTCTGACCTACCGTTTCACATTTTCCGTTATAAGGTAACATTACAGTAGCACATGTTACATGCACACCAGGCGCGTCGACTTAGAATGCCGTTTTGGGTTTTATTTAGGCTAAAACGCCCTTTCCAGAAAAAAATCATTGCGCCATTCTGACGTAGCGTTTCACATATTAATTTCTACGGTAATTCTCTAGTAGCATATGCTACACGTACACAAGCGTCATCAATTTAGAATGCGGTTTTGGGGTTCATTTTGGATAAAACACCTTTTGAGGAAAAAAAACCATTGCGTCCTTCTGACCTACAGTTTCACATGTTCCTTTCTAGAGCGATTCTCGGGTGGCATATGCTATATGTCTACCAAGCGTCGTGGACTTAGAATGCCGTTAAGTGGTTGAATTAGGGTGAAACACTATTTACGGAAAAAAATCATTGCGCTCTTCTCACCTACCGCTTTACGTTTTCCTTTCTAAGGTAATATTACAGTAGCATATACTACATGTACACCCGGCGCCGTAGACTTAAAACTCCGCACAGGGGTTCATTTAGGGTAAAACCACGTTTGCAGGAAAAAAGTCAATGCGCCATTCTGATCTACCATTTCACATTTTCCTAATACAGTAGCATACACAACATGTGTCCCAGACGCCGTCGACCTAGAATGTCGATCTGGGGTTCATTTAGCCATTATGACCAATGGGTTCACACTTGCTCTTCTAGGATAATCGTTTACTAGCATACAGTACACGTACAACATGCACAGTCGGCTTACAATGCTCTTATGGGTCTATTTAGGGTAAAACACCATTGACGGAAAAAAATCATTTCATTCTAACTTACCGTTTCATATTTTCCTTTCTAATGTAACATTACAATAGCATATTTTATATGCACACCAGGCACCGTCGACTTAGGATGCCGTTTGGGGTTCATTTAATGTAAAACGCCCTTTACAGAAAAAAAAATCATTGCGCCATTCTAACCTATCGTTTCACATTTCCATTTCTAGGGTAATTTTCTAGTGGCATATGCTACACGTGGACAAGCACCGTCGACTTAGAATGCGGTTCTGTGGTTCATTTATGGTAAAACACTTCTTGCGGAAAATAATCACTGCTCCCTTCACACCTATCGTTTCAGAATTTCCTTTCTAAGGTAATACTACAGTAGCATAGACTACGTGTACGCCAGGCGCCGTCGACTTAGAATGTCGGTGGGGGGCCATTTACCCCATAAAGGAATATGTGAAACGGTAGGTAAGAAGGGCGCAATGTTTTTTTTTCTCGGGAAAGGTTATTTTACTCTAAATGAACCCCAGTACGGCGCTTGGCGTATCTGTAGTGAACGCTTTTAGAAACTTACTTTAGAAAGGATATGTGAAAACGGTTGTTTAGAAGGGTGAAATTTTTTTCTGCAAGGGGTTTTTACCCCAAATGAACCCCGTTGTAAATATGCATTATTAATTTTATTAAATACATAAATAAAAAGTTTACCTCGAGTAGGATTTGAACCTACGACAAGTGCTTTGCTAGAGTACCCCTTTAACCAACTGAGCTATCGAGATACAAGCCCCAATTGACGTAAATTTTTGTCGATTGGGGCTTGCATCTCCATAGCGCAGTTGGTTAGAGCGGTACTCTAGCAAAGTACATATTTATATTATTAATTTTGTTATGATCGAATAAGTTCAAAAGTAAATATGTAATTAATTTTTTATTTATGTATTTAATAAAATTAATATAACTTTTAAATTACATATTGAACTTATTCGTTCATAACAAAACTTATAATAATAATTACTACATGTTAATAAAAAATTATTTTAAATGATATGGAGTGTGTAATGACATTGTTATCCAAATTAATTAAATCTCTTAATTACTTTACCTATGAGTATTCGGGTACATTCATATTTTTCTGTATTCTTACTGCTCTAGCACAGTATTCGTAAAGATAAAATTTAAATACATACATTTCGATTCTTTTGTATTTATGTGCGTGCCATATCATGAAATAATCGTTTACTGTGCAAATATTCTGTAGTAATACACACCCACTTTTAGTACAAACATGCATGACGGAAAGTCCGCCGTATATGACATGCAAATGTGACCCATTTTATCAACCTGGATTATAGGGAATCCTTTTATCATAAAAAATATCAATTCTGAACATAAAGCATGAAGACAATAAAAATGAGTAATAATAGTAAGGAAAATATTGCGATTCTAAAAATATCTATAAAATTGTGACAACTTTGTTTGCTCGTTTACTGTTATATCAACTAGAATTCGAACAGAAAACAGCGTAATAAGCGTAGAATCAATAACCATTAGCCTTATATCATGTAAACAAAATATAGAAGCTAAAATGTTCTTTAATAGACAGTGGTATAGTTTTCAAATCCTCAATCAGTATGACAGTAAAGGTATGTACGAGTAATACAAACCCAATGAGGAATACAGTTTACCGAAAACTATTCGAAATGTTTCCGGGGTGGTTAAAATATTTTGGGACGAACACACTATAAACAGACTGTTGTATTTGTTTTATTAATAAATAAATAAATAGGCAAATACAGAAATTGGGTTAAACGTTAAACTAGATTTATATTCTTTAGCCTTACTTCGTGGAATTCCATATTTAATAGTATTCGCAATTGTTTTAAATACAGTACAGTTGTCCAAAATTGGTCTGTGCAGTATTGCTATCTTGGAAACCATAAGAGATCGAAAGACGGTTAAATGAAGGAAGTTTTAGAGAATTTTGAGCCCACTAAGGTGCCATTCTGAAATCAAGGCTATCTCAAATATTTTTAAAAATGTTCGAAAAAACCCTAAACCGACAATTTCTATTTTTAGCATATCTTTTTTATTTGAACAGATATAAAAAAATAAATTACACTTTGCCATTGCCACTTTTTATCCTCTATTGATTGGTGACAGAAAAAAATTAATCCGACGTTTCGTCGATTAGAAACCATCATCAACTTTATTTTTTCATATAGAGCGGAAATTAGCTAATGGTATAAAATGATTCCTTGTTTTATTCTAAATCCCACGATGTATAACACTTAATGATAAATCGACGTTTCGACCCTCATTCTTGACATTTTCAAATATTTCTTTTTTTATGAAACATTTTTGAAAAAAAAAAACCAAAGGAATTTATTATGAAAATGTACATTTATTTCAACTCATAATTCATAATAGGACGTTTCGACTCATCAAAAGCATCATCAAGTAATGTCTTATGAACAGTAGCTACCTATTCATAGATAATTATTTATTACGATATCGAAAAAGCCTTTCCAAACCTTATCTTAAACAATGACAGATAAATAACTGTTTTATTAAGTTTAAATTTAAGTAAACACCTAACAATACATTTACTTCAAGTGGAAATATTTGGAAAAATGTGAAAAATCCTATTAAAACAGTTAAAAATTAACTACAGTTTAATAATGAAATCGATTATTGTAAATTTCTGGTAGTAGGCTTTGATGAGTGTAAAACAATTATTGTATAACAATTATGTTATCTGTCAAAAGACTACAATAGTTTCTCACATTTTAATGAGCATTATTTATTCTAACGAAGAAAATTTTGATATACAAGGTGGGCCATGGAAACGGGCGATTTTGAATGTCATTTTCATAATAAACTTCAAATAATTAGAGGCTGCTGTTACTGTTAGGTTATTGTCAGTTTAACAGCATTTTGTCAAAATGCAACAGTGGTCAGCTGAACACCGTTCTTTTGCCGTAAGAGCATTCCACAACAGTAATAGTTACGTAGTAGTTCAGAGAATGTTCCGCAACCATTTTAACATTGATCGTAATAATGCTGTGCCCTCTGCGCATGCTATCAAAATTTAGGTTAAAAATTTTGAAAAAACAGCTTCATCGTTCAAACGGAAGCCCCACCGGAGATTGAATCCAGTGAAAACACCGCAAACCATTCAGAGAGTCAGGGAAGCTATGGTAAGAAGTCCACAACGTTCTGCACGGCGTCACTCAATTTCGCTGGGAATTTCAGCGACAATCTTGAGAAGAATTTTACACAAGGACTTGCATTTTAAACCATATAAAATTCAGATTTTGCAAGAATTAGAACCAAATGACTTCATAAGTCGTTCAAACTTCATTCGTGATTTGTTAAACCATATTAACAATAATGTAAATTTTATTGACAATGTGATTATGAGTGATGAAGCTCATTTTCATCTCTCAGGATTCGTAAACAAGCAGAATTTTCGACACTGGACACATGAAAACCCTAGAGTTCTTCATCAAAAACCACTACATAGTGCAAGAGTGACAGTGTGGTGTGCAATTTCGTCCATTTTTCTTCGAAGATGACAATGGAAATGCAGTGACAGTTACATCAGGCCGTTATGTTGGAATGATCGAGACATTTCTAAGACCTAGACTAGCGTTACTTCCACAGATAAATGTCGACACATGGTTTCAGCAAGACGGGGCAACTGCACACACTGCCAGCATATCTATAGAAGCCCTAAACCGATTGTTTCCCGATCACACTATTTCTAAGAATGGAAACATTCCTTGGCCAGCGAGATCTCCGGATTTGTCGGCGTGTGATTTTTTTTCTGTGGAGCTACTTAAAGACTAAAGTTTTCGCACATCGCCCACAGAACATTGATGAACTGAAGTTAAGAATTCGAGAAGAAATCAACCGGATACCTGTTGAAATGTTACGCAATGTTATGCATAGCTTGCCTCTACGTTTGGAAGAATATTTGCATAGAAATGGTGGACATCTCGTAAACGTTATTTTTAAGAAATAAAATGTTATTTTATATAGGTTAACGTGAAATAGTTTTTAATTTTCTTAATAAAATGATTTAGTTATTTTTAACGTCTTACAAATCGCCCGTTTATGTGGCGCACCTTGTATTAGTGTGCTATATCAAAAATGAAAGAAATGCTACCAGAGCTAGTGATGACTATTTTCAAATGTACCCCGAAAGAAGACAACCTGGCAGAAATCATTTTAATAATGTAGTAAGAAATTTAACAGAATTTGGAAGTTTTGAAAAACCACGTTCAAAAAAGTATGAAATTGTGGCACGGAGTTTTATATTCCAAAATCCACTGTGCATAATGTTTTGAAAGTTGTTAAATATCATCCTTACAAGTCAACAATTGTACAAGGCCTGCAAGAAGGTGACTTTGACAGGAGAATCGAATTTTGTAATTGGTACCATCGTAAATGTCAAGGAAATCCTGATTTTTCTGATAAAGTAGTATGGACAAATGAGACACGTTTTACCAACTGTGGAGTCTTCAATAAAAAAAATCATAATTACTGTGCCCGTGAAAATCCTCATATTCGCGATCCACACCGACTTCAAGTACGATTTGGTTTTAATGTGTGGTGCGGAATGATGGGTAAGTAATATCTTTGTTTGAGTTAATAGAGTAACATTTAATATTCCCAATTAATTTCAGGAAATCGTCTGATTGGTCCATTTATTTATGACCACACGTTAATAGGGCAACGATGCCTTTTAATGTTGCAAAACCAAATCATTCTATCCATTCGTGAAACTGTTCCCCCTGATGAATTTAATAATTTGTGGTTCCAACAAGATGGAAGTCCGAGCATTTTTACGGGAGATTTTTGGTGAAGACTTTTATTTACGGGGATATGTCAAAAATGAGGGGTATGAATTTAATCCCCCAGAAAATAGGCAAGTTCTGGAACATCGAATTATTAATATTATTGAAAATATTAATCGTAATACAATACGTCGAGTAACCAGAACTGTCGCAAAAAAATGTGAAAAGTACATTGAAAAAATGGTCGACGTTTTGAATAATAGTATGTAGAACTATTGTCGGTATTATAATTATTCTGTAAAATGCATTTAATATTAATATAAAACACTATAAAAATTATTTGATATTGAAGCGTTGTAAAATGTATGATTCGTTGCTAAAAATGTTTTTTAATTACTTTTTAGTGATCATTTTATGGTTTAAATGAGTAACATTTAACATAATACCCTAATAACTACTATGTGTTTTTTGAATATTCCCCATTATTTTCACTCCTTTGCTTGAGCAATTTATTTATGAATACCAAGTAAACATTTGAGTATTTTTAAGACAAGTTTTGGAAAGGCTTTTTCGATATCGTAATAAATAGTTATCTACGAATAGGTAGCTACTGTTCATAAGAGGTTACTTGATGATTATTCCTATTCCAATTATGAATTATGAGTTGAAATAAATATACATTAGCAGAATAAAATGCTTTGGTAGTTTTTTTTCAAAAGTGTTTCATAAAAAAAGGAAATATTTGAAAATGTCAAGAATGAGGGTCGAAACGTCGAATTATCATTAAGTGTTATACATCGTTGGATTTATATTAAAAAGGAATAATTTTATACCATTAGCTAATTTCCGCCTAATATGAAAAAATTAAGTTGATGATGGTCTCTAATCGACGAAACGTCGGATTAATTATTTTCTGTCACCAATCAATAGAGGATAAAAAATGGCAATGGCAAAGTATAATTTATTTTTTTATATCTGTTCTAATAAAAGAGAAATAAAAATTGTCGGTTTTCAATTTTTTTCGAATATTTTGAAAAATATTTGAGATAGCCTTGATTTCAGAATGGTATTTTAGTGGGCTCAAAATTCTCTAAAACTTTCTCCATTTAATCGTCTTTCAATCTCTTATAGTTTCCAAGATAGCAATACTGCACAGACCAATTTTGGACAACCTGTATAATTCCATAATTTATTTTGTATAATTTTTTATTTCTCAACGTGTTTTAATACAACATTATCAAGAAAAAATATATATGGAAAACAATTACAAGTAGTTATGGTAACAAACTATTATTAAGGTAAAACAGCCAACTTGATGTAAATTATAATTCTATATTTAAAATACCTATCTGTTATGGGTGAGTCCGTAAGATTTCGAATTTCGAATGCTTCTAAAACGTCTAATTTAATTTTTTATTACAAAAATGTAAAAATTTAATATTGTTTTATGAAGTCATAAGGTGGTTATTTATTATTAGATGTTTGGCATAATTTGATTTGTCTGTTTGTTTATATTTGTAACGTCTAATGTGTTCTTTGTATCTAATATGAAAATTCCTAACTGTTTGTCCAATATAAACAGACAAAAATGTCGTTAGATGAACCTTTGGCATTAAATAATCATTTAAGAACAGTGATATTAATTCTATTTCCTAGGATAAAATAACATAACATAACATGTCTGATGTCACGCCATTTTGTTGCAAAACAATTCCTGCCTCGTTTATCCCTGCATATCTCCCTAGCTTCCGCAAGATTAGTACATTGTCTTTAACATGCCTTTTATTTTTAAAACTCCTTATCTTTCTTTTATCATACCTAGCAGGTCCGTCAGAAAATCTGTAAACGAGAGACGCGTCCGCTGTAGAATGCAAGCCGAGAAAGTATATAGCAGACAGGTGCGCGTTAGTGCGTCTTGAATATTTGCGATGATTAAAATTCTAAGGGCCGTAGATTGTTTGAGTTTTAAACGATTTTATGTAATGTAGGTATAATATGAATGTACTAAATATATATGTTACGGTTACTGTTCGTAATTGGTGAATGTACACATTTACCCTTCTGTTAGGTTACAGTAGTTTTGTTTATCTAATCTAATTCTGTTAGGCAGGGCCTCTTTAGTAAATGGGCCCGGGCCCAGGGCTTCCGCAATTATTTTAGGTAAAAACTCTACAGAAGCTTTTCTTTAAAGAATTAAATTATCTATCAGATGAAATTATTAAAAATATTTTACAGTTTACGCTAATTTCAAAAATTGCAAAAATTATGCACCATCCCTGCACAGCATGACAGCAATCTTTTAAACATCAAATCATGTAAATAATCAATTAAAAAGTTCCTGTAGAGTTTACGGTGCGAATGCGCGCTTCGAAAATGTCTTTAACTTTTGCTTGGATGGTGCCGGTAGAAGGGGTTGAGGGGAAGGGTGCATGAATGTCTCCCGGGCCCATAGCGCGCCACATGCTAACCGTGGCCCTACTGTTAGGTTACAGAAGTTTTGTTTAGCAAATCTAAACTGGTTTGGACTTTTCTGGTTCTAATCAATGACCACCTTTCAAAACAATACTGTTTCCGCATTGTAAATAACAGACAAGTCGTCACGACATGTCGGGTACATACGAGTGCCCAGAAGTGGCCGAAACTTCCCCAGTCGTGGTTAGTGCGTCGAGAGTTTACAAATATGCGACCCGGCATTACCTCTAACTTTGTCAATCTTGCGTTGCTATTTCTTTCGATGTGACTAAACCAACGTAGTGTACTATTTTTATACCTATCTATCATCGTCTTTTCTTCGCCATACTCCTTCATCATACTCTCATTCTTCATTTTATCCCTTCTCGCTGTACCGCATGCGCTTCTTAGGAATCTCATGCACACGGCATTGATTTTACTTTCGTGCTTTTTTGACATACCCATGTCTCATTCCATACAGTACTAACGGGACAAACACGCCATTATAGATTGATCGTTTTTCATTATCGTCCATATACTTCCAATCAATTTCCTTCCAGCATTGACCCGTCGTCCAATCTCGCCATCCATTGTTCCATCTGCAGTGAACATTCTACCCAGGTTGCCAGACTTCTGAACTCAAAGGTCCATTCGCGTGAACGGAAAATAGCCCAAAAACCGCCAATACATGAACAATTTAGCAAATAATTTCCTTAACCAGTTTTTTTTTAATTTATTTATTATTCACTACTAAATACGGAAAATATGGTATCTACGTCATTTAATTTATCGGTATTGCTGGATTCATACATTTTTGATGTAAATTTCGAATATATCTCTTTTAATGGTTCAAAATTTAAAAATAACCAAATTTTTAAGTTAAATTATAGAATACATAGCGCCATTTATTAAACGTTGCCAGCGTGAGAAAGGTACATATTTCTTATTTCGAACGCGGCTAAGTTCATGCTAATCGGTTTACAGACATTTAATGACAGTAGTTTTTGTGGTTATGTCGCAAAAACATAATGTAACAAAGAGCAAATACAAAATTTCGTTTTAAACCCGGTAAAAAAATTGCTGAGACTTACAAATTGTTAAAAAAAATTTATGACGATGATTATATGAGTCGTATTCAAGTTTACACGTGGTTTACACGATTTAAAAATGGGCGTGACGATCCAAGACCAGGACGACCAAAATCATCAAATCATGCTAAGTTAGTGGAAAAAGTACGTGAAATAATCACTATCGATGCAAATTTCACTGTGAGAATGCTGGCAGAAGAATAAAATTCAACTTACCATCAATATTAACTGAAGATTTGGGTAAAACAAAGGTCTGTGCACGTTTTGTTCCACACCAGTTAAATAAAGATCAAAAAGTCGCTCCTGTAGATCATTGCAAAGACATCATTTCAACAGCTGAAAAAGATCCAAATTTTCTTGATTCGATCATAGGTGGTGATGAAACATGGTGTCTTAAATATAATCCTGAAACTAAGCGACAATCTGCAGAATGGAAGTCGACAGACGAGCCAAAACCTAAAAAATTGTGTTTTCAGAAGTCAAGAATCAAGGCAATGTTGAGAACACTATACGATTCCAAGGGTACTGTTCACAAGGAATTTGTTCCAGAAGGTGAAATTGTCAATAGAGAATACTATTTACAAGTTTTACATCGTTTGTGGTCGAGAGTTGTTCGTGTTAGGCCCGAATATCCAGAAGGAAAACAGTTGTTCTTATTGCACCTCACAAGACCAAAAAAGTTAACGAACTTTTGATGCAAAAACAGATGTCATCGACCACCCTCCGTGTTCGCCTGATCTATCACTATGTGACTATTTTCTATCCCAAACCTGAAAACTGCAATGAAAGGAGCTTTTTATGATGACGTTGCAGCCATTCAAGCAGCCATCACACACGTGCTAAACAACATTCCAAAAACCGAGTTTAAACAGTCTATGGATAAATTGGTTCATCGTTCCAAAAATTGTATTGAGTTAAATGGATGCTATTTTGGATAAATATTAGCTGTGAGACATATTACCATGCTTGTTTTACTGTATAACTAAAAAGTTCGATCACACTTTGTATTTTATTGACTTTGAAATACGATCTAATTAATACAATAGAATTCAATAAAGATAACATCATTCTGTTTCGCAGTTTACATTTGACCACATTCATAAGCAAAAAACTTCTTTCTACCTCAGCATTTGAGACGGGTAAAGTTAGGATCTTAAAAGCAAACATCCCAAATTCAATCCCATGAATTGCCCAGCAGTATTTTGAAGTGTTATGGCTTTTTTCTAACATTCAATACTACCTTCAGAGATTTTTCCATTATATACCTCCTTCCATTCCACAGTAATTAACTGCCAATACTGAATTTCCAAGTCAGTCAAATGGTTGTTATCCATAAACGTCCTGGAAGTTCTGTAAATTTTGGTCTGAAGGGATTCAGTATAACTTTAGAGCTCATACTTTTTACTTGTACAAAAATATTTAAATGTGATGGCATTCGCTTTATAAATTC
Source organism: Vesta saturnalis (assembly GCA_036346205.1). Lineage (NCBI taxonomy): Eukaryota > Metazoa > Arthropoda > Insecta > Coleoptera > Lampyridae > Vesta > Vesta saturnalis. The sequence continues at coordinate 5,913,347 of JARFJB010000360.1, read as the reverse complement.
CTGAATAAGAACTTTCAAAAATTCTAGACACTTCGTTTTGATCATCGCAACCTCATCATCTGGTAAATTAGAAGACTGTAATTCTTGTTCAAAGTGATATCCTAAGTCATAAGCTTCGAGTGTAAAATAATTGTTTTCAAAAAGCATAGTGTTTATCAATTTGTCGAGATCATTGTCAAGATGATTTATTAAACTGGGTTTCAATATTTGAAGTGAGAACGTCCAAATAGCGATGTGAATGTCAGAGAAAGCTTGATAATGATCAACATTACTTTTTTGGAAATACATGTTCAAGTGATATACTTGTTTCAAAATAGGCAGCAAAAAGGTCAAAATAACTTTATTCTTCTTATTCTTGAACGCATCATGCAGTAGTTTGGCTGTATGGCATCTTTCTTTGTCGGTATGTATACTAAAAAATGTTTCCAATTCTAAATAACTGCACAAAACCTTCTGAAATGCATGATACCTTGAGAACCAACGAGTTGTTGACAGTTGAACAAACTTAGTAACTTTACTCTCTGCATTAATTAGATGATAAATTTCTTTATATTTGTTCATTCTTATTATACTGTATTTAAACCAATTGTAGGAGTTGATTTGGTTTGATGTAAAAAATTCAAAAATGCACTATACAAATTAGAAGCGGTTGTATAAACAACAGACAAAAATGTTAAAAATTAAACAATTATCTCTTTTTTCTCTGAATAGTACCTAATATTAATATACAGCAATTTATTTGTACTAACATCTGTAGACTCATCTACAATGATGTAGAATGGAGACTCGCCCAAATCATATATTAATTCCTGGAGCAAAGAAGGAGCAATCACATTTGTGACGATTGCTGAACACTTTGTTCGATGTAAACGTAAACTGTCTTCAAATGTTGATGTTGATGATCCATCTTTTCAAAAAACGGTTAAATACGTCTGACAGATGGTCAACACTTGGTATCGAAGAGTGCGTCGCAATGTAACTTAAAAAGAATTATTTCTTGTTTTTTGATCGTATTACCAATTATAGTAACACTTACAAAAATAACATAAATATTATTAGCAAAACATTAAATCGTAGAGTATAAATTGTATTTCAATGAAATACAATTTACAGTAAGAGGCATGATCATTACTACTTTTAATAAGCCACTGTAGGTAGCGATAGAAAAGATAATTAGTGGATTTTTTCGTAATATCTTGATAATACATCGTAATTTGCTAATGTTTTCAAAAGATTTCATTTATATATTTTATGTAAGGAATGCGGAATTGTTTGTAATCGATATTTGTGTATGGTTGTAAAACACATGTTGGGGGGTGAGTAGCAGGCGCACGCTTAAAAATGTTTTACTGAAGGGGCGTAACGGATCATTGGAATTTCTTATCAGCTGATTCTAGATGGAAAAATGTCACTAACTTAAGAAGTAATTGTGTCGGTACAGACCGCGATCAAAAGATTGTTTGTTACTTGGAAACTCGAGAGAGAAATGTAGGGTTGTTACGGACGAATGCATATTTTTAAAATTAAGATGTCGTGCAATAATTAATATGAAACTGTTCCAACGTAAATTAATGTTTATTGTTTTTTATATTACTTTTGAAAAATGAGGGTTTATTGCGGGAGTAAAGTTAGTTATGTTTGAAATCGGGGGAAAGGGAGTTACAGTTAGAATGTCAATCGAGCCAGATCAATTTTTGGGTTAATGAAATACCTTCATTGTAAAAAGTTTGTCTTTAAAATAATTCTTGCGTGTACATTTTTCTTTTGAATTAGTCAACACTAAGTTGTCTTTTCTTTTGGGGTTAAACTGCGTATGTTAACGCTTTGTGTCTGTGATCAATTAAGGGAATATTTATTCTAGTGAAAGTATGTATTTTTATATAAATGAAAGCCAATCATTTTACTAACCTATGTAACGTATTAAAAGAATCAAACATTGCCTTGCGAAGGTATCTCATTCGTACGCGGGCTCATTAAGCGGAAATCCGCTAAAATAAAGGTCATTACCGGGCTCCTTCACTCTGGTATTTGTGCGAATTAGAATTGTTGTTTGTTGTTTACATTTATATTTGTGTAGAGGTGGCTGGTGAATGGGTACAGGATACCGCTTTGGTTACTAATTGTAAAAGTCAATGGCCAAGTAGGTACACACTCCCGGGCCAGACCATTAAACACCTCGAATTTATATTTCTATTGTTTTTATCTGTTGTATAAATGAATGTGTAACCTGATAGAGGAGCACTGTATTTTTCTAGCTTCCTCAAACTTATATATCTATTTATAACTTACCCTTTTAAGGCTTTGTTTTAATGAGTTTTTTGTCAGTTTGTTTAAGTAGAATTATTTAACTGCGAGCTGAGTTCTCTTTGTATGTGCTTTATTGTAATTTGACATATGTATTTTGTGTTTTGGTGGTCACTAAACAATTGGATATGTGTAAATTCCTTGTCTGTTTCCTTTTGTCCTTGCCTTTACCTTATTATCACCTGTGCAATTTTACTGTTGTATTTTACATGTACTGTAATTTGCTTTATTGTTTTATGTGCTTATTTAGTTAAAGACCGGCATGATTGGTTTTAAAAGGCCACATGTTTGGTATTACGATTTTTATTTTGATTATTTATGACCCAATTGTTCGTGTGACTACATGTGTTTCTTTTATTGTGTTTCTGTGTAACTAAACTGCTTTTTATTCATTTTCTCTTAATGTTATAATTTTGTACGCACTTTAACCTGATTTAATGGTGTTTTGTTAGTTTGTTTGTTTTGTTTGGGTGGTATCACGTACTCTATCAAACAGTACTCTTTCAAATACTTTACCAGATACACTGAGAAAACCTCTGAAGTTCTTGGAATCACTCTTATTCCCCTTGCCCTTATACAGTGGTACAATGATCGCGCTCTTCTCATCACTCGGCACTTTTCCACACTTAAGGCATAAGTTGAATATAATATATAGCCTTTGCATAAGCTTTGCCTGCGTGATTTGATTCACGCCTGCTCCTTTACCGTTTTTCAACTTTGCAACCGATTTCTCTATCTCATTTAACCCTATATCCTCCTCAGTTTCATTCACTATTCCTTCTACATTCTCCTTATTAAGCTCTTCGGTCTTATTTTCCTCACTACTGTACAGCTTGGTAGCATTTACTCACTTCACAATCGTCGTTGCCTAGGATTAAATTTGTTAATATTAAATAAGAACTTATCAGAAACATTTAATTCAAAAATTCGATCTTCTAAATTATCCATAAAGATACTAGGTAAAACTGAGTCCCTATAAGATAAACCATTTTTTGTAGATGAATTTTGTTGAATGTGAAGTAATTTTGATTAACACAGAGATCAAATAATTTAATTTGGAGCCAGGCATAAGGGCGTGGACGAAAGGACACGACAGAAACGATTGAGTTATCTTATAGAGGGGTAGACTATTTGTCTACCATACTTTATTTTACAACTTGCGTTGTTGTGCTGTTATACCCAAAAACTACAGTGCGTAGACAGTTTTTGTGTTAGTTAGACTTTTTAAGAAGAAAGAAATGAAGAGGCCGTTTTTGCCTGGTTGTGGCAGAATCTTTAAAGTTAGATAGGAGCGCAAATATGGTATCCTTTAGCCCGCACCAACTCCAAAGCTATAATAGTTATTTTCGTAACTAGTGCGCTGTTTACACATTTATTGGTGCGAAGCCGATCTTTTTTAGCCGAGGCGTAGCCGAGTGATAAAACATAAGGCCGAGCGCCAAAAATGTAACAGGTTACAAAAAAACTATTTCATTTAAATTAGGCACATGTCCTTAAGTGTTAAATACCTAGATTGCAATAATTTTTCATAGCGATTAACGTGAGGAGTGAGAAATAATAAGGAATGGGGAATAGAAGCAGTGTGGAATTATTTGCTTTTGTCCGTAATATCTCAAAATGAGAATATCGATTAAATTAGTGTTGGAAATGTGATTTTTGGTAGTGAATGACCTGCGACGTGAGCAGATAAAAAGAAAAAGCTTTCGAATCGCCTGACTTAATCCTTACTCTCCACGTGAAGTATAAAGGAAAGTATTGTAATCATTAAAATTTTGGAAATGGATGACATGTTTTTCGACCTTCTAGTATCATAAGGATTACGAAAAAGTAGGTCACTAAATTTTGTCTGCGGTTATGGTAATCGCCGTCTTCCGCCAGATTTTTAGCCACTTAATATTCTAAGAGACTGGAAAAATTAAAACGAAATTGTGAGAATCTGTTCCTATAGTGCTGAAGTCGATTATGTACAAAGTGATCAAATGAACTTGATACTGTTTCTAAATAAAATTATACATAACCTTAAAGTATAAATTTTGCATGTTTATCAGCACGAATAAATAGTTTTTATTGGTGCTGAAAAAATGTATATGCAGGGGAAACAGATTGTGATAATTTTTTCTTGAATTCCATTCAAAGTGGGAGTTGAGAGCATCAGCTACAAAGGTATTAATTCTGTAGACTTACAAACACCCAAGTGTGAAGAAAATTTTGGGAACTTCTATATCTTTTCACTGAGTAGAACGTACCGGGCTAGTTCCTTGACGCAATTTCTTTTATTACAGAATCAGGCTTGGGATTGCTAACGAACCAAATCCACCCACAAACATCGAACATATGAGCAAGCTTATCAACAGCTAGGTAACAATACGAGATACGAATAAACTTTATTAGAGAAAGTTGTAGTGTAGTACAAAATAAGAAACTTTTACTAGTTTCTTTTTAAAGCGTCCGATATCCGTAAATCTCCAAAAAAGGACAAAAACTTGTAGCTTTCGTATCTGTGGCAAAATTTATGCACCAATTTCATTGCAGTCGCGGAAAAATGAATTCGCTCGATGACTAAGAGATAAATTTTGTGCCCTATGAGTGTTTGCCAACATTTGAGATGCATGTTGTCCAAAATGTATGTTTGCAAACCGATTCTGCGGTTCACGTGTCTCAATCATCATTTGGGTCGCATTTTGCCCAAAATTTATGTTGATACATATATTTTGTTACAAATGCGGTAAAATGGATGATCTCGAAATCAAATGCTAAATTCTGCAGTCCGTAAGTATTTAACACCATTTGCGACGAATCCAAATTTATAAACCAATTTCGTTGGAATCGCGGCAAAATGGATTGCCTCGTGACCAATAAGTAAATTCTGTAATCCATGCTTGTTGGTCAGGATTTGGCCCAAATGCTGTCTAAACTGTATATTTACACAACCAATTTAATTGGAGTCGTGGTACAGTAGATGACCAAGAGCTAAATTTTGTCCCCATCTGTATTTGCCCACATTTGGAATGAATGCTGCCCAAAATTTATATTTTCACACCAAGTTTGTTGAGGTCGCGGCAAAAGAGGCCCTTTCGATGGCTAAAAGCCAAATTCTCTGGTCCATGAATGTTGGTCATTACTTGAGTTACATGTTGCCTAAAATATATGTTGATACAACAATTTTGTTATGGACGCGGGAAAATGGATTGCCCCAATGACCAATTGATAAATTCTGTGACCAATGTGTGGCCTATGAATTTTTGTCATCATTTGAGCCGGATTTTCGGTCCAAATCTACGTTTAGACAGGTAAGTAATCCCTTACAAGTCATGTTTGTTTTTAATAACCATAGTAACCAATAATAAAGTGTAATGTAAACCTATCGATCTAAACGTAAGTATGACAGATTGATAAATAGAACTAATCGAACAAAGCAGTGTCTTAAGTATTAATACTTAATACACTATTAAGGGTACGAGGACAAAATTTGGAGGCCGAACGAGTTAAACCCTTAACGTTCGTGACGCTTTTTTTATTTCTTTGGTTGAGTTAAGGAAGTAAATTTATAGAGTAGTCATAGTTTTCATAAATACAGATACATAGATGAAAGGTTTCTATTTCTACTTACTGTTCTATAGAATGATAAGTAATCACTTACTGGTTATGTTTGCTTATCACAACCATAGCAACCAACTATGTGCGTTGCTGTGGTGAATATTTCGGAAGCGATATCTTAAAAACTTTAAAATAAATTGAATTTAAATACACGTAGGTTATTTCTAGACCCTAGTGATTTTTAGTGCGGGTGAACTTCTTTAAGCCGCAATTACTCAAAAACTTGAAAAGCGATTTAACACAAGTGTTTAACACTTACACATTTTTATTAATATTATTATTTTTATTAAGTACATAAATAAAAAGTTTACCTCGAGTAGGATCCGAACCTACGGCATATACACTGTGTCCTATTTTGGTTGCAATTTGCGAGCAAAGACAGAAACATGCGGTTTTCGCGACCCTGTTCTACTTTTTCGTGAAACGATAAATGCCACAAACAGAATTGTCATAGTCCTATTAGTATTTGAGGTACAGGGCCAAATGCAAAATTTGCACATTATAAGCACCCCTTGTAACTGCTTTGCATTGTAATTTATCGAAATAGTGAAAACTGGATGCTATACAGAATTTTCCGTAGAATTTAGTGGCGTGGATAGTTTTCCCCACAAAAAGTCAGTTTCTTCCCAATGAACCAAAGTTTTGTTTTTTTAAATGGGATACCCTGTATATTTTTTTATAACAGGGTTTACTCTCAGCTTTCAAAAAATATATATTGTGCGGGACTTCTTTTGCATTATTAACACCAAAAATTAATGTTACGTTAATTTAACATTTTGATGATACAGTTGGCCACAAAAAAACAAGGTTAAGGGTTAGGAAGTTTTATGTAAAAACACAAAATTAAAAACTAAACATAATAGCTACAACTTTACAAGCCTAATATAAATTACTAAAGGAGACGTTCGAACTGATGACCATTCTGTCTTATACGTGTTTCACACACTTCCAATTCATTCTATAGCATGAAGCACAATAATAGGGTGATCTTGTAAATGTCTGAAACCTTCTCTAACTGAGATTGTCAAAAGTTCAATCTTAAGTTTGGTATATTTTATTTTGCAAGTAACCCCATAAAAATAAATCTAAGACTGACAAGTCCGGAGACCTAGGAGGCCATCTTATCGGCCCTTTAGTACCAATCCATCTATTATTTCTGTTGGAAATGAATTAAAATGAATTAAATTAACGTAACATTAATTTTTGGGGTTACTAATACAAAAGAAGTGCCACACAATATATATATATATATATATATATATATATATATATATATATATATATATATATATATATACAGTAAGCTCTATTATATAATAAAAAATATACAGGGTGTTTCATTTAAAAACAAAACTTTGGTTTATTGCGAAGAAACTGACTGTTTGTGGAGAAAACTAACTAATTTTGTATAAAACCCACTTTTCACAATTTCAACCAAAATGGGACACAGTGTACTTTGGTGGAGTACCGTTCTAACCAACTGAGCTATCGAAGTACAATAATCCTCTTTTGTTGCAATAACAATCAAAAAAAACTAAAAAAATGATAAAATTCAAATATGACATAAATATTTAAGACTAAAATTTCTAGACCCCAGTAGTTTTTGGTGTTGATGAAAGTACGGGATAACAAGAGGGATGAATTTTATTTCCTTTCGTTCACAACAACATAGAACTTGAAAAACGATTTCATCCAAATGTGACATACGTATTTTATAGAATCGACGCAAACAATAGCCGGTGGGAAAAGTTTTCAGGTCGGCGATCCAGATTTTTGGTTGCTAAAATGAATTAAGGCTAATTGTAAAATTTCACTTGATACTTAAAACCAGTTAAAGGTAGTTAATACTTTTTTACTTAAAATAACGCCCATGTATGACTGCAAATAAAATTATTTATAAAAACATATTAAGGATGTGACAGATCCCACATTAATCAGCAGCGCCGTAAAACAATAGATTTTAGTTCTTGTAAATCCAAGTAAATTGGTTCATAAATAATTATTTTGGGTATCTTTGGGTCAAGATGTTTTTTTTGGCACATGTGATACCAAACCATGAACAACACACTAAAACTATAGAGGCCGTGCGTTTAGCCTCAAACAAGTTGATACATAAATACAGTTTTTCAGCATATTTGGCCCCAAATAATGATCAAATTCCATAACAATTGATTCTTGCCATTAAGGTCATTGCCTTTGACCGTGTTCCCACCGAAATTGGTTTATAAATAAAGCTTTTGGGTATCTTTGATCTCATATGATGGCCACCACCAAATAAAACTTTGTTCTTGTCCATCGAGGCAATGCGTTTGGCCGTATCCTCATAGAAATTGGCGTAAAAATAAAGCTTTTTGGACATCTTTGGCCCCAAATAATGACCAGCACGCCAAGACCCACACAGGCAATTTATTTGGGATTTTTACTAATAAAATTGGCGTATTATAAAGTTGCTAGGTATAATTGGCCCTCAAATGATGACCAACTTCATAAAACCGTAAAAACTTGTGCCTGGTTATTGAGACGGTGTCCCCAATGAAAGTAATCAATAAATAAAGCTTTTGGGAATCTTTGACTCAAACGATAACCAACGCCTGAAAACCATGAAAAGTCGCTCTTGTCTATCGAGGTAATGTATTAGGTTGTTTCCACAACGATATTAACGTACAAATAAAGCATTTGGGCATCTTTGGCCAAAATAATGATCAAACCCCCTAAAACTATAAAAGATCATTCCTGCCTATCGAGGAAATGCGTTTCGTCGTTTCCCAAACGAAATTGGTGTATAAATAAAGTGTTTAGGAATCTTTGGCCCAAAATAATGACCAACTTAATAAGATTATAAAATTTCATTCATAACCATCAAGATAATGCAACTTGGATATTTCCGTCCCCGAATAATCACAAACATATCGTAAATTCATCAACAGAAACGAAAACCCAATTCCACAAAATATAACTGGAAAATTTAGCTTTCGTTCTTTAAAACGGGCCGATTTCTGTTTATTTAAATATTTAACATGATAAAACTGGTCATGAATTTTTTTTGGACTAATCTATAGCTCACTTAGATTTTCATATTTGAATTTTTACAATATTGAACAAACAAAAACATAAAATTATAAAATGACGTTTCAAATTTTGTATTTAGGCTTTATTATGTATTAGAAACAACTTTTATTTATAAACATTACGTTTAAAATAATAAATAATGATAGTTCCCTCTTTATGCATTTTCATATTTTCTTAATTTATTAATACCCTGTACATCTGAACTAAGGTTTTGCATGGTCACGTCATTTTTCTGACAACCAGGATTTTTTATATAGAAAGACTACTTTTTGTCCTAAATCAATAATAAACATTGTTCTCCTCTTGTCAACTCCATCCTGGGGCACAATATATATATATATATATATATATATATATATATATACACAGGATGGCCCATTTGTGCGAGGAAGTCCAATATCTCGTTAAATATACCACATGTAAAAAAAATGTTTCAAATAGAAAGTTGTAGCAATTGCAACAATGCACATTTGGGCATTTTAACGAGATATTTTTTTAAATGGAATGCAGTATGTTTTTACATGATCGAACTCACCACAGCGATCTACATACGTCACTATATTTTCTCGAGAAAATTTTGCCGAGTTGCCCAGTTATTGCCAAAAATATGAAAATTTATTGAAAATTGATTCATCATAAATAACAGTTTACTAATAACATCTTAAGCAAAATGTTTGTATAGTTACAAAGACAAAGAGAGTATAAAATGTATGGGACAAGACAAAATGTTGTTTCATACACAGCGTGTTTATTATAAAGGCACAAAATCATCACATTTTAACGGGCCAAAATTTAGAAACACCCTGTATATTATTCCATACTTTTGTACTTAACTTAACTTAACCTTCACCCCATTCCCTTGTGGGGTAGGCAAAACAATCCCTGCCTCTTATTTATTTTTCATTCACAATCTTTCTCCATGCTTTCTTATCCCCGCATACCTCCCTAGCTTCCGCAAGGTTCATATGCCTTTTTATTTTTAACACTCCTTATCTTTCTTTCCTTTAGCATACATTCTACTGTATTCGGCCAAGTTTTACGCGGCCTACCAGACCCGGCATTTCCTCTAACCTCACCCACATATATTTGCTTCGTGAATCTTGCGTTGTTCTTTCTCTCAATGTGACCAAACCAACGTAATGTACTACTTTTATATCTATCCATCATCGGCTTTTTTTCGCCACACTCCGTCATTATGCATTCATTCTTTAACTTGTCCCTTCTCGTTTTACCACATGCGCTTCTCAGGAATCTCATACCCACGGAATTTATTTTTCTTTCGTGCTTTTTTTGACATACCCATGATTCACTTCCATACAGTACTGACGGCACAAACACGGTATTATAGTTTGCTCCTTTCGCAGCTAGGCTCATGCTTTTGTTTCTCATTATCGTCCACATACTTCCAATCACTTTCCTTCCAGCATTGACCCTGGATGGCCATTGTACCATCTGCAGTGAACAGTCTACCCCGATATACCAGCTCGTCCACTTGCTTCACAATATCATCTTGCAGGGTAAATACTCTACTCTCCTTTCCACCTTCCCTCTTGAACACCACAATCTTAGTTTTGTTCACGTTTACCTTTAGGTCCATGCTCTCACAGGCTGTATCAAACTTCCTCAGAGAGGTTTGTAGCTCATCCGCACTGTCACTTAATAAGACTGTGTCATCTGTATACGCCAGAAGTCGTAAATTTACGTCACCAACCATTACACCATTTGTATCGGTACATGCATGTACCATATTTTTGTAAAGCTACTAAATCCCTTCAATTTATGCATACACCATATGGTCTCTACAACTAGTAGTTCCTGAGAAATTATCCGTTTAATGAAAATTTTACGCTTGCACACTTGCAAACCATGTAGCAGCATTTTCCCCACAAAAGTGCATGCACGGGGTAAATGTAATCAGAGAGAATGTGGTAAATGTAATCATTGATTACATTTGCTCCACGAGCCCCAGCCTCACATTTTAATTTTTTTAATTAATGCATTACTTTTTTTAGTGAAAAATCTTTATTGAAATATTGTCAGTTAAATTGAAAATATATTCTAATTATTTCATAACAATTATTAAATGAGTAATGACAATTTTCTAAATAAACGATACAGAACAATCACTTTATTAAGTGCTCAACTTGGCTACCATTTACTTCTAAACAATAAATCACGCGATCGTTAAATGCTCTGCTAACATTTCTTAATATGCCTTTGTCGATACTTCGGAAATCTTCTTTAATCCGTTGTTTCATATCTTCTTTTGTCGTGGCATGTGTTTTATAAACTTGACTTTTAATGTATCCCCACAAAAAGAAATCTACTTTCGTTAATGCTGGGGAACGTGGTGGCCGTTTAACTGGACTTGCTTTGCCTATGCACCTGTCAGGAAACCTGAAAAATGTGTTGACTAAAACGGTGTTATGAACTGGAGATCCATCATGTAAGAACCACATTCTTTGTTTAACTGGATTGGGCAATCAAATTTCTCCACTTACAATTTCCATTAAAGAATACGGCCCGATTACATACTTTCCTATGACTCCACCCCAAACGTTCAAGGACCACCTTGTCCGACTAATAGTCCTTATACAATGCGGTTGTTTGGTAGAGTAATAATGGAAATTATGTCTGTTGACAAACCCTTTTTGGTGAAATGTCGATTCGTCACAAAACAAAACATCATCAAAAAAGTACCTGTTCCGTTCAATTTTTTGTAAAGCCCATTCACAGAAGCTTATTATTTTTTCAAAATCATTGGGCAATAACTCTTGAATCCTTTGAATGTGGCATGAATGTTGTTTGTGTTCAGAATTCGTTGGACAACAGTACGACTTATGTCACTCTGATTTGAAATGTCTCTAACCTATATGTTAGGATTTTCTAAAACCTTTAACATAACTGCCATCTGATTATCTGGTATAAATGCAATTTTTGTTCTTTCGCTATTTAGATAAGCATCATTTCCAGTTTGTGGAAACATTAACAATAAACTTTCAATGCTTCTTTTCTAGGCTGCCTCCTAAGCAGATATTTTTGATGGTAGAATCTTGAGGCCAATAAACAATTTTTGTGAGTCACCAAACAAAAATCATATTAACTCTTGAGTGTCAAAATTCATTTTCGCAAAGTATTTTACACGAAGTGCATGAGACGTTAAGCAGGATTACTCAGTTGCTCAGCGGTAAAGGTGTCAGACTAGTAAGTGAAAGGTACCAAGTTCGAATCTGAGAGTAGTCAAGTGCTTGAGAAAAATTAGATATAACAAATGAATTCGACTCAAGTGCGAAAACAGTCCTTCTCAGGACTAAGCCTGATGACGGAAGCAGAGTCCGCTTCCGAAACGTCGCGCTCAAAAAGCATAAACTGTGGAAATAGGCCGATCAACTCCACTAAGACGTTAAGCTATTTATTCTTGACAGTAATAATAACAAAATTCGAAAGTGTCAAAGTACCAGCCTACTTGATAAAAATGAAAAGAATAAGATTTCCATTAAACTGATAATTTCTGAAAAAATAATAGTTTTAGAGGGCATAGTTATTAAGATAGATCAAATGGATTTAGAAATTTTATAAGCTATCGAATGTTATACCTCCAGGGTGTCCCAGTAGAAAAAATGGGATTGTAGAAGCGTAAAATTTACATTAAAGGGATAATTTCTCAAAAAATACTGATACCATATGGTGTAGACATAATTTGAAGGGATTTAGTAGCTTACAAAAGCACGAAATAATATGTAGCGTGTTCCATTAAAAAAAATTAAGTTTTGGCCCGTTAAAATGTGATAATATGATCCTTCATAATAAACACCCTGTGTATGAAAAAACGTTTTCTTTTGTCCCGTACATTTTATACACTCTTTATCTTTGTATCTATACAAACGTTTTGCTTAAGGTGTTATTAGTAAACTGTTATGGAATTCATTTAAGATGAAGCCATTTTCAGTAAATTTTCGTATCTTTGGTAATAATTTGGCAACGCGGCAAAATATAGTGACGTATGTAGATCGCTATGGTGATTTTGATAATTTAAAGACGATGCCATTTAAAAAAATATTTTGTTAAAATACCTCGACTAATCAGAGCACTCTGTATACCTCAAACTATATATTTTACAAATCTGCAATCGCAACAATTTCTATTTGAAACATTTATTTACATATGGTATAGTTCACGAGATATTGGACTTGCTCGCACTAATGGGCCACCCTGTATATAATAAGATTATGGTTGCGGAAGTTTTTGTTAATGCTAGTTTTAATAAAATTTCCAAAAAGGCGCTGATGGTAATAATTACTGCAGCGTTATCGCAATTTCCTGATTTAAAAGTATTCCACTTTATTAAGTATACTTTTCACTACTTAAAATTTAATTACTCTTTCTTATTAATAATTTTACATTAATTATTACCTGGTGGAGCAGCTTGCGCGCTGACAAATTCGTGTTGCGGTGTTGGAGTTGTATTATCAGGCACTGATGGGTATAATCCTTCGTTCTTTTCCATTCTGTAAAGTTCCAAAAAATTGTATGAGTAGTAACACAGAAAAAGCAGAAAAAATGTATAATTAGCCACATAAGTGAGATGTTGTGTAATTAGAATAGTTAATACTACCATAATTAGTAATGATTATAACAGTAACGAGAAGATAATTTTCCGAATTTTCATTTTGTGGTCATTGTAAGTGTAGCTATATATTTTAAAAGTCCAACAATTATAATACCTGTGACTGCTTTAAAAGTAATCAGATTTTATGTCACTCAAAACGGATTAGGAAACCATGTTCCTTTTGGTTCTGTACCTACAGATAGCTCAGGCATTTCCTGTTGATCATTGTCTGCACAGTACTTACGCATACAGGTATAAATGTATGTGTTTATTTAACAATTACATTTTGATTTTATTTAACCAAAACAATTAGTCATTATCGTTTATCTTCCAGATATCTTACTATCTTTAAAAGATTTTAAATACAAGTAATAAGTTCGTTGTTTTCGTCTAAATTTATCTTAACCCAAGGTCGATGTTATGCTTTGCATGTATTTTCCCATAATTACTTTAAACATTAAATATTTAGGGAAAACCGTTCACAACATAATAAACAGATTTGATTATTTTATTTATTGTGTTGCAAAAACGGATTTTCGGATTGGTTTCGCTTCCGTTCTCAATAATTTGAATAAATTAGTTAAAAGTTCAAAGATTATAAATATTAAACGTATTTCATTAAAAAACGTACTTTTAATGAATCTAAGAAAAAATTCTAAGGAATGAGATCCAAGAAAAAAAAATAGGGAACAAGAGGCCAACAGAAAAAAATATTTGGTATACAAAACCATTTTTATAAAATAATTCAATACGTATTTATTTACTCTGATAAATTAGAAATATATTTAATTGTAAGGGCAATATAAGAGTATATTATACATAGAGGGAGAGAAATTCATGATTTTTTTTGAGAAAACATCGAGGCAAAAATAGCATTTTCCCCTGAGGTGTATACCGGGTGTCCAAAGCGTCACGCGACGGAAGATTATGGCTTCGCTTTTGATTTTTCATTAAAATCATTTATACAGAAGTTATATGGTTCCAATACCTGCACAACTTAAAAATATTATAGCACCTACAGGGTGATTCGTAAAAGCAAGGGGTATCAACTTTTTTATTTTAAATGGAATACCCTGTATATCATTACATTTTTGGATAGCCTAATGAATAAGCTTTTCAACGATGTATACATTAGTACCGGGTGGCCAACTAAGAACGGCCGTCGGCCATATCACAGGAATGGATTATAGCACAGGTTCGGGAAAAAAACAAAAGTGACCTTGAGAAACGCGTGGAAGTTATTTCCAGAATTGTAGGTCCACCGCTAGAGGGCGTATTTGACAGTTAAAAATTTAAAAGCAAAATTTTTCAAAATTTACTCAATTAAGGCGCATATTAAATATTATAATCAGATTCCTCGACAAATTCTGCATATTTTTTATTTAACACGTTTTAGTCTATCTCTTCAGATAAGGAGAGGGGTGAATGGGAACCTTGTTACGAAAAAACGCCTGTAATTCAGGTTCTGCTTGACCGATTTTAATAAACTTGATGTTGTTTGAAAGAGCTTTTGTTAAACAATAGAAAATTTGTAAATTTGAAGCATCTGATTAATAACATAAATGCTAGAGGGCGCTGTTTAATATTTTTTTAATATTGTGTTTTTTCTTTACAATTTTAAATGGAAGCATAAAAATTTAAGTAGGTCTTTAAAAAGTAGACTAAAGTAGTAATAAAACAGTGAAAACTGCAAGTCCATATCTTTTTCCTATCCTGAGATATCGTAAGAAACAGGTAAATGGCGGGAATTGTTCTTCCAACGTCTAGTAGGCTAGTTCGTGTTAACGGAAATTGTTAAATTTAGCCTGGATGAAAAGATCTTACATTGCTCTGCAGTAATTTAAACTGTTATCATACTAATGTTATGGTTGCCGCTAGATTACCTAAATGTAATGCTGTCGCTACTAACAATGAGAACAAATTATAAAATAATAATGTGATAAATCTAACATTTTTTTAATTATATAAGAATGTTATATTTGTTTTCAAGCGGTGTGTTAGTAAATCAAAAGCATAAAATATCAATAAAAACCAATATTTGCCCAGCAACAACAAATACAGTTTAAAACATGAATTACGGTTTACTGATCACAACAAAATTAGTAAAGAGGGCCATGTAAGATATAAAATAAATTTCCTGTTGAAAACAAGCAAGCTATGACCTTCACGCATATGTCAAAAATTATTCATCGTGTTGCATTTAATAGACTTTCTTTATCTTTTCGTACCAAAATGATTCTTACAAATGAAGAAGCATTTGATATGTTGGTAGTTTATTTTGAATGTATGAGAAATGGAACCGTTGCTGCTAGAGTGTATGCACTACAGTACCCAAACAGACGGCATCACAGCAGAAGAGTTTTTCTCCGACTCGCACACCGTGGGCGTACTACTGGAAATGTGAATCTTCCTGTGTACCGAAGACAACGCAGAGGTAGAACAGAGGAAAATGTTATTGATGTTTTAGCTTATGTAAATGTTAAGCCTCATTCAAGCACTAGAGCTACAGCTACAGACTTGGGTATATGTCGAACCACCGTCCAAAATATTTTAAGAGAACACAGGTGACTACTTATTTATTAATGCATGTTTTATTCGGTATTATAATGATAAAAATCATACCCTGAAAGGTGGATAGGACGTGGAAGTTTATTTATTTGGCCATCAAGGTCTCCAGACGTAACTTGTTTAGATTTTTGTTTGTGGGGGCGAATAAAATATTCGTTTTTGCCGATAGACCCACAACAAGAGCTGACATGATTGAAAGAATACGACAGACAATACGAAGTATTTCAAGGGCAGAAATTGAAACTGCTGTTCTCTCCACCCGTCAGCGATTGATTTCATACATTGAAAATGATGGACGACATTTCGAACATCTAGGGCGACACTAATTACGTAGTTATTTATTTAAGGTTTTAATTGTTAGATTTATCACATTATTATTTTATAATTTGTTCTCATTGTTAGTAGCGACAGCATTACATTTAGGTAATCTAGCGGCAACCATAACATTAGTATAATAACAGTTTAAATTACTGCAGACCAATGCAAGATCTTTTCATCCAGGCTAAATTTAATAATTTCCGTTAACGCGAACTAGCCTACTAGACGTTGGAAGAACAATTCCCGCCATTTACCTGTTTCTTACGATATCTCAGGATAGGAAAAAGATATCGACTTGCAGTTTTCACTGTTTTATTACTAATTTAGTCTACTTTTTAAAGACCTACTTAAATTTTTATGCTTCCATTTAAAATTGTAAAGAGAAAGCACAATATTAAAAAAATATTAAACAGCGCCCTCTAGCATTTCCGTTATTAATCAGATTGCTTCAAATTTACAAATTTTCTATTGTTTAACAAAAGCTCTTTCAAACAACATCAAGTTTATTAAAAGTCGGTCAAGCAGAACCTGAATTAAAGGCGTTTTTTCGTAACACTCCCCCCCCCTTTTTTTTGAAGGGGAACTTGTCAAATAAAAAATACGCAGAATTTGTCAAGAAATCTGATTGTAATATTTAATATGCCCCTTAATTGAGTAAATTTTGAAAAATTTTGCTCTTTAAAATTTTTACTGTCAAATACGCCCTATAGTGGTGGACCTACAATTCTGAAAATACTTTCGTTATAAAATTTTTTTTCTCGAACCTGTGCTATAATCCATTCCTGAGATATGGTCGACGGCCGTTCTTAGTTGGCCACCCGGTACATATAAAACGCAACATTGCCAAGTTAGCAATAAAAATTAATCCTTGGTTTATTATCTCAGTTGAGACAAATTAGTTTAGGAATATAATTAAACTAGGTACAGGCTTTAAAAAGATGGAAACGTTTTATTGATATATTGAATAGGGGAGAGAAGGCTCCGTGTGAAACTTTAGCATGTTCAACGTACATCACTGTCTTATTTCCAATGGAACACCCTGTATATTTTGATATGGGCGAATAGTACTCTTAAAGACCTAACTTTTATCTAAATAGATGGATACCGCTAAAATTTATAGTTTTTAAAATATTTCCATTTTTTTAATTTTTCTATAATTATTTTATAACGTAACGATTTAATAGAGTGCCATGATTTCAAGCCACAATACCAGATTAGTAATAGTAATAATTAATTTTATTAAATATTTTTAACAATAAACTAAACAATGTAATATTGAAATAATAAACAAGCAATTAACAAGAACAAGAAGTAGGTAAGTCAAACATATGCAAATGTGCACTTAAAAGTACAAGCCTCCTCTTTTCTCAATGCACTGATTCAATCGTTGCCTGTAGGAACGTTGTAAATTATGCAACATTTGTTGGGTTACATTACGAAATACTTGTTCATATTCTGCAGTAGTCGGCGATGTTCTATAAACTTCATTTTTAGCGAAGCCCCATAAAAAATAGTCCATGAAAGACAAATCGGGTACTTTAGCTGGCCTATAACGACCTATCCAACGATCAGGAAATTGCTGATTTAAAAACTCAGTCACATCACGAGTCGAATTTGCAGGAGCGCCATCTTGTTGAAACCATATTTCCTCATTAGCGAATGGGATGTTCTCTTCAATCCATAATAGCACGTTGGTTCACAATAAATTTAAATAATTTAGTGCATTTTCCAAAAAATAGGGTCTTAATAATCTGTTGCCAATTCGTCTATCATCATAACTGTATTAAAAAATTATGTGGTTGTTGCAATCCCCAACGACAGTAATTTAATCTATTTTCAAAATCATGTTCATCCAATGCCTGATGGAGTTGGATCTTGTATGGATGGTATTTATATTCATAAATTATATTGCGTATTGTTGATTTCTGTAAATCATGTTCCACTGCAATTTTTCTAATACTTATTTGAGGGTTTTCTTGTATAGCTTGAAGCACCAATAGTTAAGTTTCCTCGTTGTTTACAGGTTTTGGACAATTGTTCTTTTTATATGCAATCGATCCTGTTTCCTCAAATCTACTTTTTAAATTTTCAAGAACTCGTTCATCAGGACAACGGGCATCGGGAAATTTTTGTTTATAAATTCTAGAAGCAAGTAAACAATTATGCTGGGATGCTTCTGTTATGTGAATCACTTGAATTAATTCGTTCTTCGTATATTTCATTTTAAAATTTAGAGTTAACTGCTCTAAATTCAAGTTTTCTTCTAAATACAAATGTAGTGAAAAAGTAGTTTTGAAAGAAATCAAGTTAAAATACACCTAATTGACATATTAAAATTTTGTTTTATTGTTTTTAAATCATGGCACTCGATTAAATCGTTACGTTATAAAACAATTATAGAAAATTTAAAAAAATGGAAATATTTTAAAAACTATCAAAATATACAGGGTGTTCCAATTGATGTACGTTGAATACGCTAAAGTTTCACACGGAGCCTTCTCTCCCCTATTCAATCTATCAATAAAACGTTTACATCTTTTCAAAGCCTATACCTAGCTTAATTATATCCACTAATATATCTAATTTGTCTCAACTTAGATAATAATGACAAGAATTAATTTTTATTGCTAACCTTACATTCAGGAAAAAAATACATTTTTGTTAAATAACTTGGCAACGTTTTATTTTATATGTACAATTGTATACATCGTTGAAAAGCTTATTCATTAGGCTATCCAAAAATGTAATGAAATACAGGGTGTTCCATTTAAAATAAATAAGTTGATATCCCCCTACTTTTACGAATCCCTGTAGGTGCTAAAATATTTTTAAGTTGTGCACGTATTGGAACCACATAACTTTTGTATAAATGATTTTAATGAAAAATCAACAGCTAAGCCACAATCTTCCGTCGCGTGACGCTTTGGACACCCGGCATACTATTTTTTGGCAAAGCAGAAACACAAAAACACGGAAAATTAATAAATTTAGTAATCGTTTCGTCAAATCCGTATGCAATAATTCGAAGTCGGAAAAAACCCCTGGGATCAAATCCAGGAAAAAAAACCCCGGAATAAAAACCCCGCAATACAACCATCCTAGAATTCAGTTTGCCGATTGTTTACTGTCACTGAAATAAAACGTGTTATGTTTAATCACAATAAATACGAGAATAAACCAATAATAATTTTATTATTACAATTAACTATTGACAGTTATCAATGTATTTATTATATATACAGGGTTTATTTTTTATAAGTAATATATATCTCAAAAGCTAAACTGGTGCTTTCTTGAAAAAGCCTTTGCCTTATTTCGTTATCTCGAATACCATGAATAAATTGAGAACGTAAATGGAAATTTATTGTAGGTTTTTTACATTCCTCGCACATACATTTGTAAAGGGACGCCGTCGGATATCCCAATTTTTTTTTATTATTAATTAATTTCCTAAAGTTTATTAGCAAGACGCCGTCCTTTATCAAAATTTTCCTATAATGATTAATTATTTGCTGATATAATATTCACGGAATTTATTAAGATAAAGTGAGTCGCTAAATGCAAGCAATTATAAAAATTCGTAGAAGTTTTAGTAAAAGTTAAACATATTTCATAACGTTGCAGAAAATTGCACAATAATTAATCATGCATTCTCCCTCCAGACGTAAATCCCAAAAACGTTTAAAAGTTTGCATACGTCAGAGCATCTTCCACCAATACTGGCTTACGGAATCTCACCACCAAAGTTTCGTAACCACCCTCGCGAATTCTTTATAAAAACGCGGCACGCGTTGCTAGAAAGGAGGATGAATCGGTCAGTCGATCAATGAATCAGTAGATGATTATCAATCGCTCTCCACCAGAAGCTCTCTACGAGAAGCACGCGTTGCTGATGATGAATCGGTCAGTCGATCAATGAATCAGTAAATGATTATCAATCGCTCTCCACCAGAAGCTCTCTACGAGAAGCACGCGTTGCGGATGATGAATCGGTCAGTCGATCAATGAATCAGTAGAGGATTATCAATCGCTCTCCACCAGAAGTTCTCTACGAGAAGAATCCGAATAGAAATCGTGTGCTCTATCGTCGCGTTCGCGCCGACTACTACCGTTTCAAACCGCCAGCCTGTACCCGCCGTCCGAAGTAGAAATCGCGATTCCGCGACTTGATAGCATCACCGAAGTCAAAGGGTTAGAGTTGCAGAGATCTAACGTTGAAAGTACGTAAGTTGAGATACCTGGTGATAGGGATATGCAGGGTTGTAAGCCCGACATACTCTTTCATTACTAGACACCTACACTGTGGAGTTTGAAGGGTAGTTTCCCGACATTCCATTGACCGATGGAGATCCTATTGTTTGGTTTAACGGGTAGTTGCCCAGATTACTAACAAAGGAGACCCACACACACACCTACACTGTGGAGTTTGAAGGGTAGTTGCCCGACATTCCATTGACCGACGGAGATCCTATTGTTTGGTTTAACGGGTGGTTGCCCAGATTACTAACGAAGGAGACCCACCTACACAAATTTACACTAACACTAAAACAAAAACACCTCGACAAACGTACCCGCAACCGCAGAGTACCTGTAATTAAAACCTCGTCGGGAGATTAAGCCGAACACCTAGTTTACACCGTTAATCCAGTAATATAGAAACATAATCGTAAAAACTAGACGTGTCCGTCAGTATTAAATTATCGCCTGTAATAAAACCACCGCCGCCACCACCGAAAAACGTAAGTTATACCGTTTGCAATTAATAAGATTGTTACCTGTAAACCAGAAACTATCAGATAATATATTTCGTGTTAAATAATTCAAATCATTATTGTTAGACGCGAAAGATTCACTTTAATAGAAAACGAAGGTTTTATATTTTAAAATCGGCCAACAAAACAAAAGTATTTTTTATTTAAATAAAAACCTGTGTACTAAAGTAATTAATATAGGAACAGAAACAAATAATCCGCAGCTACCGTATAGAAGCTACCTTCAAAACGAAAAGCTTTCATTTATTTAAAAGGGCAAAATTGAATGTAAACGTGAATGAGTTTATTGTCATAAGAAAAGCAGGTATAAAATTAAATTATTCTTATACAATTGAGAACCGACCGCTTTAAAATATCGATTATTTCTTTAAAGGCAGAGCATTGAACTCTGTGTTTTATCGCACACGTATATATAACCGGGTTATCTTGCTACCAACTTCTGTAGTTTATACAGGGACGCATTCAGGTAAAATTATTTATTTTATTTCGGCAGTTAAACAATATAAATTGAAATCAGTCAAAGGACGTAAATTAAAAGTCAAAACCCAACCCTTCTATTAATGTTACATTGCAGAAACTCCAGAAGACCACCTAACCCTCCGTCCCAGGGTCAGCCAGGAAGGGGAGAACCACAGGAAAATATATTTTGTATTTATATCTTAGAAGTAGTTTACAGTAACGGAATTAGTTTTATAAAAAGATAATAGGGAATAAATGTATATAAACTTTTTTATCTATTTGTTCAAAGTGTTGAGAGCCTGAATAACGAACCCCGATCCTTATTTTGCAAGTACAAAATCCGACTGAGCTAAAAAGGTCAAAGTGAAAATTATTCATTAGTAGTAATACACTTAACAGTAAACCTCCATTTCCGTTGCCAGGAAAAGGGGAAGCATAATACAAATTTACAATTCGTAGTTAATTTCTTTAACTCGACAGCATACTTTGCAATACTGTCACCCTTATGTTGAAATCTACTAGTAAATGTATGCTGCTCTGCAATTTAATTTGGTGTTGGTGATAAATAATTGCAAAGAGCCGTAATCAGTTCGTTGTAACTTTTTTTCTTCGGTAAATCAGGTGCAGTTAGACTTGTTAACGCATGGTAAATTTTTGGACTTAAAACAGGAAATTAATATCTGTATCGGGTGGCCAAATAAGAATACAAAATGATGTTTCTCGGAAACTATTCGTCGTAGAGAGTTGCGGTAAAATTTTTATTACTAAAGTAGCCAAAAAACACCGTGGAAAATATTTTCAAATTTGCAAGATAACCGCCAGGAGGCGTAATCCCAAATGTGATTTTTTACTGAAATCCACCTAGTAAATGTACCAAAATATTACATGCTTTTTAAAGCTCAGCTTTATTCCAGTAATTTTTGTTTAACGTATCTATTAAAATAAATTGGTGGGGGGTGATTCAGTGATTTTTTAAATAAACAGCTGTAACTCCTAAACGACTGAACTGATTTGAATAAACTTAGTCTCGTTGGAAAGAGCATTTATTGCTGCATCAAACCCAAGTTACGTGTAATATGTCTAATTTTTAGTGATGCCGCTAGAGCGCGTTTTTTGATACAATATCAGAAAATTGCAAAATTCTCTAAAAGATTAAATGCAACAATATGACTTTTTTTTCATAAAAATGAGATGAAATCATCCCTAAATAGGTTACTGAAAACCGCATCTCGTATCTTATTCATGCCCTAAAATTTCGAAGAAAAAAAATTTGTTATAAAATTTGAAAAAGTCTATATTACACCGGTATTTATTCTTATTTATTTATCTTTTTTCAAGATTAAATGAAAAATTTCATCATTTTATAATTTTTAAATAATAAAAGTTTTCATAATTTGAAAAACTAAATGTAATAGTATGATAATATCTATTTCTCAAAGGTATTATTCCAAATTTGCGGAATTCTTTTTATTAATTTTATTTATGGCCCTAAAAAGAACCGATTGTGCAATGACCTACTTAATGCCTGCTTAAATGCTTGAATTGTCTCCCATCGACCTCGATGCATTGTTGGAGCCGCTCATGCGTGGACATTACAGCAGATTCAACTTCTGCTCTTGACAGGCTACGAATGGCCTCTCGAATTCGTACTTTCAAGTCGTCTCTTGTTGTTGATGGAGTTTCGTAAACAATATCTTTTAACCGACCCTATAGATAAAAGTCCAAACAGGTTAAGTCTGGGGATCGGGGTGGCCAAGGAAATAGACTTCCTCGTCCAATCCACCTCTGGTGGTATATTTAATTTAAGTATTCTTACACATTTATTGAAAAATGTGCTGAACAACTATCTAGTTGTAAAGACATATTTTGCCGCAATTGCAAGGGCACATCTTCTAATAAAATAAGCAATTGGTTTACCAGAAAATCAAGAAACACGGCACCATTTAGTGGTTCATCAAAGAAATAGCGACGTATAATAGTTCCGTCCAGGATGCCACACCACACATTAACATTCCAACAACCTTGATGTTGGACCTCATGCAACCAGTGGGGATTGGTGTCAGACCAATAATGCATATTATGCATCACTTTTAAAAGTGGCCTCATCCGTCCAAAGAATTTCGGATAAAAATCCTCTATTATTTCCCCTGATCATGTCCAACATCCAATGACAATAATCTATCCGTCGGTCAAAGTGTTCGTCATGTAAGGCTTGATGTAAAACCATATGATACGGGTGAAACGTGTAAAGTAGTATTTTCAGTGACATAAGAACTTACCTAATGATCCTTTAATATGTTTTCAATAGTAGTTCGTGACATATCCAACGCGAGAGACATTGCTCTCGTACTAACGTGCGGATTCAATGACACGTATGCTGAGATTTTAACAATATTGTCTTCCATTCTTCTAGCCGAGTCTTTTCGCAACTTTGGTCGAAAGCTTCCAGTATTACGCAAATTTTGCACTAAATGCGGAAAAATTCTCGCATCGCGTAGACGCCAATCTGGATGTTCAGCTGAGTATACTCTCTTATCTAATGCCGAATTTTGAAGACATTCAAAATATACTGCAATCGTATCAACAGCTTCATCATTTGTAAAAGAGATTATAGGTAGTTTTAAGGAATTACTTGTGCAACAAACATAAATTACACTGTCTGTCAAATTTTAATATTTGTTTACAAGTTGATTTTAGGTATTAGTTTTTTCTCAAAGGCCTACTCCTAATATTCTACCTATTCTGCACTTGCATATTCTATGCATTGATTATTATGCTCCTACATGTTTTTTAAATTATGAAATTATGAAAACTTTTATTATTTAAAAATTATAAAATGATGAAATTTTTCATTGAATCTTGACAAAGGACTAATAAGAATAAATACCGGTGTAATAAGTCATATTGTTGCATTTAATTTTTTAGAGAATTTTGCAATTTTCTGATATTATATCAAAAAACGCGCTCTAGCGGCACCCCTAAAAATGAAACATATTACAGGTAAGATGGATTTGATGGAGCAATAAATGCTCTTTCTAATGAGACTAAGTGTTAAAATCAGTTCAGTCGTTTAGGAGCTGTTTATTTGAAAAATCACTGAATCACCCCCCACCACTTTATCTTAATAGATAAGTCAAACAAAAATTACTCGAATAAAGCAGAGCTTTAAAAAGTATATAATTTGTTGGTACATTCACTAGGTGGATTTCAGTAAAAATTCACTTTAAAGGTTTAGGATGGCGGTTATCTCGCAAATTTGAAAATATTTTTCACGGTCTTTTTTTGGCCACTGTAGTAATAAATTTTTTTTACCGCAACTCTATCTGGCCACCTGGTACACCTTTCTTGTTTGCATCCTCAGTGTCATCATTTAAGTTTTCAATTTCAACATATTATATATATATATATATATATATATATATATATATATATATATAGTAAGTGGGTAATCTTGACTGATAATGAATATAAGATAAGTTTATTGGAATGCAGTCAATTATGAAGGCCAAAAGTAAAAACCCTTTGTTAATGTGCAAGCTTTCGGAATGCTTTATTCCTTTATCAAGACAAGCTACTATAAATATAATTAAATTATTTATAAATTAAATAACAATAAAAACATACCTAACGTGAGTTAAATAATAAAGTTAAAAACAGAACTAACAATAGGAATTTGCAGGAAACTAAGTTTAATTGACAGTGTGTCAATAGTAAAACTAAATGGAATGTGACATAATACAAATGGTTAGTTAGTTACGTATTAAAACATTAACAACGGTAAATGTTATGTTATCAAAAGGAAAAAGAACATTAACAAAATTACTAGAAGAATGGACAATATTAACTAAAGTTTACCACATTTTAGAGACAATTTTTTTTTTTTTGTATATATTAACTATTAGTAGAAATTTGATTAAAACTATGTTCATAAGATAAGATGTAATTATAAATAATGCTAAGTTTATTAATATCTGATTTTTTATTAAGAGTGTTGCTGTTTTCATTAATGCAGACCATTTCACGAAAAAGACGTTTAGTTAAATTATTTTCTTTGCATAATATAGTAACTTCATTAAAATTCATGTCATGATTTTGTTGGATGACATGCTCAGCTAACTACATGAAGCAATTTTCCTTCTACAATCACTTTTGTGAGATGTTATTCTCTAATAAATTTCTAGATGTTTGCCCTATGTACACTTTAAAACAATCCTTACATGGGATAGAATAAACTATATTTGAATTTTCTAAAGTTGTTAAGGAGATTTAATTTTAGTATATAAGTTACGTAAGTTTGATGTTACTTGTGGCTATCTTGGCATTGAGTACCTTGAGAACTTTTAATATCTGAGGTGTGAGAAAAGGTATATAAGGCAATGAACCATATGATATACTATTATTGTCATGATTAATATTATTATTTTGTTCGCAATTTTGTTTAGAATTAATACAATGCAGTGTATTGAAAATAAGTTTATTAAGTAAATATCTAGGAAAAGAATTTTCTAGTAATATATTTCTAAGTGTATTAAGACCATTTTTAAGGTAATTAATATGAGAAAGTTTTATGACTCTATTTTTTAATGCTAAGACAAGATTGGTTTTCATCTTAAAAGGATGTTGTGAGTGATAACTAATGAATCGATTACTAAAAAAGGTTTTTCTATACCATTCTGTACGTAAAATGTTGTGAAAGTCTCTGTGGATCAACATATCTAAGAATGGTATGCAATTGTTATCATCTCTTTCATATGTGAACTGTAAATGTTAATTGTAATTATTAAAGATTGCCAAAACTTCGTCTATTTTGTCTTCTGTTACAGATAGGATTAAGTCATCAACATATCTCTTAACGAAAGGTACATGGAAATGTATTTTATCTAAACAAGCAGTAATCAAGTACCAATCTTTTTACGTACAGAATGGTATAGAAAAACCTTTTTTAGTAATCGATTCATTAGTTATCACTCACAACATCCTTTTAAGATGAAAACCAATCTTGTCTTAGCATTAAAAAATAGAGTCATAAAACTTTCTCATATTAATTACCTTAAAAATGGTCTTAATACACTTAGAAATATATTACTAGAAAATTCTTTTCCTAGATATTTACTTAATAAACTTATTTTCAATACACCGCATTGTATTAATTCTAAACAAAATTGCGAACAAAATAATAATATTAATCATGACAATAATAGTATATCATATGGTTCATTGCCTTATATACCTTTTCTCACACCTCAGATATTAAAAGTTCTCAAGGTACTCAAAGCCAAGATAGCCACAAGTAACATCAAAACTTTACGTAACTTATATACTAAAATTAAATCTCCCTTAACAACTTTAGAAAATTCAAATATAGTTTATTCTATCCCATGTAAGGATTGTTTTAAAGTGTACATAGGGCAAACATCTAGAAATTTATTAGGGAGAATAACATCTCACAAAAGTGATTGTAGAAGGAAAATTGCTTCATGTCATCCAACAAAACCATGACATGAATTTTAATGAAGTTACTATATTATGCAAAGAAAATAATTTAACTAAACGTCTTTTTCGTGAAATGGTCTGCATTAATGAAAACAGCAACACTCAATAAAAAATCAGATATTAATAAACTTAGCATTATTTATAATTACATCTTATCTTATGAACATAGTTTAATCAAATTTCTACTAATAGTTAATATATACAAAAAAAAAAAAAAAAAAAAATTTGTCTCTAAAATGTGGTAAACTTTTAGTTAATATTGTCCATTCTTCTAGTAATTTTGTTAATGTTCTTTTCCTTTTGATAACATAACACTTACCGTTGTTAATGTTTTAATACGTAACTAACCATTTGTATTATGTCACATTCCATTTAGTTTTACTATTGACACACTGTCAATTAAATTTAGTTTCCTGCAAATTCTATTGTTAGTTCTGTTTTAACTTTACTATTTAACTCACGTTAGGTATGTTTCTTATTGTTATTTAATTTATAAATAATTTAATTATATTTATAGTAGCTTGTCTTGATAAAGGAATAAAGCATTCCGAAAGCTTGGCACATTAACAAAGGGTTTTTTACTTTTGGCCTTCATAATTGACTGCATTCCCCAATAAACTTATCTTATATATATATATATATATATATATATATATATATATATTGATATTTTATTAAAAATTAACTTTTAAAGTACATACAGTAAAAGACCAACTCGAGTGGAACTTGAACCCACGACCTCCACTTTGCCAGAGTGGGGCTCTTCCATCTGAGCTATCGAGGAGGTAAGTTACAATCGATTCAAGCTTGAACTGTATGTACTTCCCTAGTTACGATGTATTATAATTTTTATACACAGAGTGAAGGATCACAGTCAACTTTTTGCAAATATCATGTGAGCCCGCAACACTCCAGTTGGTCTTTTACTGTATGTACTTTAAAAGTTAATTTTAAATGAAATACAATTAATGATTATTAAATTAAACTTCTGTGCGTTCACTAAACCAATTGCTATAGTTATCTATTACTGTTGCATACAGCAAATAAAAATTAACAATCAGTCACGTGTTGTCATGTGCGAAACCTTAGCGAATTGCGGGCTCACATGATATTCACAAAAAATTGACTGTGATCCTTCACTCTGTGTATAAAAATTATAATACATCGTAACTAGCGTGTTGTGAAAAGGCGCATGCATCCTTTCTGACTTTAATATCACTACGATGGGAGGTTAGCCTATACTTTAAGTTTCTAGATGTCATGCCTATGTATTTTAGATGACAGTTATTACAATCAATTTTGTAAACTACATTAGTTTTATCTTTAGTTTCAACTTTATCTTTTAATTTTGAAAAGAGATAACCAATCTTTTTTGTACCTTACATAACTTACAATAATTTAATACCTATTGTAGAATTTTGACTGACGAAGGAATAAAGAATTCCGAAAGCTCTCAATTAAGTAAAAAGTCTTATTTTTCTGCCCTAAACCTTTTAGCTTTATCCCACAATTATATATATATATAATATATATATATATATATATATATATATATATATATATATATATATATTATATATCACACACACATATATATATATATATATATATATATATATATATATATATATATACTATATATATAGGGTCCGGCAACAAGAGCGCCTTCTTCTATATCTTACGTTTCATATAGGCTAGATAGGGTTATAGTTTAGTTGTGTGCATATTTTAAAATTATTCAGGTGTATACAGGTTGTTTATTTAAAGATGACCAAACTATAATAACAAAAATTTAAATGGAACACCCTGTATATTATTACTTTTTTGAATTCTACACATTGTTCCTAACAAATTCGCAATATATTTCTCTATCCCTAAATATAGCCGTTTTTGAGTTATATCGATTTTTATAAAAAAAATTGAAATTACAGAGATAGCTTTGAAAATATACCTCCTTAACCATTGAAAAACAAAAGTTATCTAATTTATATCAGAACAAGTACACAGATAGAGCTTTCTTATAATGCAAAATGTCATAATTGCATACAGGGTGTTTACAATTGACTTGCCAATCAGACATTATTCCAACTAGTAAAAGTTTACTTTTTCAAATAAAACACCCTGTATATTATTCCGTTTTTGGTTTCTACATATTAACCCTTATCAATTTCATATACAATTCCTTATCCCTAAATATAGCCGTTTCCGAATTATTTTCAATTTTTCAAAATGTATAAGATTATTGGAACATTGTTTTAAATTCATGGCCTCTATAAATAGAAATAAAAACAGTGGAAAGCAATTGTATTGCAAATTAAAAAACTCAACAGAAACTAATACACTATAATTATTAAAATTATTTCTGAAAATACAAAACTAATAAAAAAAAAAAAAAATAATTTAACGCTAATCATTAGCGATAATGATTTATGGACCTGAAGTCGATATTTAAAAGATTGTTCAACTCTACGCAACAACTCAGGAGTAATGCTATGAAAATCCTGTGTTATACGATTACGCATATATTCGGCAGTAGTTGGTGGTTCCCTATAGACAATACTTTTTATGTATCCCCATAAAAAGAAATCTATTCTTGTCAGATCAGGGGTCCTAGCTGGCCACCTCACAGGTCCATTTCGCCCAATCCATTTATTTGGAAAGACTCTATTGAGATAATCTCTTACATCTGCAGAGTACTGAGCAGGAGCGCCATCATGTTGATACCACATTGTGGCTCTAATATCAAGAGTAATATTTTCTATTAAGCCCGATAATCGTTACGCAAAAAGTTAAGGTACTTCTCACCATTCAAGTGTCCATCAAAAAAGAATGGACCGATGACATAATCCCCAACGATGGCACCCCAGACACTTAAAGACCACTTATGTTGATTATCAACTTGTCTTAACAAATGTGGATTTTCTGAGGAATAATAATGAAAATTATGTGTATTAACAAATCCATTTTTATGAAATGTTGATTCGCCTGTCCATAAAATATAATAAAAAAAAATTGGGTTTTGAGTAATTTTTTCTCTGGCCCAGTTACAAAATCTTACTCGATGATCGAAGTCTGCATCGCTCAATTCTTGGTGTAACTAAATATGATAGGGATGTAAGCGATTCTTCTTTAAAAGACGGCCTACTGATCTCTCACTTGTACCAACTATTGCACTTATGTCCTTTTGGCTTCTGTGATGATCTTCTTCGATGGCGAGAAGAACCCTCAATTCACTATCTTCATTTGTAGAAGATTTAACACGTTCATGTTTGGAGTAATTGGCACATGAAGTTGCAATAAATCTACTCATAACTTTCTGAAACGATCTTGCGTTTGGATGTCTTCTATCTGCACATCTTTCAACATAAATTCTGCTGGCCAATAAGCAGTTTCTTTCTGCAGCACCCAACACGAATATCATATCAACTAACTCATTTTGTGTAAAATTCATTTTATAAAAATCTTGATTACTAACAATAACACTCGTAAATGGTTAACTACGGTTTTATTTATTTACGTCAAACATTCACTTTTTATAAGAAGCACACTTGATTTTAGAATTTTACTTGAAATTGAAGTAAATATTTGTCCAATTCTTGTTAACATTAATCATAATATATTAGTTTCTGTTGCGTTTTTTAATGTATAATACAATTGTTTTATGTATTATAAGTGTTTTGTAACTGTGGTTTCCTACTAGTGGAGTTGATCGGCCTATTTCCACAGTTTATGCTTTTTGAGGACGTTTTGAAGCGGACTGTCTTCTCATCAGGCTTAGTCCTGAGAAGGACTGTTTCGCACTTGAGTAGAATTCATATGTTATATATATATTTTCCCAAGCACTTGACTACTCTTAGATTCGAACCTGGTACCTTTCACTTGCTAGTCTGACACCTTTGCCACTGAGCCACAAGTAATCCAATATATATATATATTTAGATACTTATATATATTATATATATATTATATATATAATATATATATATATATATATATAAAACTTATATATATATATTAAATTTCGCAGAAGTTTATTGCGCATGTTGCGCAGTAACTTCTTGCGCAGGTGTATTGCGCTTAAGCTGCGCATTATTGGAATCCATATGGGTTTCATTTGTACACTAGCTTGGCTTATTGGATTTTCTGCTAGTGCGATGTATGTGGCTTCTTTGAGTTTTCGACGACTTGTGTTCTCGTCCTTTGCCACTATCTGTATGTTATCCCATTGGATGTGGTGGTCTTCGTTCCAGACATGTTCGGCGATTCTTGATCTTTTTATTTAGCCCTTGCGGACGTTGTTCTTGTGTTCCTGTATTCTCACTTTGAGTGGTCTACTGCTCTCCCCTATGTATGCTCTGTCGCATTCGCATGGTAGGTTATATACACAATTCTTGGAAATTTCTAATAATTTTGTTAATATAAATTTATTTTTCTTTTTTCAACGCAATATTATCATGGCATTCTGGTTTTTTAATTGCGAGTTTAAACATTAATTCCAAATAATCTTTGATATTTGATCAGTAACCAATTTAAATTTACAAAAAGACGTAGAAAATGCAAAAAGTTGATTTGAACATAATCAAATTTTCCCAAGAACTGATTTAAATTTAGAAATTTCATTAAGGATTGATTTAAATTTGCCTTGAACGAAAGAGTAATTTGTGTAATAGTATGCACCAATTTTGTTTAAAAAATTCTCTTGAATTTAGAATAATTTAATTCAGTCCATTTGTAGTTGCTATGTTAACTCTTGTTTTTACTTGGAAAAATTTTTTGTCATGAAAAACACCAAAGTTTCTTTTATACATTAATACAATTTGATTAAAAAATTCATTAGCATGAAACTACAATTCCATGACTATCTTTACACGTTTACATTTACAAAAAATGAAATCCTTGATCTGAACATAATTAAATTGAGTCCTTCAGAAAGTTTACTGAGAACTGATTTAAATTTGATTATAAGCAAGAGTGTTTTATGCATTAATTTTGTTCAAAAACATCTGTTAAATTTAAAATAATTCTTTAAATCAATTTCTAATTGTTATACTAGCTCTTGTTTTTACTTGAAAATTTTGTTTAGTAAGATACTGCAATCACATGGCCGACTTAATACCTCTATTTTCAGTCTTTTTGTATTACAATCGCAATTTCACAAATAAACTGAAAATATTTTGAAAATTAAAATTATTAATTTTAGGTATAAGACATGCTTGATGAAAAAAAAAGAATATCAAGCGAGGCATCGAATGACATGAACAGTATGGGGGGGGGTATATATATATATATATATATATATATATATATAAAACTTTTTCGTGGTTGCGCAGAAGTTTATTGCGCATACTGCGCAGTAACTTCTTGCGCAGGTGTATTGCGCTTAAGCTCTTTGCGCATTATTGGAATCCATATGGGTTTCATTTGTACACTAGCTTGGCTTATTGGATTTTCTGCTAGTGCGATGTATGTGGCTTCTTTGAGTTTTCGACGAGTTGTGTTCTCGTCCTTTGCCACTATCTGTATGTTATCCCATTGGATGTGGTGGTCTTCGTTCCAGACATGTTCGGCGATTCTTGATCTTTCTATTTAGCCCTTGCGGACGTTGTTCTTGTGTTCCTGTGTTCTCACTTTGAGTGGTCTACTGCTCTCTCCTATGTATGCTCTGCCGCATTCGCATGGTAGGTTATATACACAATTCTTGGAAATGTCTAATGATTTTGTTAATATAAATTTATATTGTTTACATTAAATATTAATTTGTAAACTCTAGACAATGGGCTTAATTTGTTTTTTGTATTTATGAGATGCTTATAGCAAACAAAATGTCAATTTTTGAAGAAATATTTGTGCACAATGAACCTAAACTCAATAAATAAATGAAAAATTAAATTACTATTAATCATACCTAATCATTTTAACCATTTTCTGCTTTTGGCATCTTAATATGATTTCATCATAATTGGATGAGATTAAGAAGAGATTAACTAATGGCAATGTTATTAAAGATCGATGGCAAATAGAAAATTTGGGATATAATTGGGTATCAACAATACTATTCTAACCACTAATCTTTCGAAGTTTCTCATTAGACTAATTAGTTGAGGAATAATATTTAAAGAAGGTAAGTTATTATAAACATTTCATTCCTTGGGATGTTTTCTTGTTCCCTTCTGAAAACATGAAAATTATACAGTCGAAAAAAGGCGGTGACAAACTATGCTATAGAGGATAAATGTACGTTTTACATAGAGAGTGCAAGAAATTTTTACGTTGGAGATGTTCCAAAGGCACTTCATTTAAGGTAACAAATGATTGTCATTGAACACTGTAATTACTTTTGTAACTGCTCAACGTACATTTAAAATATATTTTTATATAATTTTTTCAGTGTAACGCATCTCTTACTACAAGTTTAAACAAGGAGGAACCTACCATTACGAAAGAACATAACCATCCTGCGGACGAAGAATCGATAAAAGTAGCGAAGGCAATGGCCAGCATGAAAGCTAGGGTAAAAGACACAGCTAGATATCTAAGCATTTACCCAAAGCTCCAGCGACGCTACAGGATCTTCTCATAGAAGGTATGTTCAAAGAAATGCTGACCACAGCTTGCTTTTTTTTACTGAAAAATAAAATCCGGGAAACAAAGATATGCTGAGGACGATATTGCAGAAATGTGAAGAAAGGGAGCAGTGACCCGATCCTAGGGTTGTACATCTGGATTTCGAAAGATCGGCCATACAAGCTATAAAATATGTAACGGGAGAGGAGATATTAATCCGGGGATGCTCCTACCATCTTACGTACAGTACCTTCCGCAAAATCTATAACTTAAGGCTTGTGCAACGGTTCAAAGAAAATGAAGCGTTCAACCACTTCTGTGGGATGTGGATTGGCGGTGTTCGAAGTGGAACGGCACATTTGAGAGAGGTGGTACCTGCAGAAGCAGAAGATCTGCAAAATTATTTCGACTCCACGTATTTATCAGGCACTTTTAGCAGGGTTGGAAATGATGATCATCCAACAGTTTGGAAATTAATCTCCCAAATAAGGCAAGAGGTCGCATAACTTAGGTATGGTGTCTAGAAAAAACAAAAGGACCGTATATGCAGACGAGATCAAGTAATTTATGCAGACAATATGAAGGTGACGTCGGACGTTTTCTCTTGGCTGTTGGTCACACCATTAGGTTACGCGCCAATTAATAGGTCATAAGATCGGTTAAGTGTATATATTATTATAATTTTAATGTAAATTTACATATAAAGACTTTTTAATCAATGCTTCGCTAGTAATGAAACAAATCATTTTGTTATTTACTTCTTAAATACCTTCAATATTTAGATCGGCTTTTTCTTTTTGCGGCTTTTTTTCTTTGAGAACCATACCTAGTGTCAGAAAATTGTTTTCAAACAAACTGAAAATAGTGAATAGAGATTGTGAAATTGTTAGCACGTGTGCAAATTCGAGCATGTGTTTCAACCAAAATTTTGTGTGTTTTTCCAGCTAACATTAATTTCAATAATTGTGGGTCTGTATCATTTACTGTAAACGTAAATAAATAAGTTAGTTCTTTAATTCTTGTATTTTTATTTTTTCTCTGTATTTAAAACTGTCAAAGCATATAACATAAACTCCTTAGGGAGATAATGTGACATATTTGCTCCCTAGGGAGAAAATGTTCCACTTCTTTGACGATTATGACAACAGAGGAACTAACTACTACTTCCGCTTGCGCAAAAAATGTTTTATTCACTGTAGCATTAAAACATACCATTAGTAGGCTTGTTTTTGAACGGAAAACCAGATTTTCTCTCTAGAAAAGTAATGAAATATTATTGCCTACTAGTTAATAATGGATAGCTATTGTCACATAACCCTTATTCGTCAGTAAACATTTTATAAAGGTAATCAATGTTCCGGAGGCCCCCAAAAAGTTATAAAAATAGTTCCGCTGATAAAGCTTTCCTAAATTGATTTTGAAAATTGGCAGCGGACACCAATTCACGCTGCCCCCACTTATTCTAAAAGTTAATTATAGTAATCATAAATTTTCCGGCAAATTGCCATTATAAATCAATCTCATTAGACCTCATTAACATAAGCTTTCATAGAAAATTTTATTAAGAAAACTTTTTTTTATTCAAAAACTCTAACCAGAACCGTAAAATTTCAGTAGAAGGATAGTGAAAATAAAAGAAATTCCATACAATTATTATAAATACAAAAATTCATACAAAATCTCATTAAGGAAACTTTCATAACTTGACAATCGAAACTATAATCAGAATTACAACACTCCAATAAAATATTTCCTCAAAGTATGAAAATAGTAGTTAATAACAAGAAATATATAAAAATCGTCTTAATTTTGTGCTCATGTTAAACCTTATTTTGGAAACTTGGAGAACCTTGAAGGGCCATCGAGAACTCTAATAAGCACCTTCTCAATTTAATCTGAAGTGCTAAATCATATTTTTGGAATTTTTAGAACTCTTATGGGGACATTAGAAACTCGTATCAGAAATATCAAACTCCATTACAATATTTCCCCAAATATTTCGCTTATGAATATAATAGTTAAGAACTAGGAATATCAAAATATCGTATAAATTTTGTGTTAATGTTACATCTTAATTTGGGAACTTGTAGAACCATGAGGGGCTATCAAGAGAATAATTCCTCAGTAGTTACTGAAAATATAAACAAAATTTCTTAATTTTTTCAATTCAAACTTTGATGCTAAATCGTAGTTTTGGAAATTTTAGAATTCTTAAGGGGATATTCGAAACTCTAATCAAACTACAAAACTCCAGTACAGTATTTCCTTGAATATTTAGCTCATGAAAATGGTAGATAAGAACTAGCAATATAAAGAACTTGCCTACATTTTTGAAATACAAGTGTACATGTTAAATCTTATTTTGGGAACTTGTAGAACCAGGAGGGGGGAGAACTCTAATCAAAAATACAAAATTCGATTAAAATATTTCGTCAGTAGTAACGAAATCACTGAATATACAGGGTGGCCAAACGAGGAGGAGATGGAAACTTGTATAAAGACGAAATAAGTGAGAGAAATGATTTTGGACCAGGGGTAGATAGATATCAATAGGCACTACATTTTAAAACTATTTTTGATCATACAGTGTGTTTCATGTTATTGGAGCAAACTAAACTTATACTTTCTTAAAACACCCCATATATTATTACATTTTTGGAAAGCCCATAAAATACGCTTTCATTTAGTACCAAATCGTATGAGCCTATCTCCTTTGGTTTAAGAGATATTCAATTGTTTTTCAAAAAAGGTATCCCACTTGCGGCCGCTGCCACTGATTTGTTTGTTTATTTTAAAATGGCAGAAAATTGTTTGTGCCTTGTAGTATTTTAAAATTTCTTAATTTCCAATTTTTTTTAATAATATACAGGGCATGTCACTGTTTGTAAATACAACTATTTTTAAATTTTTTTAAATGACACGCCCCCTTCTCCGTACTGTTCATGTCATTCGATGCCTCGTTTGATATTCTTTCTTTATCATCAAGCATGCCTTATACCTAAAATTAATAATTTTAATTTTCAAAATATTTTCAGTTTATTTGTGAAATTGCGATTGTAATACAAAAAGACTGAAAATAGAGGTATTAAGTCGGCCATGGGATTACAGTATCTTACTACACAAACTTTTCAAGTAAAAACAAGAGCTAGTATAACAATTAGAAATTGATTTAAAGAATTATTTTAAATTTAACAGATTTTTTTGAACAAAATTAATGCATAAAACACTCTTGCTTATAATCAAATTTAAATCAGTTCTCAGTAAACTTTCTGAAGGACTCAATTTGATTATGTTCAGATCAAACATTTCATTTTTTGTAAATGTAAACGTATAAAGATAGTCATGGAATTGTAGTTTCATGCTAATGAACTTTTTAATCACATTGTATTAATGTATAAAAGAAACTTTGGTGTTTTACATGACAAAAAATTTTTCCAAGTAAAAACAAGAGTTAACATAGCAAACTACAAATGGACTGAATTAAATTATTCTAAATTTAAGAGAATTTTTTAAACAAAATTGGTGCATACTATTACACAAATTACTCTTTCGTTCAAGGCAAATTTAAATCAATCCTTAATGAAATTTCTAAATTTAAATCGGTTCTTAGGAAAATTTGATTATGTTCAAATCAACTTTTTGCATTTTCTACGTCTTCTTGTAAATTTAAATTGGTTACTGATCAAATAACAAAGATTATTTGGAATTAATGTTTAAACTCTATTCAGTTTAAGCCCAATATGCCTTTTAATAATAATAAATATTCAGGAAATGGTATTAATGATTTTTATTTTTGAAGAATATTAAAAAAATTACTTACTGCCAGTAGAATTTATGCATCAAGATATCCCGATGCTGAAAAAGAGCCGCGACCTAAGACGTTTCTAGATCTTTTACAAAAATTTGAAGAAGTAGGTAGTGTTAAATTTAAAAAAAACGGAAAGTAGCTAATAAAGCAGTGACAAATGATGAAAACCAACATACAGTTTTACTTGCAATCCAAGAAAATGCTCATGTAAGTACTTAAAAAATATGGCATATGACTGATCTAGCGCGAAAAATATATTTAATGCCCATAAATACCATGGATATCGTATAGAACTTCATCAACAACTATAGGGTCAAGATTTTGAACGAAGAATAAGTTTTTGCAACTAGTTCCAAATTTTCTCAATTCTATATTATTTAGTGACGAAACTACCTTCAAAAGTAATGGTTAGTGAACAGACATAACATGCATTATGATAGCACTGAAAATCCTCATTGCACCAGGCATGTTGACCAATAAAATCGGTGGTCACTAAATGTGTGGGGGGAATTATTGGGTCCCATGTTACAGGTCCTTATTTTTTTGACGATACTCTAACAGGCGAGGTATATTTAAATTTTTGAGAGATGTGATACCTAACCTTCTTCAAAATATTTATGAAGCAGTGCATTCGCCCACTAACATTGAGACGTACGAACATTTTTAAACCACTGGAAAGAAAATCAGTGGAGAACCCATTTCTTGGCCACCGAGGTCACTTGATCTGACCCCACTCGATTTCTTTTTGTGAGGTTACGCAAAAGATTATGTGTATAAGAAATTCCTATCACACCAGAAAATGTGAAGAAATGAATCAGAAATGCTTTTCAAAATATC
This sequence comes from Vesta saturnalis, assembly GCA_036346205.1. Classification (NCBI taxonomy): domain Eukaryota; kingdom Metazoa; phylum Arthropoda; class Insecta; order Coleoptera; family Lampyridae; genus Vesta; species Vesta saturnalis. The sequence goes on along the minus strand of JARFJB010000360.1, from coordinate 5,874,949 downwards.
ACATCGCCGACATTAGAAATAATGAAAAATAATGTCGTTCGACGTGTTAATAAATGTATTGAAGGAAGAACATTCAAGCATTTAATGAGAAATTGATTTTTTCTCTTGTTCATTTTATTGTTCTTGTTTTGTTATAATTGGTATTTGTTAATTTTATTACGTAGTATTGCATATAAAAATAATACATATTTACAGTTATTTTCACCAGTCTAACTTACGGAAAACAATGCGTACTTAATTCACAATATTAAGACAAATTTGGCAATGCCAATAGATAAAAAAATAAATCAAAAATATTTTCGAAGATTCGAATTTTTACTATAGAATTGAGAGGATCTCAAAAACTTTGTAAGTATAGATATACAAGAACGCCAAAGTTTCTTTTATAAATTAACTTGATAAAAAAATTATTTAGCATGAAACTACAGTTCCATGACCATCTTTATACGTTTACATTTATGAAAAAAATGAAATCGTTGATCTGAACATAATCAATTGAGTATACGTCAGACATTTTGCTAAGGAATGATTTAAATTTGCCTAAAAGCGACAGTGTTTTATGCATTAATTTTGTTCAAAAAGGTCTGTTAAATTTAAAATCATTCATTAAATCGATTTGTAATTGTTATATTAACTCTTGTTTTTACTTGAAAATTTTCTTTAGTAAAAAACTATAATCCCATGGCCAACTTAATACCTCCATTTTCAGTCTTTTTGTATTACAATCGCAATTTCACAAATAAACCGAAAATGATTGATTTTAGGTATAAGGCATACTTGATCAAAAAGAAAGAATATCAAAATGCAGTGTCATTTAAAAAATTTTAAAACGTATTTATAAACAGTGACACGCCCTGTATATTATTAAAAAATATGAAAATTTTAAAATACTACAGGACCACAAAATTTTCTGCCATTTTAAAATAAACAAAAGTCACCTAACGAACCAGTGGCGGCGGCCGCAAGTTGGATATTTTTTTTTTGAAAGACAATTGAGTATCTCTTCAACCAAAGGAGATACATTCATACAATTTGGTATTAAAGGAAAGCGTATTTTATGAGTTTTCAAAAAAATGTAATAATATACAGGATGTTTCATTAAAAAAATATAAGTTCAGTTTGCTCCAACAACATGAAACACCCTGTATGATCAAAAATATTTCTAAATTTTGTACCTATTGATATATGCCCATGGTTCAAAAATCATTTCCCTGACTTATTTCGTCTTTGTACAATCTTTCACTCACTCCTCGTTTGCCACCGTGTACAACAAATTTTTCTGAATTTTCTCAATTTAAAGTTTAACTCTAAATCACATTTTTAGTTTGCTCCAACAACATGAAACACCCTGTATGATCAAAAATATTTTTAAAATGTAGTACCTATTGATATATGCCCATGGTTCAAAAATCATTTCCCTGACTTATTTCGTCTTTGTACAATCTTTCACTCACTCCTCGTTTGCCACCGTGTACAACAAATTTTTCTGAATTTTCTCAATTTAAAGTTTAACTCTAAATCACATTTTTAGTTTGCTCCAACAACTGAAACACCCTGTATGATCAAAATATTTTTAAAATGTAGTACCTATTGATATATGCCATGGTTCAAAAATTATTCTCTAACTTATTTCGTCTTTGTACAATCTTTCACTCCCTCCTCGTTTGCCACCGTGTACAACAAATTTTTCTTAATTTTCTCAATTTAAAGTTTAACGCTAAATCACACTTTTAGTTTGCTCCAACAACATGAAACACCCTGTATGATCAAAGATATTTTTAAAATGTAGTACCTATTGATATATACCCATGGTTCAAAATTCATTTCTCTAGCTTATTTCGTCTTTGTACAATCTTTCACTCCCTCCTCCTTTGCCACCGTGTACAACAAATTTTTCTTAATTTTCTCAATTTAAAGTTTAACCCTAAATCACATTTTAGTTTGCTCCAACAACATGAAACACTCTGTATGATCAAAAATATTTTTAAAATGTAGTACCTATTGATATATGCCCATGGTTCAAAAATCATTTCTCTAACTTATTTCGTCTTTGTACAATCTTTGACTCCCTCCTCGTTTGCCACCGTGTACAACAAATTTTTCTTAATTTTCTCAATTTAAAGTTTAACGCTAAATCACATTTTTAGTTTACTCCAACAACATGAAACACTCTGTATGATCAAAAATATTTTTAAAATGTAGTACCTATTGATATGTGCCCATGGTTCAAAAATCATTTCGTCTCTGTACAATCTTTCACTCCCTCCTCCTTTGCCACCGTGTACAACAAATTTTTCTTAATTTTCTCAATTTAAAGTTTAACGCTAAATCACATTTTTAGTTTGCTCCAATAACATGAAACACCCTGTATGATCAAAAATATTTTTAAAATGTAGTACCTATTGATATATGCCCATGGTTCAAAAATCATTTCTCTAACTTATTTCGTCTTTGTACAATCTTTGACTCCCTCCTCGTTTGCCACCGTGTACAACAAATTTTTCTTAATTTTCTCAATTTAAAGTTTAACGCTAAATCACATTTTTAGTTTACTCCAACAACATGAAACACCCTGTATGATCAAAAATATTTTTAAAATGTAGTACCTATTGATATATGCCCATGGTTCAAAAATCATTTCTCTAACTTATTTCGTCTTTGTACAATCTTTGACTCCCTCCTCGTTTGCCACCGTGTACAACAAATTTTTCTTAATTTTCTCAATTTAAAGTTTAACGCTAAATCACATTTTTAGTTTGCTCCAACAACATGAAACACCCTGTATGATCATAAATATTTTTAAAATGTAGTACCTATTGATATATGCCCATGGTTCAAAAATCATTTCTTTAACTTATTTCGTCTTTGTACAATCTTTCACTCTCTCCTCGTTTGCGACAGTGTACAACAAATTTTTCATAATTTTCTCAATTTAAAGTTTAACTCTAAATCACATTTTTAGTTTGCTCCAACAACATGAAACACCCTGTATGATCAAAAATATTTTTAAAATGTAGTACCTATTGATATATGCCCATGGTTCAAAAATCATTTCTCTAACTTATTTCGTCTTTGTACAATCTTTCACTCCCTCCTCGTTTGCCACCGTGTACAACAAATTGGTCTTAATTTTCTCAATTTAAAGTTTAACGCTAAATCACGTTTTTAGTTTGCTCCAACAACATGAAACACCCTGTATGATCAAAATATTTTTAAAATGTAGTACCTATTGATATATGCCCATGGTTCAAAAATCATTTCTCTAACTTATTTCGTCTTTGTACAATCTTTCACTCCTCCTCGTTTGCCACCGTGTACAACAAATTTTTCTTAATTTTCTCAATTTAAAGTTTAACGCTAAATCACGTTTTAGTTTGCTCCAACAACATGAAACACCCTGTATGATCATAAATATTTTTAAAATGTAGTACCTATTGATATATGCCCATGGTTCAAAAATCATTTCTTTAACTTATTTCGTCTTTGTACAATCTTTCACTCTCTCCTCGTTTGCGACCGTGTACAACAAATTTTTCATAATTTTCTCAATTTAAAGTTTAACCCTAAATCACATTTTAGTTTGCTCCAACAACATGAAACACCCTGTATGATCAAAAATATTTTTAAAATGTAGTACCTATTGATATATGCCCATGGTTCAAAAATCATTTCTCTAACTTATTTCGTCTTTGTACAATCTTTCACTCCCTCCTCGTTTGCCACCGTGTACAACAAATTGGTCTTAATTTTCTCAATTTAAAGTTTAACGCTAAATCACGTTTTTAGTTTGCTCCAACAACATGAAACACCCTGTATGATCAAAAATATTTTTAAAATGTAGTACCTATTGATATATGCCCATGGTTCAAAAATCATTTCTTTAACTTATTTCGTCTTTGTACAATCTTTCACTCCCTCCTCGTTTGCCACCGTGTACAACAAATTTTTCTTAATTTTCTCAATTTAAAGTTTAACGCTAAATCACATTTTTAGTTTGCTCCAACAACATGAAACACCCTGTATGATTTTGGAATTTTTAGAGATCTTAATGGGTCAGTCGGAACTTATGAGAACTACAAAACTCCATTACAATGTTTCACCAAATATATCGCTTATACTAGGTGAAAATTAGAAATATAAAGATATCAATTTTTAAATATAAGTTTAATAAATCTTATTTTGTTGCAAATCATGAAAACCGAGCTCTAACAAAATAAAAATTCTATTAAAATATTTCATCAATACCTAGTAAAGAAATTACTCAAAATATTCAAGCTAGATCTTATTTTGGGAACTTTTAGAACTCTTGAGTGACTACATCGAATTCTAAATTTCCATTAAAATATTTTATACGGACGATACAAAATCCACGTTTACAAGAAATGTGTAGGCACCAACTTCGTTTTGATTGCAAGATGTCGGTTAGAATGTTTTGTGGAAAATTTATTGACCCCCTCTTTTACCATCATTCTTTAAACGCTGGAATAATATTTTACTGAAATTTGGCAGTTCTGGTTAAAGTTCCCTGTGGATCCCAAAGAGTCTAAAGGTTCTCGTAATAAAATATTGTGCCAAAGCTTGTATTAAAAGCATTAAGAAGATTTATTGTGTTTTGAATAAATACTATACAAGCAAAATATTCGGGGAAATGTTTCATAGAAATTTGATATTAAAAAAGAGATACTTTTATATTTAAAGCAATTCCATAAGCCGCACATTTTAATGGAATTAATGAATAACTAATGGATATCTGTTTAGGGTTCCAGAGAGCTCCTCAAAATATTCCAAAACAAGATTTTGCGTAAGAGCTTATATTAAAGAAACAAGAAAACACAATCTGGAATGTCTCCATCCAACATTCCCGTATATATACATATACAGGGTCTTGCATCTTAGCTCTACTACATCTAAATGATTTATATTACAAAAAATATTAAAATGGAGCAATAAAATGCTTGCTAGACGACACATTGTAAAAATATTTTTATAAATACAAGGTGGCCCAAAAGTCCATGACAACACAAACTTATATATTTTTTTAAAGAAACGCCCTACATATTATTCCAGATTTGAATTCTCGTCGCTTCGTACATTACCTCTACAAAATTTCATCATCGTATACCGAGTGCTTTCAAAGATACGACAATTTCTTTGTCTGAATGAACGTGTGTTGATCACTCTGTATCTTTCAAGAACAAACGAAATTAATTATTATTTGTAGTAGGATATTTTATGTATATGGTCTGTTTCATTTTTGTATAGATGGCTACACGAAATATCGGAAGTCGTATACAGTATGGTCCAAAACGAGAATCGTAGATTTTATCGAAATTTTCAAATGGAACACCCTACATTTTTCATTGGCATGGTGTAGCTTATTTGGTACTCTATCAATTTTGGTAAGCATTCCTTATACCAAAACCCACTCATTTTTTAGTTAAATTCGTTTTTATCCGAGACTTATTAATCAAACCTAGGTGTAAAAGTTATATCTTTCAAAGGGACGACCTATATAGTTTATTCCTATTTAATAAACACGCAACATCTTTTATTTTAATTATACTGGTGTGTTTCAAAGTTTCAAAGATATTCATCAAAAGCGATGTATTCTCATTCTTTGTATTTTCGTCTTTGCCACTATCTGCATGTTATCCGTTTACGACCTACCGTCAATGCAAACAACGTCCACAACAAAGAAAAGAATCACCGAAGAATACCGCATCCAATGGTATTATATGCCAAGGGCAAGAATACAACTCGCCGAAATCAAAGACACTACATCCACTAGCACAAAATAAAAGTTCTAAAAATATATAAGTGAAGGTACCAAAGTTGAATTGAGTAGTCAATCAGAAAAATCATATCACATGGAATCGACTCAAGTACGAAAACAGTCCTTCTCAGGACTAAGCCTGATGACGAAAGCAGCGTCCGCTTCCGAAACTTCGCGCTATAAAAGCAAGAACTGTGGAAATAGGCCGGTCAACTCAACTAAACAAAAAATACAACTGTTATGTGATACGTATTGAATGCGGTTTGTAAATAGGAAAAGAAGAAAGAAACCAGTGAATCCTGAAAACCAACATTTTTTAACTTTGTGATGATTATCGTGTGATTAATTTGATCAAATGCTTTGGTTAAATCTGTGTAGATAACATCAACTTGTGGCAAATGTAGAGATTCTTTCCTTATTGCAGTAAATTTGGGTTAAACGGAAGTTGTTTTCGACATCGAACTAACGAAAATGGCCCTTATGTTTAGGGAATAACAATGTTTTAAAAATTTATTCGTGAAGACAAGCTCCTACGCATTGTATTGAATAAAAAAATGTTAATTTCTGTCAAATATGGCCAAAATAAGGTGACCATTTATGTAAAAAGGAAGTACGGGACATGAACACATCATCCGAAGAGTCTGAGTGGTACCAAATAATTCTTAGTAAGGAGAAGGAGAGGAAGAAATTTCTTTGAGATTAGATTAGAGTTTTTAAGCTCTCTAGTCCAAGTGACAAATGTAGTGGTTGTTTATGGTAGGTAGGCGTCCCACATAATAATGCGATAGCGCAAAAAAATCTATTACATTCTTAAAAGCAAAATGGTGAGCGAAATGTTACCAATTTGTATATTATTCAATTGAATGCACAATTCGTAAAATATCTGGGCGGTCTTGGAGATACCTAAACACTTCAAGGCAGTTTATTTAAAAATTATGTTTTATCATTTTAAAGTTCTTACAGTAAGGTTAGTTTTTTCGTTGGTTCAAATTTTATTCATATCAGAAAATCCTTTTCGTGGTGGCGTTGTCCCAAAACATGCACATTTCAACAATTTTAATATTGTTGTGATCTGTCTCCACTCTTGAAGGGTTAAAAGCTCGACCCATTGTTTGTCATAAACAGACACTTCTTTCATTTTGTATTTTTTACTGGTTATATATTTTTAATGACACAATTCCATCAAAAGTTCGGATCATCAACATGAATATCAGAGTGTCGTTTTGAAAAACAGTTATTGAGTTTCCAACATCTGGCCACAGAGGTTCTTTTTTTAACGCTAACAATCAATGTTTGAATTTCTGAAAACAAAAATATGATAGTATCAAAAATAACAAGATCCTCAATATTATATATATATATATATATATATATATATATATATATATATATATATATATATATATATATATATATATATATATATATATACTTTCTAGAATCTACCCACGTTTTATCTTTGTTATTATAAGAGATACAGAGTCGGTTAAATTAGCAAAGTTAGAATTACAAATAATTCAAAACCGATAGGAAAATTAGCATTGTTGCCAATTCTAAGATATCTGAAAATAACTAAACATCGTCCAAATTTTCAATCGACTATATCTTTTTTAATATTCAAAATACGAAAAAGTAATAAGAGAGACTTGATAGATATTTTTACACAAAATGGGAAAATTCGAATAAACAATTTTTTTAGTGATTATTTTTCGAGCTACAACCCAAACATACATTTTTTTAAGTGGTAACTGTAGGTGGGTATGGACTCATTTGATGGCTTATTTTTTTCTGATTTCAAAAATGTATAGCTTTGTATGTTTAATATTATTAGTTAACTCACAATTTAAAAAAAAAGGTAATTATAATATTTATTAAACATATTAAAGTGCGCCGTGAACATTTAAATAACAAAATAAGTTCATATTCTACTACTAAATTTGTGGAAACAATAAGAAATAATGTACTACATTATCAAAATAAAAAGTTCTAAATAAATTTAACTTACAACGAAGAGTAAACAAAAATATAAACAGATAACACAATCATAGAAGTACTTTAAAATGCCCTCCATTATTTTGAACACACATTGGACATCGTTTTGAACTTTTAATAAACTTTTTCTAATTTGTTTGCATAGCAACACAATTTTATTTTTAAATCGTCTAGATTACCTGGTTTTACTCGTACACTTTGTCTTTAATTGCACCCACAAGAAAAAGTTCTTTAAGTCTAGATCCGGCGGCCAAGCTATTGGACCTCGATTTCCTATCCAATTATTAAAACGTTCCTGTAAATAGTTACACAAATAATCCATTGTGTGCTGGAACCCCGTCGTGTTGAAAATAACTCAAATTTTGAATTAAGTTCAACGGAAGGTCATCCAAAATTTCTTCAAATTCGTTTCGTAAAAAGTTAGATATCTTTCGTAATTTAAATTGCATTCATAAAAAACGGCCCAAGGACTTTGGTACCAATAATACCAAACGTTTACTGAAAAAATATTGATCTCTCCTTCAACAGTAATATGAGGATTTTCTTGGGACCATTGGATATGATTTTTCTATTGAAGATGCCGTTGTTTGTAAATTTTGCTTCATCGGAAAAGAATGGTTTTCGAGAATTGATTGTTTGCTCGACTTTCATTAATCAACTATGCAGCAAAACGTAATCTTTTCTGATAATCTTCAACATATAATGTATTTCCTATATGAAAATGATGGCTTAAAATTATTTTGTTTCAAAATAACGTGGACCTCATCTTTGGAAGTGTTGCACTCGTTCGCTATTTCACGAAGAGATGTAGTAGATTTAAATTCGACGTAAGTTAAAACACGTTCTTCTGTTTTTGTGTTAACATTAATTTTAAAATGTTGAGGTTTAGTAAAACCCATTTTATTAAATTCGATTCGAGTTTGGAAAAATAATCTCACATCGGTGTCTTCTTTCCATATAAGTTTGAATATATAATTGAACAGCATTAGCATCTCTGTTAGACACGTAATAGCAAAAAGCATATCATTTCTTTCTTTAGAAGAATAAGTCATTAATAAATTAATATTCACTATTTAAGTACGAACTACAACTGGTTCAACGTAATTCAATATCTACTATTTGACAGTCAATCAATGCAGTTTTTAATAGTCACAGCACACCACGGTTTGGTAAATACTATAATTAAAATTTTTGAAGATTGTGAGTTAACTAATAATACTAAACATACAAAGCTATACATTTTGAAATCAGAAAAATAATCGAATGATCCATAACCACCAATAGTTGCCATTTAAAAAAATGTTAAGTTTGGGTTGTAGCTAGAAAAATAATTACTAAACAATTTTTATCCCATTTTACGTTGTGTAAAAATAGCTATCAAAAATCTCTTTAAAACTGTTTCGTATTTTGAATATTAAAAGATATAGCCGATTGAAAATTTGGACGATTTTCAGTAATTTTTCAGATCTCTTAGAAAGTTGGCAACAATGTTGAAATTTCTTATCGGTATCTCTTATAATAACAAAGATAGCCACAGAACGTGGGTAGATTCTAGATACCCTGTATATATATATATATATATATATATATATATATATATATATATATATATATATATATATATATATATATAACAATTAATTAACTAGAGTCGCATTCCTGAAAATGTCTAAAATATTTAGAAGTCATGATTTATCCTTACCACTAAAAATCAGATTATTGAAGTGTTACGTTTTCTTGGTGCTCCTATATGGGGTAGAGTCATGGAATCTGACAGAAACCTCTTGCAAAAAACATGAATCGTTCGAGATGTGGTCGTATCGACGAATTATGAGAATTTCATGGACGGACCATATCACTAATAAGTCTGTCCTGGAAAGAATTAGGAAAGAAAACGAATTGCTTTGATCAGTGAAGCCTAGGAAGCTTCAATACCTTGGACATATAATAAGGAACAACAAAAGATATGAATTGTTACAACTAATTTTGTAAAGGAAGATCGAAGGCAAGAGAGGCCCGGGACGAAGAAGAATATCATGGCTGAAGTCTGAAATCAACACAACAACAGTGAGCCTTTTCCGAGATGTAGTAGATAAGGTGGGCATCCAAAACGGATAGGCACCGCAAGAAGAGGAAGACCCAACAAAGCGCTTGCGAATCTTCAAAGTGTTGCGTCCATTTATCCAAATAAATAGGCTATATTTATAGGTGGTAGGCATGTATACTCCATGCCAGCCGAGGAACCACCACCTTACCATGGGCTCCTTAATATTGGGTCTCCGATTTTCTGAGCTCGGTAAGGGCTGCCGGTTACCTTTTCCATCATCCTTAATCTATTCTCATCCTTATTCTTCCTTCTCGCCCTCACTGTCTTCCTATCGGATTAAAAGTCCCAAATTAAAAAATAAGATGGCTGTGGTTTCTAGGGTTATAAATTCCGGACGTAAAATCCTGCCCCATTCAGATGTCCGGGAGGGCAGGGCCCAAGCGACCTCGGTCATCGAAAGTATCAACTTTCTGATTCACTACTGCAACATCCGCGGTATCAGGTCTAATCTTAATGCTATTCACCAACATCTTGAACAATTACAACCTGATATATTGTTTCTATCTGAAACACAAGTCTCCGAGTCACCCGACTTGCAATTTCCTCAATACCACCTTCACTCTAACTTTCGATATAAAGGAGGCGTATGTGCCTACATCAAGGACAGAATTGCTTGCAAGAGGGTTTCTTCCTTAGAAAATAAAAATTTTGACGTGATTTGGTTTAAACATTCTGGTCCTAATTTTGTGAAATTCTACTGTTGCATTTATAGGTCTCCTAATGACAGCAACTTTCAAGACTTCTTCGATTACCTTAGTATGAAAGTTGACTATCTCCTGTCTCAGTTTCCATCTTGCGATATCTCATTTGTAGGCGATTTCAATGTTAACTCTAATGGTAACTCTAGTTGGCTTCAATTTTCATCTACTACAAATCCCGCTGGTCATAGTGCAGAAACATTTGCTATTTCATGTGATCTCACACAAATGATTTCTGAACCCACAAGAATCCCTGATAACCCTAACCATACTCCACATCTTCTAGATCTCTTTCTTACATCAAACCCTCTTGTTTATAAAACTTCCGTTCTTTCGCCTTTAGGTCTTCCCGACCATTGTCTAATAAAAATCATTTCTACTGTACCTAATTCCACTGTTGTTCGCAGAACCGATAGAACCTTGTGGTGTTTTAAGTCAGCTCGATGGAGTGATTTACGGGATTTCTTTGCAACCTTTCCATGGCGTGAATATTGTTTTAAGTCGTCCTCTTCTTCGGACATCGCTCTTTTAGTATCTGAAGTCATCCTCATGGGAATGGAGTTGTACATTCCGAAAAAACAGTACCGTGTAGGTCATTCACGTTCCCAACCCTGGTTCAATAAGGCTTGTTCTGATGCAATATCTTTAAAAATAAATGTTACATTAAATGGAAATCTAATAAATCGGTTGACAGTCATGTAGAATACGTTGGTGCTAGAAATATCTGCAAAGTGTCATCACTAAAACTAAAAAGTTGTTCGAACAACGAAAATGCAATGAACTAGCTACATCTCCTTTAGGCAGTCGTAAATTTTGGTCTTTAGCAAAAGCCATTAGTAAAAACTTTCGAACATCTTCATTTCTGACATCTATTGACGGATCGGTAGTTGCTGATTCTGTAGACAAAGCCAAAGTTTTTGTGGATTGTTTGCATCAAACTCGTGTCTCAATGATTCTGGAAAAGATGTGCCCTAGTCAATTCTTCTTCATACGTTATGAAACCAATTCATTTTCGGTACAAGCTCTTGGAATCGATCATCAGTAGGCTTGATCTCAATAAGGCGACTGGCCCAGACGGTATCCCAGCTATTGTCTTAATGACACTGATTTGACACTAATTTAAATTTTGTAATGACGTATATTACCGCACTAGTGCGGTATTGAAATCATTACCGCACTAGTGTGGTAATGGTGCGGAACTAATAGTTAATCAAAATTAATCATTTAATTAACAAAACAGAACAAATATGACATTAATAATGAACTCATACTCGCATTATTAATATACTTATGTGGTTGCCCAACTCGTGCTGACGCACTCGTTGGGCAATTTTCACATGCGTATATTAATAATGTTCTTACCGCACTTATATCGTAAATATCTATTACATCACCATCTGAGGTTGTTTTTTCAAATTTCTATTAAATGCACACCTTTTTTTGGCATTTTCTGATTGATTACTGTCCTAAATACATACTACACTATAACAACTATTTATTTAAAAACAGTTGTTTATTAACACTTATCCTTAACTATCGGACTATTTACACTATACTTATTTACACGCACTGGTATATCTATTTTCCACACGTACAAGACACCGTCGTGAATAAATCCTCATAAGTGGAACCGCGCGCTATTTATTTAAATCGACAAAAGTGCTACAATAGTCTCGTAAATTGTAGAACTTGTGATATCGTCCTATTGTGTGTAACCTGAAGGCCGCGCTATGTTTTTCGTACTTTCTAGACTTTAATTCCTTCTAAACAATAAAACTCCAGACACGGGACAAAAGAGAGACTTCCTTATAAATACACAACATTTACGTAATTTATTAAAATAATTACATATATGAAATGATGTGTTTAAAAAAAAATTCAGTGTTAGAATAAAAAGCTTCGATAATCGACAAGACGTTCACGGACATCAAACCGTTACACCGTTGAGCATAAAATTTTCGTTGTCAGAAAAATGGTTGGATGTGAATCGTTTATTGCGACAGAACACTGTATTAACTGAGCAGTCATATAAGAAATTTTTTCTATAAAAACGATCGATTTTGAATTGCATTTTTGCGACAGAAGCTTATAAGTAGCAAGCGTAGAAGACGCCACACATTGCACTGGAATTGTTGCAAACAAAAAGAGTGCTTATAACTCCTGTGCGTCTCACACTAAAGTTGTAAAGGGGAATGAAACAGCAGAAAGGCTTATTCCGTCTTTTCATCTTGTTTATTCTTCTAATTGTACAGTGAATGTTTATTATTATGGAAAGTAGTATTCAATTTGTTGGTTACTTATATAATTAATTTTTAATTTGATTGATAGACAATTTAGCAAAAAGTTTCGTTAATGACATCTACATGTGTTATAACTAATCTGCCATTTTAAATTACAATGAGGTTATGATATACGTATCATGAGAACTCTTCTACTTATTAAGGACCTTTCTACACCCTGAAACCGATAATAGTATTTACAACTATATTTTCAATATTTTGTCAAACAGGAATTTAATGACAGTAAATGTCCAATTCACGGTTTTAATACAATGAGCATAATCATAAATCTTGAAATACATGCATTTTATACAAAAATAGCTATTTATATAACAAGCTGCAAAATGACCGTGTTTTTTGCACTAGATGAGAAGCGTTTCATTTGAAATGAACCACTTTTCAAAAACATTAAGTGTAGGTGAAAAGAAACTAAATAAAATGATCTGTCATCAAACAAAATGGAATGTTTTTTGTTTTTATAAATCCAAAATCACTTCTTTTTCTCTAAAGTAGGGAGATGTTAAGAGATAAATCTATAAATTTTAGTGTGTGTTTTGACTTAATACAACAGCTGCCTAACGCTTATTTTAACAGATTGCTGAACCGAACAGATGTACACGGTTATAAAATCTTAATTTATTTTTAAATGTGATCTTTTAGTTATTTTTGAGAAAATTTACAGAGTATACTATATCTGCTTATATCTTTATTCAAATCTGATTTAAATTCCTTAATTTGTTGCACTGCTTTGAATCTGATCGTCCGTATTTGTCAACTTTTTTGTGAACAATTTTAAAATTAATTTTAAACATTAATTAATGAATTCTTAATTTAAGGTACTTAGCTTTTGGACATAAAATCGTGTATTTTTTAATAATTTTTTTATAAATTTAAAAGGATAGCAGGTTTTCAAAATTATTTCAAATGTATGTATATTTATTTGACATCTTAAATAATTTTCAAAAACCATTATCATTTATTGAAGGAGATTTAACTGTTATCGAAACGTTTAAATTTGTAAAAAATTAATAAACATGGTCTTCCAACCTACAAAATGGAAATTAAAAGTAATGAAATTACTTTATAATTACACAACCCCTGTTTTAATACGTTCATAACGAAAACAAAAACAATAATCTATGAAATCCTATTGGTGGGAAGCATGTGTACCCTATGGCAGCCGGGGAGGTTCCACCACCCTTACCATGGGTTCTTTATCATTGGGTCTCCGATTTTCTGAGCTCGGTAAGGGCGGTCGGTCACCTTTTTCTGTATCCTTAATCGATTCTCATCTTTATTCTTTCTTCTCGCCCTCGTTGTCTTTCTATCCAAAATTAAAATGAAAAAAAAAGATGGGAGTGGTTTTTTGGGCAATAACTACCGGACGTAACATCATGCCCCGTTCGGATGTCCGGGAGGGCAGTGCCCAAGTCATCGAAAGTACTCACTTTCTGATTCACTATTGGAACATCCACGGTAGTAGTAAGGGGACACCATCCCCTCCATTTTTTTTACGTCACAAGCCCCGCCCCCTGGGCCACCTTCCCCTCCACTTTTTTATACGCCCACGTGGGAGGCGTATATTTGAAGGGTGGGGTCGGCTTCATTTAAGGGACCATTTTCAACCCTTGGGCGGAGTTCAGCCCCTAATTTGGTTGTATTAAGACCCTTTTGGCTGTATACCCCTTGGACGTTGGGCAATTGCGCACACATGCAGTGTTTTATTGGAAGGTGTAAGGTTAGGCCACGCCCCACTTTTAGCTGATTGGTCGTACGTGCACCAGCCTCTCTGGCTACTGATTGGTCGTTAGCCCCACTACTCAGCCGCTGTGCACTGATTGGAAGACTAAGCCTCTGCATTCCGATTGGTTATGGCGGGAAATTTGAAATTGTTTTTAATAATAAAGAGGTTCTTGTAAGACACGTGTAGATCTTCAAAACTTGTTCTCGAGCCTTCGCCCCCCTGTCGCGGCCCCCCTGGTTGGTAATGGTATGGGGCCTTAACCTTATATATATATAAGTGCAGAAACTAGCTGTAGGGCCTTGGCTCCTATCGTGCCCGCTGGTGCAATTGTATCAGGGTCTGCGCCATGGCCCCTTTGAGTTAAAATTGATTTTAGCGCCATCTAGTGACGTATAGACTAATGAACATTTTCTATAATGGAAGTTGATAATGCACACCTCTCTTGGAGAATAAAAATTCGATGTGATTTGGTTTAAGCATTCTGGTCCTAAATTTGTGAAATTCTACTATTGCATTTATAGATCTCTCGTGTAACTTACAAGACTTCTTCGATTACCTTAGTTTGAAAGTTGACTATCTTCTGTCTCAGTTTCCATCTCGTGATATCTCAATTCTCTTATATCATTGAAATATGCAGCTATTTCAGAAATATTCGATAAAAACCAAAAACTGCTCTTAATAAACCACCCAAAATCAGATCAGCTCCAAGAGGCACGAAATGTTTTAATGTATTTCGAAAGAATTTTTAATTATTCTAGTCTTCCTAAAAAATAACGCACTTTTTGAAAAGTAATCATTGTCTTGTTTTGTAAACCAGTCCCCTACAACGCATTTCTTCATATGTTGAAAATTGCTTTCCTGTCAAACTTTTTTGTACCAGGCATCAAGTATTTTGGAGTAAAGATGTGTTTAGGAAATAGGTTTTATTAAATTTGTTTTTTTTTTGTTTTCACGGTTTACATTCAAATTTACGCAAAAACTGGTTCAGTAAATATTAAAACTCTTAAATTACAAAAAATACGCCGTGCATATTTTCATCACATTAATATATGTTTAAATTATTATCTTCTAAAGTTTCGGAAAAATGCGCTTCTTCGGAATCGTCTATTTCATTTGTTCTATTCATGAGAACATACGAACAGAAAGTAGCAGGAATTTGATGGGTCGTCTTTTGGGCATCTAAGTTCTACGGGTAATCCGTGGGAAGTTTCCCATCATCAATTTTGGTTGGACCAGCTTACTCGACTTCAAAATCGTAGTGAAGCGAGCAATATAAATATTTATGCATGACTGGAATCGACAATTTCCACAAATTTATAAACAAGCCCGTTTACAACATTTTGCGCATATGCAAAAAATTTGAGGAAGAAGCTCTGGTAGAGCTGGAGCATTTAATTTAGTAGTTAGAATCAAACCCCGTAAAGAAGCTTTCCAGTCCCAATTTATCGGATTCTTCTTGTTACCATGCAACAATTAAACGTGATGGTACGTTCTGATGGAGTGTTGATACGCTGCTACTTCAGTTAGTGGCAGTGATGAAAAATTACAAGCATTATCTTTGAGAGACTACTTTGATTACAGTGATTAATATAGGTTGGATTTTTCTTTAATTTTTACGGCCTCTCGTAGAGTGAAGTTTTTTTTGGAGAATTATTATGAATTTTAGTGTTTTACAAAATTCCAGATCGTATAGCAAACCACTTAAGGCATGGATGAAAAATATATGTTCTGTAACTGCTGGGAGTTTAAAGCTGTTAGCTGAGTAAATTGTTTCTTCGATTAGTCGGCTTTGTTAAAATAAATGTTAGATAAAGATTAAGCCAGATATGTCAAAAGGCAAGCAGGTTTATACCTTTGCCAGCTAGAATTACGGAATCATAGTGATGTAATAATTCAATTGCCGTATTAATTGTTAAACAGTCATCATCGTCTGTAGTGTTCAGCTCTTGGACAACATAAAGATAAGCCGATTTTTATTTTAGTCATTAGCAGGAATGTAGTCTTGTGACATGGTAATTGTCATCGTGTAATACAAGCACACTATTCTCCGTTTAACCAACATATTCAGTAAGTGCTCCTTCCACTAGTTAGCGTCAAATTTAAATGGCACATTTCTATTGGTTAGCCGGGTTCACACAACCACGTAAAATTATGTATTATATTAACCTATAATTGTCAAAGTAATTTGTCAATTAGCATTTGTGTTTTCATTCTTTATTTTGTTTAAAGCTTTTGCTCTCTACTAGCTACAATATTGTAGCCTATTAACAAATAATTACATTTATTATGGATAACAATTTCCCCGAAAAACGCCCGGCCCATTTTTCGTTGACGAAAAGGAACGAATCTTAAAAACCTTTTTAAAGTTTGTGTTGAAGAAAACCCGAACAACAACAAGACTGAAAATGTTGCATTTACAGCAAAAGCAGCAGGTGACATAATAACTTTATAAAAACATATTTATTCATTACTTTGTCATTTTAGGTATTACAGATAAAAATGTGTACAACATTCTACGTGAGTAAACAAACACATGTATTACATTCTCTGACGACGAAATTAAGAGTGAGATGCCTCAATTAAAAAGGAGTACATTAAGAACCCTGTTGAATGAAATTGGCTTTAAGTGAGTAAAGGAATAAATTAACCCTAACATAAATTATACTTTATTTTGAAATATAGGTATTTCAAGAGGTCAAGAAACAGTTTCCTTAAAGAAAAATCCGACATAGTTGCGTGGAGGCGACGTTATCTACGACAAATTAAAAAATACAGAGAAGAAGGAAAAAATGTATATTTCTTAGACGAAACTTGGGTTAATGCAGTTAATAAGGAAAACGCCTTATCGTTCTCCACATTGGTTCCGAGGGCAGTTTTGATGATGATGGTTTGCTGTTGTTGGAGTCCAAGAAATCTGGCGATTATCATGAAGAAATGACAGCTGCTGTTTTTGAAGAATGGTTTCGTAACGTTCTTGGACGTTTAGACAAAAACGCTGTTACAGTGTTAGATAACGCTTCATATCATAGCAGAAAGATCGACAAAAATTCAAATTCAGGATCAAAAAAAAGCTGACATTCAGGCATGGCTAACCAGCAAATCCAGTGATTACGAACTAGATTTGATCAAAGACGAACTTCTTGACCTTGTCAGAAAAGCTCCTATTGGTCCTAAATTAGTTATCGATGAGATAGCAAAAACACAGAATCATACTGTATTGCGTTTACCTCCATATCATTGCGAATTAAACCCAATGAACTGATATGGGCACAAATCAAGGGTGAAGTTGCGAGGAACAATAAAACATTTAAAATCGCAGATGTGCACCAATTATTTTGCACCGCTGTTGCAAACGTAACGCCAGATAATTGGAAAAGTGCCATTAGACACGTGCAAAGTGTGGAAGAAAATATGTGGTAATTGGATATCACTATAGAAGTTCAAGTGGAGCCGTTGATCATCCAGTTAGGCGATGACTCTTCTTCATCAGACTCCGAACAAGACTGACCTGTTGTGCTTTATTTACAGATTTAGTAAAAAGTACAAATGCAGCTACAGAAAGAATTATGAATTGAGGCACTACCTATAATAAAGTTTTTGTGGCAATTATTAAAGAATAAAGGGGATTTTCTCAACTGTAACATAATTACATTTTGCAGTTTGTTATGATAAACAAACAGGTGTGACATCAACAAGGAGTTGACTTGTAAATTCCTATAAAAATAAAATGTAAGCTTAAAGTTCTATTTATTCATTTACTATTTACCTGCCCGATTTATGACCCTTTACAAACAAATAAATTAATGTTATTTTTCGATTTCCAAAATACGTGCCCTGACAATTTGACTTGACTTCATATGAGATTTGACAGATTGGTAAACATTAACGAGTTATGTAAATGTCAACATTCCCATAGACTAAAAATGTTTGTTTCAAACCGTATTAAAACCGATTCATTGGTGACAGAGAATTTTGATTCGTAAAAATGTGTGATTTTAAAATATTTATATTTCTAAATATGTTTATTATTTGATTATTGTTAAAACTACATAATTATACATTTTAGGGACTACAATAATTCATATGCATACATTAAAGAACCCTTGAATGTAATTCAACCACTGTATTACCTTAAAAGTAATTTTTTGATGGTTGTAAACAAGGTCCATGCGCATTTAGTAGCACGCACCTACAAATTTGAAGGAGGAGCATTCAGTGAATCTGTTCGTTAAACAGAGTATAGCTGAGGTATGCTTGTGTAATCTGTAGTGATCTTCGTCAAAGCTTGTGTTAGCGTCTTCCAGATAACTGTCGAAAACAATAAATTACACTGTTAGCTTGATAATATTCAACATATTCAACGTATTCTCCTGTTGACACCAAACTACAGGATGTACGAAGTCATTTCACTCAATGTTGGTAAGAACGGGTCGTATAAAGCAGATTTTCTTGTTATTTTGCGTGAGTGGTATATTGACGAAGAAAGCGAGTTATCCTAATGTCATTTTGGTAAAAATCTCAAAATTGTCCATTTCCACTTATAAATTAGCATTTTTTATATTCTGCAGTGCAGATGTGTTTATAGATTGATTATACAGGTGTCTGTCTATTACACCGACAACGCTTAACTGTAGATTCAGGATAAAATAAAGATGATTTAGCGAAAAAAAGTTTTTGCTTTTCGTATAAAATAATGGGTTTTGCTTTTCGTGTAAAATAATGGGTTTTGCTAACCATTTTGCAACGACGTAATGAAAATTTACTCGGTTAAGCTGCTCCTTTTAGCAAAATATGGCCGACTTTAGGTAATGGCCTCCTGGATTGTTTCGACTACGACGTCATAGTATCATTTAGAACTTTTCCTATCGACACAATCATAACAATTGAAAGCTGTCATTTAATAAAACATTAATTTTTCAGAGAAAGTCCTTGCAAATTTTCGCTAAAGTTAGCCATTTTGAGAAAAAAACTGTTTTGTGAAACCCTTCAAATCGTTAAATAAGAATGGGCATTAGAGCAACGTTTCGTTATTTCGGCAGAATTCATTTTATTAAAAATTGTTAAATTTTGGTAGATTTGTCGCTGAGAATAATCATTTTAAAATTTTGTTGTTGAATAATACTTTCATCTCTGTAGCAATGTGGAAGAACGTATTTCATGTCAAACAAAAGATCTAGTGTGTATTTAAATAAATGTCGCCTTTGCAAAGAATCTATATATCTATATCTATATATATATATATATATATATATATATATATATTATATCTCTATATCTCTATATCTCTATATCTCTATATCTTATATCTCTATATCTCTATATGTATATATCAGATGTCTATATGACTATGACTATATGTATATGTTATTTCATGTCTAGATGTCATATGTCTATATGTCTATATGTCATGTCTATGTCTATAGTCTAATGACTATATGACTATATGTCTTGTATATTCTATATGTCTAGATGTCTATATGTCTATATGTCTATATGTCTATGTCTGTATGTCTATATGTCTATATGTCTATATGTCTATATGCCTATATATCTATATGTCTATATGTCTATATGTCTATATGTCTATATGTCTATATGTCTATATGTCTATATGTCTATATGTCTATATGTCTATATGTCTATATGTCTATATGTCTATATGTCTATATGTCTATATGTCTATATGTCTATATGTCTATATGTCTATATGTCTATATGTCTATATGTCTATATGTCTATATGTCTATATGTCTATATGTCTATATGTCATATATGTCTATATGTCTATATGACTATATGTCTATATGTCTAAATGTCTACATGTTACATGTCTACATGTCTACATGTCTACATGTCACATGTCTACATGTCTACATGTCTCACATATTACATGTCTACATGTCTATATGTCTACGTTGTACATGTGTACATGCCTACATGTCTACATGTCTACATGTTACATGTTACATGTCTACATGTCACATGTCTATCTGTCTATGTGTCTATGTGTCTATGTGTCTATGTGTCTATGTGTCTATGTGTCTATGTGTCTATGTATCGATGTATCTATGTATCTATGTATCTATGTATCTATGTATCTATGTATCTATGTATCTATGTATCTATGTATCTATGTATCTATGTATCTATGTATCTATGTATCTATGTATCTATGTATCTATGATCTATAGATCCATAGATCCATAGATCTATAGATCTATACATCTATACATCTATACATCTATACATCTATACATCTATACATCTATACATCTATACATCTATATATCTATATATATATATATATATATATATCTATATATCTATATATCTATATATCTATATATCTATATATCATATATCTATATATCTATATATCTATATATCTATATATCTATATATCTATATATTCAGAGCGTCCCATCTCAATTGGCCCACCAATAATTTTTTCTTTTAAATAAAATTATGCTAATTCACGGTAAATTCAATTTAAGTATTTATTTTTATTATTTTGCGCTCACTGCTAGGCGGTCATTGAATCGAACTTTTAATGCAAACTAGATTGAGGTGGAGGACCGGTTCTTGACCTGCACGTTCACCGGATCTAAACCTTATGGATTTTTTTCTGGGGTCGTTTAAAAGACATGGTGTATTCGGTGCCAATTACAAACGTCCAACATCTCCAGTAACGAATTTTGATTGCTCTAATTTAATAAGAGATGATCCGCAATTATTTTTCAACGTACGTCAGTCAATCATGAAAAGGATTCGTAAATACGTAGAGTCAATGGTGAACAATTCGAACATTTAATCATCTAATTTGTTTGTTAATTAATACCTTGTTTAACTTAATAAACTCTTTGACAACTATGACTTTCAGTCCACGGCCCACTTACTAAATTTTGGTGCGGTAGTATTTAATTGCCGTGATTGATGAAATTGCAAATAACTCGTAAACCGTTCACTTTATCAACTTCAACCAAGAGGACCAAATTTGCAGAAAATTGAATAACGGACTCAAAAAGTCACCAAAATACCTGAAAAATCAAACATAAAAAGTTGGAATAGAAAGTAACAAGGTGAAAACTAATACTTCCAGTCCATTCATAGACAAACCAATCAAACCAGAAAATCTTTGTCAACAAAGAAATAAATGTTATTGGATAGTATTTTGAAAGGTTTTCGAGTTATTTGCGAAAAACGATTTTCAAAATTCAACTTTGAGGGCCTGTCACTTTGTAGCCATACATTTTAGAGAAAATTGACTTTTCGTCTTCAATTTATTTACTTGAAGCAAGGGTACGTTTTCTTCGTTGACGTTGTATAGCCAAACCGTGTAGCCAATTTTGGGTGGTTGTGGAACGTAAGAAATTTTAATTACTTTCAATTCAGAAAATTCTTTCTCCACTTGCCACGCTTATTGGCAAGATAAACGAGATTCTTAAGGCAATTCTGTAGTTAGAGCAATATCTAAACTAGTGATAAGTATTAATACCTCAATTGAATTTTGCTTTGCATTTACAAACCCTAAAACATTCTATTTCATCTACTAGCTCAAGTGCCTTCTATATCCCAATTCACCATTAGTCAATAGTATTTGAAATCCTACAATAATTAATTATCTCGTTTTTAGGTAAATTTTCAAAACATGTATGTTGACCAAAAATTTAAAACGATCGCTGCAGGTATTCATAAAATAAAATCTGGATTATAAACACTGTAGAATATACATTTGAAGCAGAGGTACGTTTTTTTCGTTCACGTTGTATTAGCGATAGAACATGATTTAATAGAGAAAATTAATCTTAAAAATATTATTCAGAAGTTTGCTGAATTAAAAGCAAGAAAAAACCCATACTTTTCTACGCGGTTTGGTAATTTTTTTAAAGTATTGTATTATTGTATGTAGTTTGTTTAATGTGTTACGTTCTTTAACAGATATATGTTACTCACTCATTGTACCTGCTATTATGTTACAGTACCATTATTGCTGTTTGTGTTCAATGTATACAATACTCAGTACCGTTGAAAAATGTCATTCTTGGGCGACTTTCATTATGCGGGGGAGGGGGGCATGTCACGTTTTTGCATCGGGTGGAAAAACTGTTAGTGCTAGCCCTGGTAAAGGGGGAATTATATAGATAAATGAAATAGGAATATTGTCCATATTGAACAAACCCTCGTTTATATATATTTATATATATATATATATATATATATATATATATATTAGTAGGCTAAACATTCCTAAGAAACCACATATTATGAAACTAATTATAAAAATGTAAATATGCAAGTTCCCACGAGAAAATAACACCCTTTATGTTTGCAGCATAAAAGAAAAACTTAAAAATACAAGTGTTCTTATACAATACAGAGTTCGTACTCATGTATTCTACATAATTTGTTGTTATCAAAGCCATAGCTTTGATTCAATGTAAGTATTTCGTATTAGTGTTATTGTGAAATAAACAGTTTTTAAAAACAACTTATTTCAATAATGAAACTTAATTACAGAACAATTTATCTAACGTTCTAGCTTTACAATAAATGGCATAACAATGTTGACATTGTTAATCTGGGACGCACTGTATTTCCTGTTATAAACAGTACAATTATTATCATGTTATGCATAAATAAAATATAAAAATGAGTTACACCATCTATTAACATTAACGCTTTTTGGCTACGTTAACCAGCTCCAGCTGAAACGCTACGTAGTACAACCTTCAGAGCTAGAAATAACGTTTATTGCTTACGTATTGAGATAATCTTAGAGAGTCAATTTCAAGCTAAACAAATAGAGCAATTATTGTATCATTTATTTGAATGCCACTTTTTGTTACTCTATTTGAAATAGACTAAGCATAGCGAGCTTTTTATAGAGGTTTATTTAAAAAATTCTAACCTTGGTGAATGTTTTTTGTGCTCTCACATTTATTAAAGCAGTGAATTGAATTTTAACGTAATTTACGTTACAACTACACGTTTTTAGTATTCTATGCCAAATCAATTTGAATTATTTAATTTGAAGGTTTAAAAATAATAGTTGAATGGATGTAAGGTATTTTTGATAAATTTTTAAAGCGATATCTTTCGATTAAAGATATTTGGAATTCCGCTGTTCATAAATATAAATCAAAACTTATTTTTGCTTTAATATAATTCATAATTCCTTTTTACTTGATTTCAATAAATATAATTACCCTTATTTGATTTAAAGACGATTCAAGCTATTTTCAGGTTTATGATTTATTGTTTCGTTTATTCAAAATTTGATTCAAAGTCGTCGATTGGAATGTTACTTTTCATTAACAGAATTACTGTGCAAAACACCTAATAAGGGTTGTCTGATTATCGTGCAAGAAAATATTAGTTTATCCATAAGACTATGAAGTTAGCCGTGTTGTCATAAAGTAATGTACCGGCTGGCCAACTAAGAACGGCCGTCGGTCATATCTCAGGAATGGATTATAGCACAGGTTCGGGAAAAAAATTTGTATAACAAAAGTGGCCTCGAAAAACGCCTGGAAACAATTTTCAGAATTTCAGAATTTCAGTATTTGACAGTTAAAATTTTAAAAGCAAAATTTTCAAAATTTACTCAATTAAAGGGCATATTAAATATTATAATCAGATTCCTCGACAAATTTGCATATTTTTATTTGACAAGTTTTAGTTTATCTCTTCAAATAAGGGAGAGGGAGTGGGAACCTTGTTACGAAAAAACGCCTTTAATTCAGGTTCTGCTTGACCGATTTTAATAAACTTGATGTTGTTTGAAAGAGAAACAATAGAAAATTTGTAAATTTAAAGCAATCTGATTAATAACATAAATGCTAGAGGGCGCTGTTTAAATTTTTTAATATTGTGTTTTCTTTACAATTTTAAATGGAAGCATAAAAATTTAAGTAGATCTTAAAAAGTAGACTAAATTAGTAATAAAACAGTGAAAACTGCAAGTCGATATCTTTTCCTATCCTGAGATATCGTAAGAAACAGGTAAATGGTGGAATTGTTCTTCTAACGTCTAGTAGGCTAGTTCGCGTTAACGGAAATTATTAAATTTAGCCTGATGAAAAGATCATGCATTGGTCTGCAGTAATTTAAACTGTTATCATACTAATGTTATGGTTGCCGCTAGATTATCTAAATGTAATGCTGCCGCTACTAACAATGAGAACAAATTATAAAATAATAATGTGATAAATCTAACATTTTATTAATTATATAAGAATGTTATATTTGTTTTCAAGCGATGTGTTAGTAAATCAAAAGCATAAAATATCAATAAAGCGATATTTGCCCAGTAACAACAAATACAGTTTAAAAATATGAATTACGATTTACTGATGACAACAAAATTAGTAAAGAGGGCCACGTAAGATATAAAATAAGTTCCCTGTTGAAGAAGCATTTGATATGTTGGCAGTTTATTTTGAATGTATGAGAATGCAACCGTTGCTTGCTAGAGTTATGCACTGCAGTACCCAAACAGACGGCATCACAGCAGAAAAGTTTTTCTCCGACTCGCACACCGTGTGCATACTAGTGGAAATGTGAATCTTCCTGTGTACCGAAGACAACGCAGACGTAGAACAGAGGAAAATGTTATTGATGTGTTAGATTATGTAAATGTTAACCCTCATTCAAGCACCAGAGCTATAGCTAGAGACTTGGGTATATGTCGAACCACCGTACAAAATATTCTAAGAGAACACAGGCGACTACTTATTTATTAATGCATGTTTTATTCGGTATTATAATGATAAAAATGTTTTAATTTTTTCGTTTGTCGTTATATGTTTCTCATTTTTATCATACCGAAAATGTCATAACATCAAAGTTAACTTGTGACAACATGTCAGCATTACATTTAGGTAATATAGCGGCAAACATAACATTAGTATGATAACATTTTAAATTACTGCAGATCAATGTAAGATCATCAGGCTAAATTTAAAATTTCCGTTAACGAACTAGCCTACTAGACGTTAAGAACAATTGCCATTTTTTTTATGGTTGTGGACCTGAACAGGCTAAATTAGGCCTATCGTGCTAAAGCACTCAGGAACACTTAGGAGGATGGATAGAGGGATAATGAATTGCCAATAGATGCCTATGAACAGCTACCTTAAATTTTCTCATATCATAAGTGAGAGGAAAGCAGGAACTAGGGAGATCATTCCAGAGTTTAGAAGCCGTGTAGAAAAATGTGGATTGCGCCCGTTTGGTACGACAAGTGGAGATTTGTACTGCATACTGATGATGTAAATGAGCGAACCGAGTGTTTCTCGCAAAGATAGACGAGATGGTATCAAAGAATATAATTCAGCAGCACAATAGCCGTTGTAATAACGATAATACAAAGAAAGAACTGAAACCATCCTTCTATGCTCAAGGGACTGTATGTGAGAAGTTAGACGGGTCATTTATAAGCCTAATCGCTCTCTTTGAATACGATCAACGATATCGAGAGCGTATTGGGAGCACTAACCCAGAGGTGAGAATTATATTCCAGATGAGGCCGAATTTGGGCCTTATACAGCAGAAGGAGTTGTCGAGAGGTAAAGTACTGCTTAGATCTGTACAAAAGCCTATTTTACGAGCAGCTGTTTTGGTAGCTGACAGAAGATGGTCAACCCATGAGAGATTTGAAGATACAGTCATACCCAACAGAGTAATAGAGTCTGAAAACTTAAGAACTGAGCCATTCATACTTACAACAGGAAATGATCGATCTTTTTGGCGGACATAAGGCAACACTGAGTTTTGTTAGCATTAAATTTAACTAGATTATTGCTTCCCCATTCGACAATACGTTGAATGTCTTTGTTGATTGAATTTGCCATTTCAGCTTTAATTTCTTGATTTGACATAGAAGGTGGATTATCACTATGAGTAGACTGAGATGAACTGCAGTGAAGAGTGCTATCGTCAGCAAAGCAATGGATGGGGTTAGTTGTTGAAGAAATAAGATCATTTATGTACAGCAGAGAAAGTTTAGGCGCTATAACGGATCCCTGTGGCACGCCCCCGTTAATGCTAACTTCTTTTGAAAAAACCATCAACTACGACACGTATTCGTCTTTTATCAAGGAAACTAGAAACCCAGTTGATTAGCGTATCATTTAACCCAAACGAGGTGAGCTTGGCAAGTAAACACTTATGCCAAACTTGGTCAAATGCCTTTGAGATATCTAAAGCGACTACAACTGTTTCACCGGACTGCTCTACTGTATTGTTCCAAACTTGGGTCACATATGAAAGAAGATCGCCTGTTGAACGACTTTGCCTAAAACCATATTTGTGGTCAGTAAGGAGTTCTTTAGTTTCAAGGAAAGAGAGCAGTTGCTGTTTTGATGACTTTATCCATGATTTGACACAAAATGGAAGTGATGGCAACTGGTCGGTACTTTGAGGATCGGTCTTATCGCCTTTTTGGGAATTGGTTGAACATTTGCTAACTTCCATGATTATGGAATTTTCCCAGAAGACGTAGAGATCGATTGGAGCTTAGATAGGACTGGTGCTCGTTCGAGGGAGCATTGCTTTAAAACTATAGCTGGAGTATCTTCTGGGCCAGTGGCCTTATTGAGATCAAGCCTACTGATGATAGACCGGAAATGAATT
This sequence comes from Vesta saturnalis, assembly GCA_036346205.1. Taxonomy (NCBI): domain Eukaryota; kingdom Metazoa; phylum Arthropoda; class Insecta; order Coleoptera; family Lampyridae; genus Vesta; species Vesta saturnalis. The sequence continues at coordinate 5,847,723 of JARFJB010000360.1, read as the reverse complement.
GGTTTCATAGCGTATGAGGAAGTGGTGAGTAGGGCTACATTTTTCCAGAATAATTAAGACACGAGTTTGATGCAAACAAATCCACAAAAACGTTGGCTTTGTCTACAGAATCAGCAACTACCGATCCGTCAATAGACGTCAGAAATGAAGATGTTCCAAAGTTTTTACTAATGGCTTTAGCTAAAGACCAAAATGTACGACTGCTCAAAGGAGATATATCTAGTTCATTGCATTTTTGTTGTTCGAACAACTTTTTGGTTTTAGTGATGACACTTTTGCAGATATTTCTAGCACCAACGTATTCTACATAACTGTCGACCGATTTATTAGATTTCCATTTAATGTAACATTTATTTTTAAAGATATTGCATCAGCACAAGCTTATTGAACCAGGGTTGGGAACCTGAATGACCTATACGGTACTGTTTTTGGGATTGTATAACTCCATTCCCATGAGAATGACTTCAGATACTGAAAGAGCGATGTCCGAAGAAGAGGACGACTTAAAACAATATTCACGCCATGGAAAGGTTGCAAAGAAATCCCGTAAATCACTCCATCGAGCTGACTTAAAACCACAAGGTTCTATCGGTTTTGCGAACAACAGTGGAATTAGGTACAGTAGAAATGATTTTTTAGACAATGGTCGGAAAGACCTAAAGGCGAAAGAACGGAAGTTTTATAAACAAGAGGGTTTGATGTAAGAAAGAGATCTAGAAGATGTGGAGTATGGTTAGGGTTATCAGGGATTCTTGTGGGTTCAGAAATCATTTGTGTGAGATCACATGAAATAGCAAATGTTTCTGCACTATGACCAGCGGGATTTGTAGTAGATGAAAATTGAAGCCAATTAGAGTTATGAACATTGAAATCGCCTAAAATGAGATATCGCAAGATGGAAACTGAGACAGGAGATAGTCAACTTTCATACTAAGGTAATCGAAGAAGTCTTGAAATGCTGTCATTAGGAGACCTATAAATGCAACAGTAGAATTTCACAAAATTAGGACCAGAATGTTTAAACCAAATCACGTCAAAATTTTATTTTCTAAGGAAGAAACCTCTTGCAAGCAATTCTGTCCTTGATGTAGGCACATACGCCTCCTTTATATCGAAAGTTAGAGTGAAGGTGGTATTGAGGAAATTGCAAGTCGGTGACTGGAGCTTTCAGAGGAGACTTGTGTTTCAGATAGAAATAAAATATCAGGTTGTAATTGTTCAAAATGTTGGTGAATAGCATTAAAGTTTACCTGTTTCGATATCTCACGATAGGAAAAAGATATCGACTTGCAGTTTTCACTGTTTTATTACTAATTAGTCTACTTTTTAAAGATCTACTAAATTTTTATGCTTCCATTTAAAATTGTAAAGAGAAAACAATATTAAAAAATATTAAACAGCGCCTCTAGCATTTATGTTATTAATCAGACTGCTTCAAATTTACAAATTTCTATTGTTTAACAAAGCTCTTTAAACAACATCAAGTTTATTATCGTCAAGCAGAACCTGAATTAAAGGCATTTTTCGTAACAAGGTTCATTCCCCGCCTTATTTGAAGAGATAGACTAAAACTTGTCAAATAAAAATATGAAGATTTCGAGAATCTGATTATAATATTTAATATGCCCCTTAATTGAGTAAATTTTGAAAAATTGCTTTTTAAAATTTTAACTGTCAAATGCGCCCTCTAGCGGTGGACCTACAATTCTGAAAATAATTTCCATGCTTTCTCGAGGTCACTTTCGTTATAAAATTTTGTTTCCCGAACCTGTGCTATAATCCATTCCTGAGATATGGTCGACGGCCGTTCTTAGTTGGCCACCCGGTACACTAAATCGTTTCCTATAGTGCCACAAAATTTAGAATTTAACGGCGCAAAACGGCACATAAAGAGTGCCTAATTATGGCACAAGAAAAGTTTAATTTATATACAGGATGTTCCTTAATGATATGCCAATAGTGAAGGACTTGATTCTACATAAAAAATAAGACTTTTTTTTCTTATAAACATATCTCCTCAAACGTACCGTTTTTGAGATACAGGCTGTCAAAGTTTAATTTTGATTTTGTTTTATTTTATTCGTTTTTTGTCAATATCTCGAATGATACAGCGCCAAGCTTTTACCCACGTTTTTTTACTTGAAAATACCCTTATTTTGATTACAATTTAAAACTACTTGAAAAATTCAGTGGGGTAGGTACATTGTAAGTTTTAATCCCCCCAACTTCTAAGCCACTGAAACAAATCAGATTTTGACAAACGTATTTGAACCGCCAATGTTATCTACACAAAACAGGTACTCTTGGTTAAAAGTGCTAAAGCTAACCGTTTTTGAGAAAAATGGCCATTTAAGAAAAGAAACCACGGTTTTTTAGAATGCTGTATTAACAATTTATTAAGACTACAGTTAATACAAAAATGTTAACAAAACCTACAATATGGTAGTATTAAACACGAAACAAACGTTACAGTAAGTGTTTCACAAGAGCTTGGTGATTTTAAATGCATTTGGCTAATTTTTTTCTTAAAAACTTGATATTTAAGAAAAAAATACATCAAATAACATAAAACGATTAGGCATTACAAAAATTGTTGGAAATGGCTTCCTCCACTTAATATAAATGCTCTCACTCTTCTTCTCATGGAACTGCGCACGCCTTGAAATATTTCCGGGGTATTTCTAATTGTGTCACAAACGGTTAACTATCCTGTCCTGTCTGTTTTCCAGATATTGACAATAAACGAAAAAAAAATTAAACTTTGACACCCCGTATCTCAAAAACGGCGCGTTTGAGGAGATATGTTTATAAGAAAAAAAAGTCTTATTTTTTTATGTAGTAACTTATTTTTCATGGGGGCGCAAAATTTAATTTAAGCGGCGCATAGTTATGCGGAAATTCACTGCTGCAAAGTTAACCGTATCAACCAATTTTACAATAACTTATTTCCTATAAGGGCACAAAATTATATTTTAACACTCAAAATGATGCATAACTGACGCCTAACTACTGCATTAAAAAATTGATTTATGCGAAAGTTCACGGCTTTAAAGTTAGCTGTGCCAATCTAATTTAACTTATTTCCTATATGGGCATACAATTTTATTTTTACAGTGTAATTGGCACCATTACTGCATAAGAAACAATTCATTCATGCAGCAGTTCGCGGTTATGAAGTTAGCCGTGTCAATGTAGTTTTACAATAACTCCTTTCCAATAAGGGCGCGAAATGTTTTTTAAGGGCGTATAATGGGTGCCCCATTGTCTCACGAGAAAAAATTAATATTTTCATCAGGTTTGTGAATGTAATTTTTCGAATTACATATTTCCTGTGCAGACGCAAAATTTTATTTTAGCGGCGCATAATTGGCGTCTAATAACTGCATAAGAAAAAATGGATTTATATAGAAGTTCACAGATGTGAAGTATGTGTGAGTGTAATTTTGCGATACCTTATTTTTTACAAGCGAGAAAATATTTTTTAACGGTGCAAAATGGCGCATAATTCGCACCTAATCAGTCAATAAGAAAATAAGTTTACTATTCCGTGTTTATAGAATTATTGCTACAAATTATTTCGTATTGGGGCGCAAAATTTAACTTCAACGGTATAAAATGCCGCATAATCAGCGCCTAATTATATACAATGGAAGTATCTCCCGCACAACCAAGTGCTATTTACTTAACCTTTGTCACGAAAAGCTATTGGGAAATATCTCATCTAATTTATACGGGATTTACCATCCCGAGTATAAATTGCTACCAACGTTTACATCTACGTTATAAACATTTTTATTACGAAAGCAATATTTATGTACTTTGCTACACTTTAACTTTAACTCATTACACATAAACTTCTCATTTAAAATTATACGCGATTTGAGGGGTATAACAAGGATACAGTTTAGTAAAGTAATGCCATGCAATTTCAACTTTTCTTATATAATTTTCTTTACATTTCTAATCATCGTCAATACCTTAAGAGTTACTTTAACTACACTACTGGACAAAATAATTTCTAATTTGTGGAAATTCATGTTATTTTACGTACCAACGAAACTGTTCTTAACGATAGATTACTAAAGTAATCTAAGGGATTTGAATGTTCCTTTGTTTATGTTTTTATAATCTGGATTCAAGGTAAGAGTGGAACTAATGATTTCGCTATTGTTACATATAAACATTTTAGAGGTATTAATTTGGGAGCCAAGAAACAATTTAATTCACCGGTTAAGAAGTTACCTAATAAGAATATTCCTTTTTTCATTCCGCTTTAACCTCTAATTAAATTAAGAATTAACAGAGCCCTTTGGCATTTTATCATCTATGTTAGGGTAGCACCGTTAGGGCGTTCTTAGTGGTTACATACAGAAGTGGTTTGAAGTAAGTGAGTCTGGAAAATTAATTTAGAAAACAAACAATACATTTAAAATGAAGATACGTTCGGCGCACGTGGTAAACAGTTACATGTGAACAACATTTACCAAACGCAGTAATTGTAAGCAAAACATGCGTACACCGTTGAGCTCAAAGATAGGCGTAATATACCTCACATTAATTTAAATTAGAACAAACCCAACTCGGTGTGCAACAATATATATATATATATATATATATATATATATATATATATATATATATATATATATATATATATATATATATATATATATATTAAAAGTTATTAAAAAGGTACTATCGCACGTAAGTAAAATACGCATTTCAAATAGAAAAGTTTCAAGTAGTATATAGGTTCGCACGTTTTTAATGTATTCCACAATAGCGGATTGATATTATTTATTAGCTAACACCGCCGTAAACGCAAAGTTTAACCAACCTGATGACAGAAGTGATTACATATACCTATAGAGCTAAGCAAAATCCAGATGTACAGCAGTAAAATTCGCAAATCACAAAGTCAATAGTTACAGAAAGTACTCGCAATCACACGAGCATTTAGAAAATCACCACGTGAGTTCAGCGAAGCTTGTAGAATATATTTTGCACAAGATCTTATAACAAGCAGTATAAAATATGATATGGAAAGTGATTTACGAAGTCCACGCGTATGTGAAAAGAACTAGTCTTCAAATAGTTTTATTTTCGAAATTCAATTCTGGAAGGAAAAATATTTTAAACCCTTTCTTCAAATTATTGTCCCTTAAATTTACATATTCCAAAATGAATTGGTTACGTTTGATTAAGTAAACTAAAGGAATGTCTTGAGCACGCGCTATTAGAAAAAACGTATTCAGAGTTATTCGTTCTTGAGAGTTTGTGACCTGTACCGCTAAATGGCGTTTACGTAGTTATTTCATATTCATTTCTAATACAGAATTTAGGTTTATAGCAGCAATTAAGCAAATTTTAAAGTGCGTCTATAAACGTGTGTATAAAGATAAGTTAAATAATTATTTGCCCAATCAAGCAGAAAACTTTAAATAAAAAATACCTAATACAGATGACGTAACCTGTGCAGTGGCATAACGTGCAACACCTTTATGTGTATTTGAAGGAACTTGGAACCGAGTGAGAAATATGGAGTAAAATAACATAAACAAAGTTGAGTACGTAACACATTACATTGCTTGAGCGATTTCAATAACAAAGTATAGCGAGTATTCATCTTCTCCGATAGAAAGGTAAATACTTCCACAGTTAAGAAAAGAAAGCGAAACCTGACGAAATAAAAATAGGACTATACAGTAGCAATTATTTATAGAAAATATTTGTTAAATTCTTCATCGTTACTTGTTTTGTGAACTAATAATATTAAATTAAGAATAATAAAGTTCTCACACTTGTTATTGTTTAGATATACTTGTAAGTTCCCGGATGTAATTATCAAGATAATTAAGAGTTTATAGGAAAAACACGTGAATATCTCAGGTAACCTACTTCAAAGTTATCCAAGCTATTTTGGCTAACCTGGAAAAATTCCGAGAATGTATCTGGAGCCACCTAAACAGATACAAAATAAGGACTCATCACGTTTCCTGAAATAAAAAATAAATTAAAATATTTAGTCACTGAAAAATATAACAATATAACAACATCCTGTATGTAAGGAATTAAACAAATAGTTTATTAAACATCTGCTAATTTGTGTTTATGAACGATTGTTTTTATGTGATACCGCAATAATTTTTTTCTTAAATTTTAATTAATATTTCACTAATGCGACATTAATTACATTTTTTTCGTAATATAATACCATTTTAAAAACTAATAAAATATTACAGATTTTTTACGTCATAATACAAATACGTTCCGCACGGGATTGTTACCAGGCAAGGTGCTTTCGAAAATTTTGATTAAATTATTTTGAATAATTACCAATGCCCATGGGATATTAACATTGATCATTGTAAAGCAAAAACCAATTTGTCATGAATAAATAAGAATTACTAAGAAGTATAACAAGTTAAGGCAGAAAAAATGTTGTCCATAAACGAATTACCGCGGCGGAATATGTTAACTGGGGGGTATTTCACTGTATACAATACAAATTTCAGAAATTACAATGTAAATTATTGCACATCATTATAAATTAATGACACGTTACCACGAATTCCTATACAGGTACATTCCTCTATATTACATGTTTATTACTTTATCTGCATTACTGTGAAGTTGTATTATGCAGTAGTTCCATTAGAAATATACATCAGAATGATTACTCTGTCATTCACATTTTGACCTTAATTTCACTTCTAATTGTTTTTTAACCACTTTTTGGAATTCCCTATAATGACATAGTTTTCCCAAGGTCATTACTAATGACGTGGTATTTCCTGGGTCATGTGTGCGAAAAATCAGCAGTTTCCATAATTTTGCATCTGCATCTTGGACTTGCATCCGGAATCGTGTTTAAAATAAGATACAGTTATCGATATCGTTGCGCAATTCAATTAAATTAATTATTAGTTTGGGCGAATTTAGTATCTAAGGTTCTTTTGACAAAGGCTGGTTTCAAATCAATATCATGGACTTCCACCTTGAATCGTGTTTATGAATCTACGATCAATGTTTAAGACCTTTGGGGTTGAAATCAGCATCCTAAATCTTAATACATCTAATGTCTTTTTGACAGAAGTTGGGTTTAAATCAATATCTCAAGCTTAAATCTTGTTTTTGCATGCAAAATCCAGCCACTTCAAATCAACATCTTGAACGTACATCTTGTTGCTGCATCTAAGGCCTTTTTGACTGTTTGCACATTTTGAAATATGAGTGTGCTAAGGATCCGCTAGGGCACCACTTCCAGCAGCAAGAGCTCCGTACCGACACACTTATTTCGGTGTGCCTTTTTTCATTTTCGACATCCTTTTTAAATCGTCTTATTTCCGTACGCCGTTTGGCTTTCAGATATCCCGTTTGGGCCATCTTATCCCAATGTGCCTTTTTTTGCTTTCAGCCATCTTATTTGCGCCATCTTGCTTCCTGATACCTTGTTGGCTTTCAAGCATCTTGAATCCGTGTGTTTTTTTCGTTTTCTGGCATCTTAAATAAAAATAAAGTGAACATCCTTTTGATACTGTCTGACTCACCGATGAGTTACGCGGTGGGTCATACCATGTACGGTTTTTGTTCCTTGCGATAATGTAATTTGACTTGTCGCTAAAATCAACATATTGGATTTGCATGTTGAATCTAGTTTTTAATCAGATTAGTGCGAATGTGTGGGATCGTAATATGATATGATACTTGTTTTCCGTAAAGTGGGTAACATCTGGCAGGTTAGCTCACCAAATAAAATAAAGAACCAGATTAGTGCGCACGTGCAAAAGCAACATCTGATATGATAGTTTATTGTTGTAAAGTAATCGAAAACATCTTTAGAAGGTTAGATATCCTACTAGGCATGATCAGGAGTGGTACCTTCGAGTTAGGTAAGATGTAATACCACCCGCTGAAAAGGGCCATATTTCAAGATATCGATTTTAGCATAAAATCGGCTTTTTAAAAAAATGTTATAATATACTTTATTTTTATTTAAGATGGCGGAAAGCCAAAAAGACACAAGAAAACAAGATGGCTGAAATCCAAAGGCATGCATAAACGAGATGGTGTAAACAAGGCAGGGGAAAGCCAAAATGTCGATGTGGTACAGGAAAGAGATCCTGTTGCTGGAAGTGACATCCTAGCTCAGACCCCGCTACTAGCAATAGTGCGGCTTGGCACACTATTACTTCAAGAAGTTTAAATAGCTTCTTTCAAAAGAACCTTAGATGCAGACAAAGTGTTGATATGAAGCAGCTCGACAATGCAAAAACTAGATTCCAGTCTGAGATGTTGAAACAGCTTCTGTCAAAAGACCATGCAGGCACAATCAAAACACATATCCAATATGTTGATTTAAAGCAGCTAGATCTTGATCGTAAAAACAAGATTCAAGTGTGAGATATCGATTTGAAACCAAATGCTGTCGAAAAATGTTTAGATACATAAGCAAGATTCAGGATACTGATTTCAACCCCTTGGACGTTAAACATCGATCCACCTAGATTCATAATGCATGTTTAAGATTAAAGTTCAAAATATTGTTTTGCAAAACCAGCATACTGTGACCGGAAAGTCATCCATGTGTGCTAGTGCTTTAGTGAAAAGAATGATCGGCTATCAACTGTTCTTTTATATCGAGTACGTGGAATTAAAGCAACTAATTTCACGAGATACAGAAAACAAAAAATAAACATTAAAAGAAACAAAGTCGCAATAACCCAGTAAAAGAAGGTCAAGGAAAGTCAAGTCAACGACGGAGATATGCTCAAAACCTATGCAACCTCGGATGAAAGAGAAATAAGCAGTAGAGGTTATTGATCTGGGAGAGAAATTTAAGCGATAAGATAACGTTTAAAGCAATAAACCAAAGATCGTCCAAATTGAAAAGGAAAAATATTATACTGTATACTTTGACAATACTTAGGGCCCGGTATGCAGTTAATCGACGATAATCCTTCCAAAGTCAAATTTCTGACGTAATACACCTTGGGAAGGGAATGAAATACGTGGCTTTTTCCTTTTCCATGAAATCTTTCAAGTTAGTAGGCGGTTATTTTAAGAAATAAAGGCTGTGGTGTAGAGGTGTAATCTTTGAAGTACCAAGGAAATTTATAACGCACTTACTGAAATTCCTACAGCGCGAGTCAAAAATAAAAAAACTGCAAATATTTTATTTATTTAACTACACACCCTGTATATTTATGAATCTATCGAAGCTTTGCGTTTACCTCTTTTTATTACGTACACAAATAGCCGAATAACAAAATAAAGAGAATAAAATAAAATGGAACATAGGCCCACAGGTTTGGGTCCCAACAGTGTTCTGGTCCTAGCCCAAACCTGCATAATTTGCATAGTTGCAAAAGTTCACTCAGTATCACGTTGCAGTGATGAGAGCGTTAATAATAAAGAAAGTAATATTCATCACAATATAATGTCAATAACTTTAACTACCATAACCTAGATATTTCCAGTGCCACCATGAGCACACATGACAACATATATATTTAAAGGCAAAACTTAGTAGCTAATCCTAATTAAAAATATCATTTTATTTAACTTTACCACCTAAAGAGAGGTTCCTGAGTTTGAAAAGTCCAAAAAAGTGGTTTTTGAAAAATGTAAAAAATTTCGTGTCTGTGTGTACTGCGTACCCGTACGTGTGTGTGTGGGGGTGAGTGAGTGAGTGTCGAGTGTGTCTGTGATGAACATTTCGGGCCCTGTATTTCAAAAACGGAAAAATCGATTGTATTCAAATTTGGCACAAATGTTTAAGGTCTAAATGCCTAGACCCTAGTTATTTTTGGTGGTGGTGGAGCTATGGAGTAAGAGGGGTAAATGTAATTTTTCTTTCGACGGAAATAATTAGAAATTTGTACAGCGCCTGCATTACAATTTAACCTTCAGACTACAACAATATTTGGTGACCGTGCAGGGATTACGGAGTAATAAAAATAACATCAACATAATTATGTTAAATCGGAGTGAACTAAGATAATGCGTAAAACGGGTCGGCGGTTACGCAAGAGTATAATTTGTTATTATTATTAATTTGATTTAACAAATTATATTAATATTCTAATTTTTTAGACTGCATCTCATTAATTATACATAAATTAAAACAAATTTGTGTTACGTGCAAGACACTCACTAGAACATCAGCACGTAAAGGTGTAAAGTGCATATTACCGACGTAGCTCTGTGGTATGAGTGAGGTTCTGACTCGTAACTCCAAAAGCGCGCTAGTGACAACTCAACAAAGTCAAAATCGGGAACAATATGTCACTAAGGCGCCACCTATGAAATAATTTATAGCAAGAAGAACTTCATGAACTAAACCGGTCAGTTTCAGTAGTCAAAATTTACGGAAATACATGACACCCTAGTGGGGCTCGTGAATAACTTAGTTACCAATCAATAATTATCATTACATATAAAATGGAGTAGCGATTAACAACCCTTAGACGGCTTAGCAAACAGCGGTTTTTCTATTATTTTTATGCTTAATGAACCAAGTATTTCAATATGTAATGAAAATTATTGACTTGGTAACTAACTTATCCACGAACGCCATTGGGGTGTCGTATATTTCGGTAAACTTTGGCTGCTGAAACTGGCCGCTCTTTTCAAACCGGTACGAACTAGATCTTAAAATAATGATCTAACATGAAATCATAATATTCACTCGAGTTGAAAACTCACTTCTACCTGAAATTCTGCTTCAAAAACATCTACGCAAAGCTCACCTATACTTAAATATAATTTTAAGCTCTATTTAAAATCCGCAAAAATTGCAAAAACTAAGCTCAAAATTCATTATACCTTTTCTGTATACTTTCACCTAAAATTACGTGCTCAAATAAAAAAAAAATGATAACTGGTCAATACGGTCATTCATTATTCAATTTAAAATGAATATTTGTCACAACAAAAATAAACAAAACGGCACCAAATATTTAAAAGTTCCTATAATTTAATAAATGTCACTTAAAAATTAACCAAAACAAATCATCAAAACTTACTTTACATTTCTGAATTTTTATAGCTTTAATATCGGTAACTTTTAAAATTTGTCAAATTAAAATCAACATGTTAAATAATTAGGTGACGGTAAAATAAATGCCCAAAAAATTACACTACAAATATCTATATTACAATTAAAAGAAAACATGTGTACAAAGGTAAGTACAATCAAGAAACATTCTCCTGGCAGCGGGGCGTAAAAAAGTAGTTCGCCACAAACACCTAAAAAAATAAAGCTGCATCACTAATGTGAAGGAGAAGTAATATCAATTACTTCTTCTTGCGTAAGCATCACCAATACATATATACATATAACATTGTTAAAAAGTAAATTTCGATTTATCACAATTCAATTTAAATCAAAGTGACTACTGACTTACTATAATAACAACAAAAGCTTTCTGGAAATCAAAAACGTTAAAACTACAATGATACCGTAATTTCAGATTATTTCTGATTATTTAAATGTTACCAACGTACTTTCGCAATTTCCATTGTTCTGGTACAATTCCATCACCACCAGCTGACTAACTTTTCATTATAAGTGTTGCGCCCCAACACCGATTTGAGAAAATACTGAATGGGCGTTCTTTTAAATAATATTATATAAATTTTTAAACACACTTTAAACTGACTTTTTAACTTTTACCAGAAAAATAGCACGTGATACTTTTCTATTACGCTTAAAAATCACGTTAATACTGTCTATAATCTCCGTAAATCCACATTCGTGACAACAGTATAGATTCTACACATCAATAAATTCGAGAAAGTTTTTAACACAAAATCATAAATTTTTTCTTTCTTTTGATAAGCACAAGGCTAAATTGGAAATCTTCGGATTCACCTATCAAATTCCGAACTTCCCGATCAAACGATGAGACGGTATACGATAACAAATTTGTATTTGTACTTATACTCCCAAAACCGCATAAAAGTGAACTAATAATGTAGCACCGATATTGTAGACGACAGAACAACACGATGGGGCACGCCGATATGGCCCCACAACACAATAACTAGCAATACATCTTAATTGATTTCTACTTCAACTTTCACGATCGAAACCTCAACTCCGACTGTACGAAAAAGGGAAGCAACCCTCTGCACCCTCTTCAAAAGTACTTAAATTCGGTAAATAACAATTCATCATTTCACATGGAAACTCAACGAAAAAAAAACAAGAGATTGTCGTTAATTCAGGAATCTATGAAACACAATACCACCAACGACCGTAAATTGAGTCAAATAAGTTCTTAACAACATTCACACAAGCTATACTAGCCAGGCTGTCTCTATTACACACGATCGACTTTATGCAAACAACTTAATAGACGCACACCAAGAACTCCAGATGATAATTTATGATATCAGGACGCAATAGGAATTAAAAATAACCATCATCAAGTTCAGCAAACTAAACAATCTAGGTGTTTATATATTCTTAATCTTAATTTTAAAATAATAAAATTCATAAATGTACTGAATTAATTCTATATTACAAGCAGACAAAAAAAAATTATTATTAATTTGAATGAAAAAAATGTAGTTTGCTCAAAATAAATAAAAACTGGAATAACCTGAATAAATAAGTGGCAAGTGGTTGGAAAGAATAACACAAATATACATTTCCATAAGTTTGCTACGTGTCTAACCACCACACTGCATAACACGGGAGAAATGAGTAAGCTCGGATAAAACTCAAACGCTCCTAAGACCGCAGAGCACTCGGATGCATGGGTGTTCTGGAGGTATCGATAAAATAGTTTAAGTTAGAATCTGGTTAGTGAGGAAGAACCGAAATAGGCGCCACACTCGTAAAGAAAGAAGGAAAATAAAGTAAGTTCTAATTCCTTGAAAGAGGGAGAGAGCATGTAAAGATTGAAACAGTAATAGGAATAGAAATTAAGTGACAATTCCCTCAACAAACGTTAGAGAGCTTCTTTGGTACTGTGAAAATTATCTCTCTAAACCAAACCCCCTCACCCTTAAAATAAATGAGATATATCCAGTTAACGAAGTTATGGGACACACTATATAAGCCGCTGTGAGCTAATGAATTTTAACAAGAAGGATAAACAATATAATTATTTATGTCTTTGAGAGCGACGGGTTAAAAAGCTACAATGCCAATAGGCCCGAGAGCATTCTATTCATCCGAGATTGTAACCATCAGGTTATGCCCGTAGACCACATAAAATCTTTGGTCTCACAGATGGTTCTCTTCATACAATTTGAGCTAGTGGGATCTGTGGTAACACAATTTACTTAGCATTCGGGAGGTAATGGCTTCGATACCCGTTACCGTCTACCTTGTATGAGGTTTTTCGGGGGGTTTTCCTCATACACATATAGCGGCATGATCATTGCGTATGCGCACATCATGTACGGCTATTTAGGGGAATGCTGGTATAGTATTAGAACCGTAACCCCATTACTTTCGATCCGATCCTGACCGCACACCTCCTTAATCCCATCATGCATATATACGTAATGTATATATGAATGCTGGGAATGCATCATAGTGGCTGAGAGAACGTGGAAAGCAATTTGTTACGTTTTATCAAGTATACATGGTTCGAACTTATTGTGATTGATTCAATATAAAGTATCAAACGTAAATAATTTTATCGTACGTTGAAATTTTGGTGCATTTAATACCGCAGCGACCCTTAATACCCTACGGCGTAAAGTGCTACTTTATGTCCGCGTATTACAGATGTAAAAAGTACTATTATATGTGAGTAAGACTTAAACGTAATTCATTTATTTAAATACCGGTAGTAATTACCCTGTTTGTTTTTTTCATACATATTTAATTTAAAGTAAAAATATAGGCAAGTACTTTTTTGAAAAGCTTATGACAAGGGCTACCAAACTAAAGTAAAATATACGGGTTGTCCCATTTAAAAAAATAAAGTTTTTCGAGTCGCTTACTTCAATCTTTTTACTTGAATTTTTCTGAGTACTGTAGGTAGCGGACCGCGAAAATGTTATTATTACAATAAACATTTTTAAATCGCCATTGTTACCGCAATGGAAAGGATAATTTACGGGTTTAAATATCTTTGTAATAAGTCGTAATTTGCTAATGTTTTCCGTAATACTTTATTTTATGTTTTACATAAGAAGTGTGGGAATGTATGTAATTGATATTTGAGTAAGGGTTGAAGAGAAAAAGGAAACATATATCAGGGTAGAGAAATAGGTGTTCTGCCGAAACTGGCGTGACGAATTGTTGAAGATTTCTATACGCGCGCTCTTGATGTAAAAATTTCACTGATTTAATAATTAATTCGTCGGAGTATACCGCAGATCAAGGGACGTCTTTGTTTGTTACTTTGAAACTCGAGACCTGAATGTAAGGTTTTTTACGGACGAATGCATATTTTTAAAACTAGGATTTCGTTCAGTAAGGAATGTAGCAAGGTCTTCCTATGTAATAATTTCTTGTTTTTTATTACTTTTGAAAGACGGGGGTTGATTTTTGGGAGTAAAGATAGTTTGAATCGGAGGGGAAGGCAGTTGTGGTTAGAGTTTCAATGGAGTAAGATCGATCGGGGTTTTGATTCAATACCATCCTTGAAAACAATCTGTATATAAATATTTGATTGTATACATTCTTGAAAAACTCAAACTGAGAATTAGTTTTTTTCTTTTACTAAACTAAACATTCGGGTGTCAATAACCGTGCGTATAAAAAAATCTGCTAAAATAAAAGACATTACAGGGCATTGTTGTTTGTTGTGTATATTTATATTTGTGTAGAGGTGGGCATGGACGAACGGGTACAGGATAAATTTTGGTTATTTTTATTGTTGTATAGATGAATGTGTAACCTAAGAAAGGAACGCTGTATTTTTCTAACGCACTCAAACTTATATATCGGTCACGATGTTATAATCTATTTACAACTTACCCTTGTAAGGCTTTGTTTAATAACTTTTTATGTCTCTGATTCAGTCTTGTTAATCCGAGGTGTAATTAGAAACGTTTGCCTACGAACAAATTTCTCTTATATGTAATTTATTGTAATTTACGTATGTACTTTGTGATTTATTAGTCACTAAACAATTTTGTATGTGTAAATTTCTCACCTATTTTTTTGTTTGTCCATGCCTTTACCTTGTTATAACCTGTGCAAACTTACGGCGTTATATTTTATATGTACCGAAATTTGCCTTATTGCTTTATTTGCCTATTTGCTCAAAGACCGGCATGATTGGTTATATAGGGCCACCTGTTTGGTATTACAATTTTTATTCTGATTTATTTGACACAATTGTGGGAGTGATTACATTGTTTTTTTGTGTTTATGTGCTTATTATTTATTTTTATCTTAATGTTGTAATTTTGTACGCACTTTAACTTGATTTATTAATGTACTTGCACAATTACTTATTTATAGATAAAGTGGGTTTTATTGGTGGTTCTTTTCCACAATAGTACATTAACGGGTTGAACCATCATTGCACAAAGCTCGTTAATTTTAATTTGAGTAGTTTCATTTTTTTACCTGCCCCATACGATGCAACACTTAACCTCATCAAGCCCATCGAATTTAATTCAAATAACACAGCATTCCTACCACTAGACGGTCAATTCTTTTGATCAAATTTGGGGTTTGCGGGTAATTAAATATCAGACTTGTAAATACATTATAATGTTTTAATTATTGCCAGGAAAGTCAAAGTAAGGCAAGAAATTAATTTGAATAATAGTAACATTATTGTCAGTAAAGTCAAGATAAATCACTTAGCGATTGTTATTTTCTTGAATAAGCTCAAATTACACTTTTCAAGATAGGGTACCTGGGAGACGCTACAGTACTCACAAGTAAACCTACTCAAGTGTCAGTGATCGATTTGGTTGAAACTACTCTTTTCATTAAAAAAACCGACAAAATGATATTAAAGTGTGCAAACTCCTGCAATAATATACAATTTCTTAAACATTGGTATTGAAGGGTTTTTGGGGACACTGATTGCAAATCTAAGGTCAGATTTGCAAAATTCAAAACGGCAGATCAAAAATCGCGGACCGAATTTTTTAAAAAACTTCATTTCAATAAAACCTTATATCTGGGAGTTTTTGAGGTCGCTGATTATGAATTTGGAAACAGATTTGCAAAATTCAAAATTTTCTTACCCAATTTAAAGAATTTAGAATTTCAGACTAAAGTTTTTAAAAATTTGAGATGTATAATAAACATTATTAGTCGGTGAATATGTTTCCTATATGTATTGTGCACTACCCTAGAGCGAACCACGTGGTGGTTTAAGGTGAGATTATACTCTCCTTGTTTTTTAAGTTTATATTTGAATTTTTTTTAAATTTTAACATATTTTTTAACATTTTCAGTTTATTTTTTTAAAATTGTCTTATAGAAGAAACAATACATTTTGAACAAACTGTTTTGATGTTTTGTTTAAACAAAACCGAAAACGACTCAAAAATCTTGATGAATAATGTGTAAAGCACACAGATTTTATACACCAAGTACATTATAATATGGGTAAAACACTGCAAATGTCTCACTCTGGCGCAATTTACAAAGCAATAATCAACGGGATTTTCCAATTCATGTGGTCTTTCCTGAAGGTAACCACTCTTGAATCACGCGTAGTTTATTAAATTTTGAAATCGAGGGGAAGAGAACTGGTTATGGAAAAGAGATTGGCGCTGGATAACGTTGTTTCGTTGGTGTAAATTAATATCTTAATTGTATAGAATAACTTTGCCCGAGAAATGCGGGATAACGTTTTTTCACGGTCTGAAGAAAAACATATTCTGTCGTACCTGGAGGTATAGTTAAAGCTTCCATATCTGAAAGTGAAACAACGTTTAGTTTGTAATTAGAGACCTTAATAAAGGATACGATTAACGATTTTTTAATTGTAGAAGCCAATGAAGTACTAAAGTTTTGTGTTCTAAACTCGGTACCTCCTCCACTTGCAATCGAAACTCACATTTAAGCTTTTAAAATGGCAAAAACAACTTTTAAATGACGATACTCGAATCGAAAAATTAAAAGGAATTTCTGTATACGTGCTGGATCGATTTACGGAAGCTCTCGATGAGCGACTGACAATGAATGATTTGGCACATGGAATTGTTTCTAGAGAAGTAAACAAATTCATCACCCAAAAGTCAGTAATTGACAAAAACCAAATAATATTACAAGGCGATGACCTTGTAAACAAAGTAAAGTGTGTTTTAACTAACATTGGAGACTGATTAGTTTGGATTTAATCTAGAAATGCAGAGAGGATACTAGTATTTAGAGGTGAACAAAAAGTTGAAATCTTGACACAGACTTCACATGTCATGACTCTTAGTTACACCATCTAACTTTCAACTTCAGCAGAGGGTGTCTTACTGTCCCGCCTTCTTATTGTGATACAAGAAAAAGGTGGTCAATTTGGGCCTCTAGTCAAACAAAGACTGTTTAAAGCAGAAGACGTTCTCGCTTTAACATCAAATTTCGACAAGATGTCCTCAGAACTTCTGAAAACCTGGTTCCGTGACGTTTTCCTTTCACAAACTACCGGAAATTCGATACTGTTGCTTGACTCTTGGAGTGGTTAGAACTGTACTGCATTCAATGAAGTTGCATGGAAACAAAAACATTGTGAAATTTTAACTCGACCCGCAGGCACGATAGCCAAGGTTCAATCACTGGATGTGTTGTTCTGCAGACCGTAGAAGAATTTTATCCGACATTTCTCGGACAGTCGTTCTATACAACTATGATATCAAATTACAGCAACGAAACAGCGTTATCCAGCTCTTCAATATCATATCCATAACCATTCCTCTTCCCCTCGATTTCAAAATTTAATAAAATATGCTTGGTTCAAGAGCGGTTATCTTCAGGAGAGACCATCTAAATTTGCAAATCCTGTTGATAGCTTTGTAAATTGCGCACCAGAATGCGATATTTGTAGTGCTGTAGCCATTTTGAAATGTGCTCGATGTACAAAATCTATGTGTTTTATACATTACTTTATAGACTATCACTACTGCAAGCACTGCACGGAATAAGCAATCTTCGTTTGCACTTATCTCTATTTATTTTACTTATTAACGTTAAGATTTTTGATTCGTTTTCGGTTTTGTTCAAACAAAACACCTACACATTTTGTTCGAAATGTATTATTTCTTCTACCAGACAAATTTAATTAATTAAAAAAAAATAAATTAAAAATGTTTAAAAAAGTTAAAATTTTAATTTAAAAATTAACAAAAAATTAAAATCATAAAAACTATAAAAGGCAATACATATAAAACATATTCACCACTATAATTACATAAGTAACAAATATTTATACATCTCAAATTTTTAAAAACTTCAATTCTAAATTTTTTAAATTCGGTTCGAAAATTTTGAATTTTATAAATCTGACCTCAAATTCATAATCAGCGATCTTAAAACCCCCACATAAAAAGTTTTACTGAAATCCAAGCTTTTTAAATTCGGTCCGCCATTTTGAATTTTGTAAATCTGATGTCAGACTTGTAATCAGCGACTCCAAAAACCCTTAACCTTTTAAACGTAACCACTTAGATCATATCCGTCCACTTAAAATAGTGTCACATAGCGCAACATGCTGCATTCATAACCTCAAAATTATTAGTAACTTTTACACGGTGTACAACGTTTCCAGTGTATTTCTGGGTATTTCTTCCGAAAACAGATCTGAAATGTTGCATTTTTAAGAGTGTAAAGGTAAGATATCTATATAATCTATTTTCAGGTATAATAACCATATTTTATTGAAAACTGCATTTGATCGTTATTATTATTTGGTGGGACATAACTGTCCCATTAGAAATATATCTTCGGTTAGATATATTCTAAGCCATTCTTGTTTAAAGATGAGTCGACGATATTTGACCACAAAGGAACCCGAACAAGAAGCGGAAGCACTGTTTCCTGAGCAGGAATAACAATCTGATAGTGACGTAGAAGACCCGTTCTCAAACAACAGTTCCGACAATTAGGAACCATTAGAAGTTGACGACAACTTAGAGCAAGGTAGTGAAAGTGAACTGGATGAGAACTTGGGTGATAATGAAAGTAGCGATGCTCAATATGAAAAGATTCACAGTGGTAATGAACAGAATCAGGATTTAGAAAGGCAAACAGCCACCTGCATAAATACTGCAAAAGAAAAAACTGTAGTGAAAAGAAAAAGAAAAACTAAAGGCTTTGTTACAAAAAAAACGAAAGTTAGGGCCAAAACCAGAAAAAAATAGGTATGAGCCTAATATTGAATTTACTCTGAAAATTTCAATACCAAGCGAAGAACAGTTTATTGTTAGTGTACATTACATGATGCTCAAAACACTTGAAAATAAGATCAAACGAAAGATTATACCGACCGATGACTATGAAACAATAATACTCCTTGGAGTGTCATTTATCATGTATCGCTCGCATGTTAATCATTACTGATCAATAAATGAGTGTCTAGGTAACATTACAATCAAAAGAGCAACATCTAGAGATATATGCAAGCTATTATTTTCGAAGCTTTATTTTGATAATCCAGACAAACTTGTTAATTGCAGCAAAACCTGTTATATAGAAGAAATGATGAAGTTTGAAAATCGCTTTTCCCAAGATGAGAGGCGAATCAACGTTTCAAAGTATGACGAAATTTAAGGGTTGTTCGTCTTTAAAACAATATATTCCAAACAAACCCATCAAACGTGCCATCAAAATCTGGATACGAAGTGATTCCCTCAGTGGATGTTTATGACCTCAATATTTATGCAGGGAAAAAAATAATAAAACAGGAACTCCCTTAGGTTCTAAAATGGTTTCCAAGTTAGTGCATACTATCAGGAACGATGATGCAGTCCTTTGTTTCGATCGATTTTTTTAATCTATAGATCTTCTTCAGTCTTTACCATGTCCGGCTGCCGCGACCATCAAACAAGCTAGAAAAATATTTCGGCTTTTGTAACGCATTTAGAACGAGGCCACAGTTTCGAATCAACAATGACGGCATAATTATTGCAAGATGGCAGTATATACAAAATACTTTATCCCTTAGCAATTGTGTCAATAATACTGTGGTTCAAGTAAAACGTACTATGAAAACTGGGGAAAAGCCCACAGATGCCACGGTTTTACAATAAATATATGGGTACCATCGACCTGACAGATCAAATTGTTGGGTTATACGATTTTGACTGTAAATCTCAAAAATGATAGAAAAAGGTACTCTTTCCAGTACTCATGATATCAGCTACTAATTCTCATGCCTTATACAATAACCTACATGCAACCAAAACTTCTTTTCGGTCATATCTTATAGAACTAGCTGAGTAACTGATCCAGTAAGGTCGAATCCATGCATTGCGTAAGAGAAGATCCGCTGAATTTTTAGGAAGATCTTGAAAAATGAACAAAAATAAAATACTGTACGAAAGCGATCGAGGAAAAAACTAGACGAAGATGTGACCGATGTTCTCAAGTTAACAAAACTGAAAAAAATAACCAAAACTGTCTGCAAAACTTGTAATATTGCCTTGTGCAAATATTGTTTTACCCCTTACCATAAATATGGGATGTATGTGACCCAACCAAAATGGCGACTGACAGCCTCAAATTTCCTGTCATTTGTTTTAAGTTTTTATATAGATATACCTAGTTTCAGTAGCTTCAGAATTTCAGTAGCTTCTCGAATCTATGTTGTGCTGATTTAGTAGGATGAAGTAAGCGTAAGTGTGGTTTGAGTTCTATTAACCTGGTGCTAATCCTTCCTCCAGTCCAGTTTCACTAATATGTACTTTACCACAAGAGTATGACCTCGTAGCACCTCGTGTATGTAATGATATTTTGTCTTTGGCAGAATTCAGAAGATTTCTAATTTTATTACTGCTTTTGTCAGCTACTTTTGTATTATGCTTTTGTAATATTTTACCAATCCCATTCGTTGTGTTTGCAATGAAAGGTAAAATAGCAAACTTATTTGACTTCAGTTTGTTGTTTGTCGAAGCCATTATTCATGAAGACCTTTTAAACATGTTGTAGTTTATCTGGATGACTAATCATTATGGCATGGTTGTGCAAAATTCGTATCGTACTAAACTTTTGTGCTGGATGATAGTGCGATCAAGCATTAATATAATAATTTGTATGAGTTGGCTTACGATATATGGAATGTATTGGGCTTCCATCTGTTTTCTTTCAATTAGAACATCAAGGAATGCAAGACAATCATGTTTTCTTTTTTGATTGTAAATATAATGTGGGATGTTGATTGTTTAAATGGTTTAGGAACACCGTTAATTCTTCTTGCCCAAAAGGCCAGATATGGTTGAAATGTCGTTCACTCGTTCTAATAGTTGTAAGGTGTCATTTATTGGTACTTTTGTGAACAAGGAATCCACGTCAAAATTAATTACCAAGTCATCTGAAGTTTCTGTTAATTTGCTAAATTCAATAAAACGTTCTGAATTCTTATAAAGGAGTTGCTCGAACCACTGAAAGGTCGAAGTAGAATATTACTTTTTTTTTTAATTCGTTTGCTTCTGTGTCGGGATCTTCTTTTTTTCCTGGGTTCCATAAAGGTCTTCGTTCTTTGGGCAGTTTAGGGATCTTCTCCCTCTTCAGCCCTGGGTATTATGTGTTTGTGTTGTGTTATATTTGTGTATTGAATGCGGTTACAATATTGATATTTAGATTTTGTGGTAAAAAAAAATAAAGATAAAAAAAGGATATAATGGATGTATATTTAAGTGTATATCTTGGATATATTGGATGTGTAGTGGGTAGTATTATTGAATGGATAGAATTGTCCGTTCTCGTTGAGGCGGTCGTCATCGTTCACTCGCAAGGATTGGTTTTGGTTTTATCTAAGGATGTAGGGAGTATTGTCGAGGAGCTCTTTGAACTCCTGAAGTAGGTTGTCTGTTCGTTGAAGTAAGAGTGCTGGGAGGTGTTTGAATTTGGTTTTGGGTTTTAGTGGTAGTCTAGGTTTGTTGGAAAATGGGATTTATGTATTTGGTCTGAAGTGTTATTAGTCTGTCGGTTATTGGTTGAATGTTGGCGAGTTGTATGGTTAGTTCGTTTGGATGTCTGAAGTGTAGTTTGTGTATAGAGCGTAGTATTGTTCTTTCACAGGAGGCGATGGATTGGAGTTCGTTAGTTTTTAGGCTTGCGTACAATGGAGCGCGGTAGTCGAGTATCGGTCGAATATAAGTTTTGTACGTGTGTTTTAGGGTTTTGGGTTGCCAACCTCTGACGTTTCCTCGCAGCATTTTCAATAGTGATGCGTGGTTGCGTATCTTATTAAGAGCGCCGCTAGCGTCGGGTTGCCGGTGTAGAGTCCAGGAAAACGTGATACCTAGGTATACGAATGTGTCTTGTTGTGGTAGTCTTCTTCCGAGTAGGGTCAAGTTGATGTTGGAGGTTTGTCTGTCGAAGTTGGATAAGTTGGGATGTCTAAACAGTATTGTTTGTGTTTTGTTTGGGTTGACTGTTAGTCTCCACCGGTTGGCCCAGTTGGAGAAGTGGGTAAGTTGCTGGGTTATTAGTTTGTTTGCCCGTCACTGCCCCTACTGGTCGCCCAGAGAGCAGTGTCGTCGGCAAATTGTGATACTGTTATGTTCGGGTTGGTACTTTGGGGAATGTCGTATGCATAAATGGTATATAGTATAGGTGCCAGGGCCGATCCTTGCGGAACTCCGGCAGTGGGATGAAAAGTTAGGGAAGTGAAGGAGCCTACTCGTACCTTTACACATCTGCCTATCAGATATGAGAGAAGGAGTCGGACGAATACGGTCGGAAAGCCTGACTGTCGTAGTTTATGTATTAGTCCTGCCTGCCATACCTTGTCAAAGGCTTGTTGGATGTCGAGAAAGACTGCGAGGTTCAATGCTTTAGAGGATTCCGTGTAGTTTTACTAGGAGGTCGTGGTAAGATCGGTTCCGTCTAAAGCCGAATTGGCTGTTTGGTAGGATGTCGTTGGCTTCGAGATGTTCTCTTAGCCTTCGGGACAAGATGGTCTCTAGACATTTGCCCATACAACTTAAAACGGAAATTGGTCTATAGGATGAGGGTTGGGAAGGATCGGATCTAGGTTTGGGTGCGGACTTCCATTCCGTCGGGAACTAGGATAGGGCAAGGCATCTGTTGTATATTTGGGCTAACAGTCTAATGGCGTTGGGTGGTAGGTTTTTGAGTATTAATCGGTTAAGTCCGTCTTGTCCTGGAGCGGAATTTCTCCCTTGTTTAAGAGTTTGTAGTATTTGATCGGGTGAAATGGGGCTAAGGAAGGGGTCGATGTCGGTTAGTACGTGGTCTCTGGTTTTGGTTTAGGATTTGGAAAGCCTCAAGGTTGTGCTCGAGCTGAGCTTTGAAATCGTTATCAAACGATGGATCGTCGGGGGTAGTGAGGACGGATTGCAGGTGAAGGCCGAACAGGTCGGCCTTGTCCTGATCAGAAACTGCGAGGGTACCTTGAGGATTGACTAGTTGGAATTTTGATTAGGTTTTTTGTTTCGTTAGGCTCTTGAATTTATGCCAAAATTTGGGGCCTTCGCGGTAGTCTAGTTTGTTTGTTTCTTTTATCCAATTTTCCTGGGTATATTTGCTTGTCTTTAGTCTGATTATTGCTTTTAATCTGTTATATTCGGTTTTTAGCGCTGGGTCTCTGGTCTTTAGAAATCGTCGGTATATCCGTCGTTTTTCCTTTATCAGGAGAACGATGAGGGGTGGAAGCGGTTTTAGGGTAATGTCTATTGTTCTTGTCGGGATAGCTACGTTCGCAGCGTCGGAGATAAATTGGGTCAGTCGTAGTACTGCTCTGTCCATGTCGTCTATAGTGTTAAGGGGTAGATCTGGGAGGTTTTTGGAGATGTGTTCATTGAACGCATTCCAATCGGCGTTTTGAAAGCTTCTGCGTGATTGTTATCTGATTTGGGGGAAGTGCGGGGCCTAGGGATGTTTTGACTAGTAAGTTGTCATCGAAAAATTGTGTTAGTTGTTCGCAGCATATTATGTGGCCGGGTATGGAGTAGCCGTTGTGTCCAATAAATGTGGGGTGAATGTTACTAATTCGTACTATTGGTAGTCTTAGTAGTTCGTTCGTTAGTATTTGTCCGTTTGCATTGTCAGTCGTGTCTCCAAATTGTTGGTGTCTGGCGTTAAGGTCTCCTAGTAGTATTGCATTGGGGATGTTGGCTATATATTGCAGTAGTGGAGAGGAAAGGGTGTTATGGCCGGGTGGGTTATAATAGTAAAATACTATTACAGGGGATGAAGGAAGGTGTACCGATGCGGCTACACACTCTAGGCGTTGAAGGTGCGGCGGTAGGGTGTAGGGAGTAGATGGGCATCGGGAGTGAATCTCTGTCGGGGTTGTTGCTCAGGTAGGTATTGTAATGGCTTATGTTAAGGGTTCCTGTGTTGGTTAATTTTGTCTCTAGTGTGGCTAGTATTTGTAAGTGGTCAGTGTCGAGTAAGTATTTGATCAGGTGGCGTTTTCGTCGAACGCCACCCGCGTTAACAGTTCCTATCGTCAGGTCCATTGCGAAGGGAAGTGATGAGGGGAGGTTAGGGGATGAAGGAACGGAAATGAAGTAGGAATTTACTCCTGTCGGTAGTAGGGAGTGCTAAAACTTTCGTACCGCTCCAAGTGCAGTACAAACGCATGTATAAGAACTCCCTGGCTACTAGGTCCATCCTCTTCGTGATAAGCTCGCGCCTATCAGGGAAGATAGTGAACAGAGTGAAGTAAAGGGCTCTCAGGAAGGTGTTGATCCTGAGAAAGTGCTCGTGGCTTTCATCGTCAGGATCGGAGGAGGTGGTGGAAGCTGTTTCCAGCTTGGAAAGGAATGCTACCTGGGTAGGAGGATGGGATCTCACAGTCGAAACTGTACGTAGGGTGGGAGCCGCCGCAGTTGTTACACTTTGGCGAGGATATGGAAGGGCAGGCTTGGGATTTGTGGCTTCCGCCACAGGTTGGGCACTTGAGGGATAGGATAGGACACTACTGCTTGGTGACCCACCTGGGTGCAGCAGTACTTAGGAACTGGGTTGGGGGTGTGTGGAGGCTCGGACTCGTAGCGTCTGCCGAACATACAGACGCCGTTGTGGAAAAGGAAGTCGATGGAGGATTTGGAGTGCGTAAGCATACGGACAAAGGATGTGGGACGGTTGGTGGCTCTGGAAATAATTCGGATGGCCTTGGTTACATGGGGGAGGTCGATGGTCTGTGTTATTTCCTTAAGGGTAATGTCACGGTCAACCCCGCGGATGACGCATGACAGGGAAAGGGGTTTGGGTTCGGGTCGGGTGTGGGTTGGGCCAGACAGCTGGGTTACAGTAATGGACGGGGTGCCAAAGGTTGCTCCACTTCAGCGGTAGGGATAGGAGTTGAATAATGGCGGTGTGGTTGTGGCTGAATCTTGTAGAGGGCGGATTGTGTACAGTTGCTTCTGCGAAGTAACTGCTTGAGGGGTATTGCGTAAGCAATAGCGGGATTTAGGTTGGGTGACGGTTGAAGTGGAGGATATGGATAAGATAGAGGGTGAAGGTGAGGGTGGTGCCCTGGTCGTTGTCTTCGTCATCGTCGTGGTTGAAGCTACGGCAGCGTAGGTTACGGTGTCGTCGGAGTTAGGGAAACGGAAAAGGGACTGGGAGATGCGGGTTTACCATGTTTTACCATGGTGGTTAGTATTGGGATGGGGTGTGCAATAAATGCAAATGTATTTTGTTCTAAGAAGGTGGTGGACTCCCACGGAGGTGCAGCCTCACACCCTGCTGGTTTAAGGCTTAGAGTTAGGAGTCCGATAGAAAATGGATGGTTTTGTTATAAAGATAGGTTTTAAGTGTAGGAATTTAATTTACCCTACGGCTTCCCTCTTTGTGTGGTTGGATCCGGTT
Organism: Vesta saturnalis; assembly: GCA_036346205.1. Lineage (NCBI taxonomy): Eukaryota > Metazoa > Arthropoda > Insecta > Coleoptera > Lampyridae > Vesta > Vesta saturnalis. Next base: position 5,821,793 of record JARFJB010000360.1, on the reverse strand, counting down.
ACTGGCTGTTTTCGTTCGTTGTATTTTGTGTTCTTCCTGCTTCCTTGATGCTATTGGTCCTCCTGCTACCTTCGGTCCGACGGTCTTCTTATTCCTGATAAGGAATGTTTTTTTATCCGCTTTCTCTTCGGTAGTGGTGTGTAAAACAGTGACCACTACTGCTGGTGAAAGCGGAGAAGATCCCGAAGAATACCGGCGCGCGCGATTAATTATGTGTTTTACGGGGTAATTAGCGTAATTAGCTGTAATTACTTCGCGACTTGTCTTAACGAATGTTAGACAAGAAGTGAGAATATACAGGTATTTAGATAATGCGTAGGTTGTTGAACATATCAAGCAGAATCGTTTAGTAAACTATTAACTTGCTTTATGTTATCAGTTTTATTCATTAAAATAGTACCTCCTCCATTATCTGCTGGTAAAATTATGATGTCTACGTTGTTAAGTAATTCCTTTATAAAGAATTTATAACATTTTGTTGAATTGATTGGCAAATTAACTCCAGATGATTTGTTAATTAGTTTTGACGTGGATTCCTTGTTCACAAAAGTACCTATAAATGACACCTTACTACGATTAGAACGACATTTCAACCACAACGAGATCAAGTTATTTCAAAATTGTCTAACTACATCATTCTTCTTATTTAACGGTGAGTATTACCAACAGTTAGATGGAGTGGCTGTGGGATCTCCAATTTCGCCATCGATTGCAAAATATTTTATAAGCATTTCGAAGGATAAGCTCTAAATAATGCACCTAAGAAGCCACAACTTTGGCTTAGATATGTTGATGATATTTTAGCTATTTGACCTTTTGGGGAAGAGGAATTAATAATGTTCCTAAACCATTTCAATAATCACCCTACCAACATTTAAATTTACAATAAAAAGAAAAGATGACTGTTTTTCATTCCTTGATGTTCTAATTGGAAGAAAACCAGATGGAACACATTCCGTATATCGTAAGCCAGCACATACAGATTATGATATTAACGCTTCATCACACCATGATGCACCACAAAAGTATAGTACGATACGAACTTTGTGCAATCGTGCTATAAAGATTTGTCATTCAGATTAAATTACAATATGAATTAAACCATCTTGAAAAGGTTTTCATAAGTAATAGGTTCAACAAACAACAAATTAGAAGCATAACATAAAAATAGCTCACAAAAGCAGTATTAAAATTCGAAATCTTCTGAATTCTTCCAAAGACCAAATACCATTACATACACGTGGTGTTTACGAAGTCACGCTCTTGTGGTAAAGTCTACATTGGCGATACTGGGAGAAACATTAACACCAAGTTAACAGAACACAAAAGACACGTCATCCTATTAAATCAGCAATTGCTGAACACGTCTTAAACACTCGGCACAGCCTTGCACTAGGATAATGGATATAAACTGTCCGATAACTGGGTGTCTATTTGCAAAAACTGAAAGTTATACAGTCTACAACAGTGATTTAATTTCAATTCTCTAATCTAGTTATTATCAATGTTTGTCAGTTTGATATTATGCCTGACGAAAGACAACGTTATCTGTCTGAAAACTTGCACCAAATAAATTATTTCACACCATTATCCCAAATAAAGCGTTACCTATTCAACATATAAATTCGTGAATGTCTTAATTCTGATATTCTTAACTAATTAATTTTTTTAATCCCTACGTTCCTGTTCCTGAACAGAAGTGTAAATAAACAATTCTTAAATATGATGAACACAATATAACCTTTGAGAAATCTATCTTTGTTTGCTTTAAACAAGTAATCACATTATAAAATATAACTGTTTAAAAACATTGCATAATAACATTGATTACACAAACGTATCAAAATATGAAATGTAATTAATGAACCCAAACTTGATTGAAATAAAAATTAACTAAAGTTTAAAGAAATAAATATTTTATATCGTACGGATAAGAAATTAAAAAATAAACTGTGGAAATTGCCGCTTTTACTTGTGTAATAAAATTTATGTAAGCATAATTTTTTGCAATTATTGGAAGTACGTCTTAAATATTAATTCTGAACTTCGCCCATTAACATAGTGAAGAATGCAACAAGCTGAATTTTAAGCAAGGCTAAGTGACCCTCTTTCTCCTCGCCAAGTATTAAAACAAAAAGTCACATTTTTTATTACTTTTGAAAACATGATTAGTTTCGCGTAAAATACCATAAGGTAAAGCGTGAAAAACTTTGGAAACTTAATAAATAAATGTAAGCGGAGCGTGTTAACTGTGTTAAAAAGCGCCTAAAGCATCAAACATTAATTACTAACCTTTTCTTTGTAATTAATAGTTTTTTATACTCCTACCACTTTTAATGCACTTAACGCTCGTTTTAATTTTTATATGAACACTCGAACGGACAGAATAATATGAGACGCGTTGAGCTGCAAGTCGGTTATTCACGTATGAATAAACGAACGTGCCGAGAATGTTGGTCTTAACTTGTATGAGTCAATGAACATTAGTGGCATTTTGAAGTACAATTTATTTTTTTAGGAATGTTTCCCTTGAAGCCATTAGGTTTTTTTTCGTAATCGATATGTTTTACCATTAATTTTCCTAACCGATACACGGACATGTTATTGTCAGAAATTAGAATAGAAAATCAATCATAAAAATTATTATGATAGCCAACAAAATCACTGTATATGAACATTAAACGTATGGAATGGTATTTAAAAATAAACCGCAGAATGTGGAGGACCGGATAAATGGAATGTAAATATCTCCCACAAGCACAATTTTTTTCAATGACAATTTTGTCTATTCTTATAATAAAACAGAAATTAACACTGTAAAATATATTACGGTTTATGGTGAATCATTTACTTTATTTAAAAAATTTGGAGCGTATCCACTCAACATTCCCGTATACATACATATACACCATAAAAGCACTAGTGGCATTATGTAATTACATAATACATGATTGATTATAGGTTGCTTGTTTAATGCACAGTTTAATAGTGTTTTAAGATGGATTTTCAAATATAAATGTTGGTAATATCCAATGCCTTGTATTTAAAACAAAAAATTAAAAATACATTTATAAGTACAACATTTTTATAAGTACGCCATTTTAAAATGTACTATTGAACTAAATTTAAAAACAATTTTAACAAAAACAAAAGTAATTTCCTTGTCGGGGGTTAGAACTCTCATTCCTTGCATTAGTAGTACGATCCCTTGACCTTTTCCATTTAAGCAGTACTTTACAAATAGTAAAAAAAACTGGGTTACTAAAGGGATTCGTAAATCTAGTAAAACGAAAAGAGAACTTTACCTAAAAATCCGACAAAACCCTTAGCTAAACATAATTACACATTACAAACTGTACCGGGTGGCCACATCTCAAGGATGGATTATAGCACAGGTTCGGGAAAAAAATTTTTATAACAAAAATGACCTCGAGAAACGCCTTGAAATTATTTTCAGAATTGTAGGTCCGCCGCTAGAGGGCGTATTTGACAGTTAACATCTTAAAAAGCAAAATTTTTCAAAATTTACTCAATTAAAGGGCATATTAGATATTATAATCAGATTCCTCGACAAATTCTGCATATTTTTTATTTGACAAGTTTTAGTCTATCTCTTCAAATAGGGGGGGAGTGGGAACCTTGTTACGAAGAAACGTCTTTAATTTAGGTTCTGCTTGACCGATTTTAATAAACTTGATGTTGTTTGAAAGAGCTTTTGTTAAACAATTGAAAATTTGTAAATTTGAAGCAATCTGATTAATAACATAAATGCTAGAGGGCGCTGTTTAATATTTTTTTAATATTGTGTTTTCTCTTTACAATTTTAAATAGAAGCATAAAAATTTAAGTAGGTCTTTAAAAAAGTAGACTAAATTAGTAATAAAACAGTGAAAACTGCAAGTCGATATTTTTTTCCTATCCTGAGATATCGTAAGAAACAGGTAAATGGTGGGAATTGTTCTTCAACGTCTAGTAGGCTAGTTCGCGTTAACGGAAATTATTAAATTTAGCCTGGATGAAAAGATCTTACATTGGTCTGCAGTAATTTAAACTGTTATCATACTAATGTTATGGTTGCCGCTAGATTACCTAAATGTAATGCTGTCGCTACTAACAATGAGAACAAATTATAAAATAATAATGTGATAAATCTAACATTTTTTTAATTATATAAGAATGTTATATTTGTTTTCAAGCCATGTGTTAGTAAATCAAGAGCATAAAATATCAATAAAAACCGACATTTGCCCAGCAACAACAAATACAGTTCAAAATATGAATTACGATTTACTGATGACAACAAAATTAGTAAAGAGGGCCATGTAAGAAGTAAAATAAATTCCCTGTTGAAAACAAGCAAGCAATGATTTTCACGCATATGTCAAAAATTATTCATCGTGTTGCATTTAATAGACTTTCTTTATCTTTTCGTACCAAAATGATTCTTACAAATGAAGAAGCATTTGATATGTTGGTAGTTTATTTTGAATGTATGAGAAATGCAACCATTGCTGCTAGAGTGTATTTACTGCAGTACTCAAATAGACGGCATCACAGCAGAAGAGTTTTTTACTACTGGAAATGTGAATCTCCTGTGTGCCGAAGACAACGCAGAGGTAGAACAGAGGAAAATGTTATTGATGTTTTAGCTTATGTAAATATTAATCCTCATTCAAGCACCAGAGCTATACCTAGAGACTTTGGTATATGTCGAACTACCGTCTAAAATATTTTAAGAGAACACAGGTGACTATTTATTTATTAATGCATGTTTTATTCGGTATTATAATGATAAAAATGTTTTAATTTTTTTCGTTTGTCGCTATATGTTTATGTCCAGTTTCAATAAAATAACAAATTATTTAATGAAACTATCTTATGCTATGTGAATAGATTTTAACTAACAACATGATAATTAAGTGAGGCAAAGTAAAGTAAAAAGGTACCAACAATAAAAAATAATGACAGGCCGGGCGAAAAAAATTCGTAATAACATTACGAGAGTTAATGCATTTAAAGTCCTTTTTCGTTTATTAACAACGAAGGACTTCAATGTGTCTTATTGATCTGATTACTTTATAATATATACTATTTTAGATTGCACCCATATCACATGGTCCTACACCATAGTTTGAATGCTCAAGATTTTGATACCAGGTTGGATTTTTGCAGCTGGCTCTTAAATATGATACACGACGATCCTGAAATACTTTCACGAATTATGTGGACAAATGAGGCTAGTTTTCATAGTGATGCTAGTGTAAATCGACATAATATGCACTACTGGTCTGAAACGAATCCCCACTGGATGCAGGAGGTCCAACATCAGGGTCGTTGGTCTGTAAATGTGTGGTGCGGGATTCTAGGTGGAGAAATAATTGGGCCTTTTTTTAATGAGACTGTTAATGAAGAAAGATATTTAGATTTTTTAAGCAACGAATTGCCACTTCTTTTAGAAGACGTATCCTTGGCCATCCGTCGTGACATGTTCTTGCCCGACACATTATTCTAGAGATGTTTGGAATTTCTTAGATCAATAATACCCTGAAAGGTGGATAGGACGTGGAAGTTTATTTATTTGGCCACCAAAGTCTCCAGACCTAACTTGTTTAGATTTTTATTTGTGGGGGCAAATAAAAGATCTCGTTTATGCCGATAGACCCACAACAAGAGCTGAGATGATTGAAAGAATACGACAGACAATACGAAGTATTTCAAGGGCAGAAATTGAAACTACTGTTCTCTCCACCCGTCAGCGATTGATTTCATGCATTGAAAATGATGGACGACATTTCGAACATCTAGGGCGACACTAATTACGTAGTTATTTATTTAACGTTTTAATTGTTAGATTTATCACATTATTATTTTATAATTTGTTCTCATTGTTAGTAGCGACTGCATTACATTTAGGTAATCTAGCGGCAACCATAACATTAGTATGATAACAGTTTAAATTACTGCAGACCAATGTAAGATCTTTTCATCCAAGCTAAATTTAATAATTTCCGTTAACGCGAACTAGTTTACTAGACGTTGGAAGAACAATTCCCGCCATTTACCTGTTTCTTACGATATCTCAGGATAGGAAAAAGACCTACTTAAATTTTTATGCTTTCATTTAAAATTGTAAAGAGAAAGCACAATATTAAAAAAATATTAAACAGCGCCCTCTAGTATTTATGTTATTAATCAGATTGCTTCAAATTTACAAATTTTCTATTGTTTAACAAAAGCTCTTTCAAACAACATCAAGTTTATTAAAATCGGTCAAGCAGAACCTGAATTAAAGGCGTTTTTTCGTAACAAGGTTCCTACTCTCCCCAACCCCTTATTTGAAGAGATACACTAAAACTTGTCAAATAAAAAATATGCAGAATTTGTCAAGGAATCTGATTATAATATTTAATATGCCCCTTAATTGAGTAAATTTAGAAAAATTTTGCTTTTTAAAATTTTAACTGTCAAATACGCCCTCTAGCGGTGGACCTACAATTCTGAAAATAGTTTCCATGCGTTTCTCGAGGACACTTTTCTTGTAAAAAATTTTTTCCCGAACCTGTGCTATAATCCATTCCTGAGATATGGCCGACGGCCGTTCTTAGTTGGCCACCCGGTACACTAATGTTTTTAAAAAGGTTATTATAAACGCAAAAAAAATACATTCGAAAGGCGTTATTATGAAATCGACTAATACAGCTAAAGCAACTTGGCAATTGATTAATAATAACTTAAATAAGCGGATGCATAAACTTACTAACATATCGCCAAATATAGATAATAATGAAATTGACAACCCTCAAGAAGTTGCGAGTCAATTTAACGAATATTTTGCATCCTTAGCACGAGAAAATATAAAAATAATTCCTAAAAACTATGATTTTGCATCGCCACAGAATTCGTTTTTTTTGTCACCTATAACAAAGAACGAACTGTATAATATAGTAAATAATCTAAATACGACAAACGCCTGTGGCTGCGATAATATACCTAATATACCTAAAGTTTTTGATCTTATACAGGAACCACTAATTTCATTAATAAACTTAATTTTCACTACTGGGGTCTTTCCAAAGCACGGTAAAGTAACGAAAATAAAGCCTTTACATAAATCAAAATCAAAAAAGGAGATTCAGAACTATAGACCTATATCAATTTTAAACTCTTTTTCAAAAATAGTTGAATCGGTTTTAAAAAACAGGTTGATGTCTTTCTTCGAATCCCATACTCTTTTCAATAAGTCACAACACGGCTTTAGATCAAATAAGTCAACAGCAACAGCTTTGCAAACTTTGTTAAGTTATATCCACGATGCACATAATAAGGGTAAAGTGGTGGCATCCATAAACTGCGATCTATCCAAGGCCTTTGACATGGTTGACCACGGTTTGTTGATGTCTAAACTCTACCACTAATTAGAGGGGTTGCCTTAAAATTATTAAAATCATTTGTAAGTGAACGGTATCAATATGTTGCAAGTTAAAAAAATCTCAGTTCGGGAGAAATAATATAGGCCACGTCAGAGTTAAGTTTAGTAGAATATGGGGTGCTCCAATGCTCTATCCTTGGTCCCATACTTTTTATAATATTTATTAATGACCTACCAATTAATCTTACATCTCCGTGCAACGTCTTAATTTATGCAGTCGACACTAACGTAACTGTTGCTTGTAGAAACGATGAACTAGAAAATTATCTAAATAACATAATGAAAACGCTTGTAAACTGGTTTAATGCAAATAAACTTTTAATGAACGTAGACAAAACAAGAATTTTAATATATAGTAAAAACTCAACAGTTAGTATTAGAGGCCTAAAGTTTGAATCGAAAAACATCGAAACGTGTGAATCCTGTAGTTTCTTGGGGGTTACTTTATATCGAAATCTTAATTGGTGGCATCACATAGAAAACTTAAAATTAATGTTGAACAAATCTATCTTTGCTCTGTCACGATGTAAAAATTTTTGTGACCAAAAAACGTTACTTCAAGTGTATTACTCAGTGTTCGAAGCAAAGGTGAGGTATGTCGTTATCTTGTGGGGAAATGCAAACAACAAATTAATTAATGACATATTTAAGATACAAAAAAGGCCATTCGTACAATGTTTTCATTACGAAAACGAGACACATGCAGGTTGTTTTTTGAAAAACACTGCATTAAAACTATCTATGCCTTATATATTCTGGAATGTCTGTGTTTTGTTTTCAAAAATAAATCGCAATTCTCTCTAAATTTCGATCATCACTCGTATAACACGAGATTCAAAAACAACTTTACTTTAGCCGCATCAAACAATAGAGCACATGACACCTCATATCTACAAATGGGTCTAAGATTCTAAACGTTCTTCCACAACATATAAAGTGTATATTGATATATAAAGATTTCAAACAAGAAGTTTCAAAAGTCCTCAATAAAACGGCATTCATTGGATGATCCTTTTGTCAATGTTGCCGCTTAGGTAATAGTATGCTCAAAGTTTGTTAAAGAATTTAAATACCATTATGTGATATCTATGTTTTATGTACCTATACATTTCTATTATTGTAATTATTGTGTATATTTTACGCCAAACGGCAAACAAATAAACAAACAAACAAACAAAGAAATGTTAAACGTACATACGGGTCTGTCACGACGAGCTGAGTCGATATGTATATGGAAAACTACTCAAAATATTTTTTGGAAATTTGTATACAGGGGTTATTTGAAAAATCTAGTTTAATTAAAATATTTTTGGTTTTATGCAGTTTCCGATTATACCGGTCGTAGACTCTAACTCTGTTATTTTAAATGAAATGTACCCATTTTTAAAATCTACGTTAAATTCAAATGTGTCTGTAAAAAGGATCATATGTCTAAAATGCACCGTTATATTTTGACAGATGCACCTGTTCACAAAAAATACAAGTTTTCAAGGTACAAGCGAGCTAGGCCAAATAATTTTTTATACTTGCACACATAGAACCCACGGCTTACAGAGTCTTAGGCCATTAGGTATAATATTTCAAACTGAACAAGGCACCAGAAATGGTATTTAATAACAAATTATTCTTATGTAAATTGAAACTTTTAACCAAGATTTTCGACTGGGATGCTGCAGAATCAATAGGAATCATAAAGAACGCATTTATATGTAGTTTCAGCTGGATTATCAAACTAAAAATGATCAAAAATAATAAAAATAAAAAATCTGTAACAATTTAATAATGCAGGGTCTACCACGACGAGATTAGTCGATGTGTATGCAAAACTACTGAAAATATGTTTTTTGAGCGCGACGTTTCGGAAGCGGACTGTCCTGAGAAGGACTGTTTTCGCACTTGAGTCGAATTCATATGTTATATATATATTTTTCCCAAGCACTTGACGACTCTTAGATTCGAACTTGGTACCTTTCACTTACTAGTTTGACACCTTTACCGCTGAGCCACTGAGTAATCCAATATATATTTTTTAGAACTTAGAACTTTTAGAAATATATATGTATACAGGGTGTCCAGTTTAAGATGAAATGCATGGGGATATTGGAAACCGTTAGAGATACGAAGATGGTTAAATGAAGAAAAAGTTGCGTCATTATATGCCCAAGAAGTAACCATGGTTACATGTCAAAAATTCCCTTCCATTTACTAGACACAGGGTGATAACTGAAAATATGCGTTTTCTAAAATCGCTATATCTTGTTTCTTGCAAGAGATACATCCACGATTTTTGCAGGATGGGGTAACAGGTAGCGAAGATTTCAAAATGATTTTGAAAAAATCTAGGCTACTAGATTTTGAGATAATGCACGCAACTTTCGATTTTCTTATGGTCGCCATATTGGATTTTTGCATTTTGAATTCTTCATAAAAATGATTTTCAACCATATATCATATGTTTATAATCTGCCAATGAGAAAGTGTCAAATTACACAATTAAATTTATATCAAAGCAACCTTGACATATTATGTATTTTAATTAAATGAAAATTAATCTACAAATTAAACTAACTATTGAGAACAATATTATTGATTATTAACATAAATCATAATAATAAAAGTGACAAAAACAACAAAAATAAAATTTAATATTATACTGAATTTTACTATTAATTAATCAAATGCTCGAATAAACCTTCATTCTCCTGCAAACACCATCTGCATCGAGTTAGCACTGCATCACAAGAGTTCCTTATCATCTCGCATTTTGAATTCTTCATAAAAATGCTTTTCAACCATATATCATATGTTTATAATCTGCCAATGAGAAAGTGTCAAATTACACAATTAAATTTATATCAAACTAGGCCTTTGCCAATCAACCATCTATTCAATTATTGCAAGAGAATGGAGGTTTATTCGAGCATTTGATTAATTAATAGTAAAATTCAGTATAATATTAAATTTTATTTTTGTTGTTTTTGTCACTTTTATTATTATGATTTATGTTAATAATCAATAATATTGTTCTCAATAGTTAGTTTAATTTGTAGATTAATTTTCATTTAATTAAAATACATAATATGTCAAGGTTGCTTTGATATAAATTTAATTGTGTAATTTGACACTTTCTCATTGGCAGATTATAAACATATGATATATGGTTGAAAAGCATTTTTATGAAGAATTCAAAATGCAAAACCCAATATGGCGTCCATAAGAAAATCGAAAGTTGCGTGCATTATCTCAAAATCTAGTAGGCCTAGATTTTTTCAAAATCATTTTGAAATCCTCGCTACCTGTTACCCCATCCTGCAAAAATCGTGGATGTATCTCTTGCAAGAAACAAGATATAGCGATTTTAGAAAACGCATATTTTCAGTTATCACCCTGTGTCTAGTAAATGGAAGGATTTTTGACATGTAACCATGGTTACTTCTTGGGCATATAATGACGCAACTTTTTCTCCATTTAACCATCTTCGTATCTCTAACGGTTTCCAATATCCCCATGCATTTCATCGTAAACTGGACACCCTGTATATATATATATATATATATATATATATATATATATATAAGTTCTAAGTTCTGAAAAATATATATGCGGAGATAGGAAAGCATGGAGATGATAAATAAGGGGAAGAGATTGTTTGGCCTACCCCGCAAGGGAATGGCTTGAAGGTTATTATGGTTAAAATATATTATATTGATGTACCTGTAAAATTGCTTATTGGTTAATAAACTGGGTTTTCTTGGTGATTCTTTACTAGTGTGAAAATTAACGGGTTGAACCATCATTACGCCAAGCCTGTTAATTGTAATTTGAGTAAGTTTATTGTTTACTTGTCCCACTATGATGCAACACTTAACCTCATCTATTCCTATCAGCCTACCATCACACGGTCATCTCTTTTTATCAGATTTGAGTTTTGAGAGTAATTCAATAATGGACTAAATTCAAGTTTTAATAATTACGGCGAGGAAGGCAGTGTGATGCACGACAATAATTTGGGTAAGGGTGGTGTTATTATCAGTCAAGATGCATCAATTAGCTATTTTGTAATTTGCATCACTGTGAATACGTTCAATATTATACTCTTAAAGACATTATAGTCTTCTAATTATTGAGAGAAACTTCGAATTACACTTTTGAGGATAGATTATCTTGGGACTGTACAGCATTTTTTCAATGAAGTTCGCAGAATTTTTAATATAATGGGCTGTTTGACCTAAATCAGGTAACAAAAATGTATTTTTGCAAGACTGCATGTAGGAAAACCAATTGAACTAACAATAGGCTTTAAAGGAACATTATGTTTACGAATTTTTTAGACCATATAGTTTCGGTGAAAGAGTTAGTTAGTTTCTTCAGGAATACACGATAATTTAATACGTTCTTCAGTTTTCAAAAGAATTTTTTTTGTAGGATAATCTTGTGGTTCCAACAGTTGTTCTACTTCAATGTTATAGTTGATATTTAATATAACAGTTGCATTGCCTTTATCTGATTGTAATATTATATTTTCATTACGTTTAAGATAAAATACAACACGCTTACAAAAGGATAAGTTTCTCTTTGGAGTTTTTTTAAGTAATATGTTAACAGTTTTATATTTCACTTCATTCGCAACATCAAAAATAACCATTTAATAGAATTCTCGACGTTTGAGATTATATCTTCAAAAGGTATTACTATTGGCCTTATCACGGTTTTCCCGTTCCTGTGCTATTTTTATGAAACTAAAGATGGACTAAACAAAATTTCCATGCGACGCTTCGTTTCTGTTATACAGGACTATGTTGAGCATTTCTCTTTTGAGACTCGCTCTTATCTTTGTTAGCAAATAACATACAAATAAAGTGAGAACTGACACTGATAGATATTTTTACGTAGAATCGAGTAACGTGCGTAACTTTTTTATAATTATTGCCGTTTCATCAATATAACCCAAACTCACCTTTTCTTAAACCAGACACCCTGTATATTTTTTCACAATTCGTTTCCATCCGTCCTCGGCTTTCTAAAAATATATAACATTCAGCTCAAAATTTACGTTATTACAAATTTAAATTCTTTAATAGCTGGCCTGTGCAGAATATGAAGTAAGAAAATAATTCGATTGTCAGATTTTAGAAGGTAGTCAGTTTATGTCTGTTTTTCAGATTATTTGCTTTGATTTGTCTAATACTTTTGAACTTAATATATCTCACAGATATCCAGAAAGGCGACAGCCAGAAAATTTTGCAAATGGTTCTTATGAAACAAAAGTGCCAGAATTCTGTATCAGTTTTGAGCAACCACTCACTCGAGGTTAGCATCTCGAACAAAAAAGAACTCAAAGGGTTAGAGACTTGCGGTCGTTACAAAAAAGCGTTAAATTGGGTGGATGGAGGAACATGCGGATTCGCCATCGTTGCCAACACCGCAGGAAGCGATACCGTCGCTGCTCGACCTGCAGTTTCACCGAGCGAGCAGCGACGTACCACTGGACGCCATCGCATAGAAGAGAATGTGGCCTAAGAAGCCAAATGCAGTACCGTCAGAACACGTCGATCTGCTAGTTGAGGTCCAACTAGCGGTACCGTCGACGTCCATCACCACTACCGACGCCGCAGAAGGAAGACGAAACGAAGGTGCCCGCCCCGGATTCCTCCGTCTCGACGACTTCGAGATCCAGAAGAAGAGGCCGAAGAAACCCCCGACCGTCCGCTCACCAACGCCACCCCCGACGGACAACACTTTACGCACTGGAAGAACACACCGACAGCCCAGCAGCCATGGAACAGACGACGAGGCCAATCGCAGAAGACACCAGGAAGAAAGTACTCCCGGTAATCCTTCGTCAGAGGGAAAACTGTGTGTCGAATTGGACAGACAACGGGTAGCCTTAACAAGAGCCAAGGCAATCAGCGAGGGAATCTGGATCCAGCCTGTCTCACCCCAGAACCGAGTTTGCCTGGTACTGGTACTTTTAGGTATTATGTGATCTCTTGTTTTAAGATAAAGTAGCGAGATTGAGTGATCCCACTCGTGTTGATACATCTACCGAGCGAAGAGTTTCAGAAGAAGATCCGAGAGGAGGAGTACATCACCCGCCTCCGCGTCACTGTTGAGGACTTGCGGCGGAAATCTGGCTGCGGGTAGTGTCACCGGTGTCAGGGTTTACGCCACACAAAGCGTTGCTGCAATGCTGCAGCACACTATGTAAAGTGCGCCGGAGGTGGCTCCAGTGAATACACGAAGATTGATGCCCAAGATTAAGTACACAGTATCGATTTTTATGTTCTGTCTAACATTACCGTTAGCGTTAGTGCTTAACGCTTTGAAATACTAACCCGACCACCGTACTGTAGTAACCTAGTTACTCCAGTACAACTTATTAGGCGTTTAACTAATTCTTGATTCTTTTTCTTACAGACCTACTTGGGCATCAACAGCTACACCCGACTACAGGATACATCCACACAATCACCATCTACTCACAGCATTCATCATCCACGGCTACAAGAACGACACGCACAACAATTGTGTCAACTGGCATCACATAACATCCACAACCAACCACAATCCACATCCAAGTGCTGAAGGAGAAGAAGATCCTCATACTACATGCTACAATACATGAATACACTTGTTATATGTTACTCATAATTGTAACTATTAACTTATATATATATATATATATATATATGTGTTAAAAACTTTTATTTGAATATACAGTTAAACAAAAACAATAACCATTCACATTAGCGCAAAAGTAGTTAAAATGTAAGCATTCCTTATTGGATAGCGAATTCAACAAATCTATTAAATGTTTAAGTAGTACAGCAATTATTTTAAACCAAATATACGTTATATTGACCACGGATTAAATTTACAAGTGGTGCTATGTATTTAACGCTAAAATTAAAATTATGAGAGATCATCCACAAGTTCATATGTATACCCACAAGTAGAACATACAACTGTCAATAAAACACAATGAAGGTCAACTAAATTGTTATATATATATATATATATATATATATATATATATATCAAATTAAAAAAGAAATAAACTGGAGATCTATGACCCTCAATTATAAAAGAAAATTTAAGTCAAATTTCAACACCTAGTTTAGGAATGAATAAGACTAAAGTAAATAAATAAAATACCTGGTTTAATACATCATTGTAGGCCACACACCTTATCTATATGAACTATCATAAAATTTACATATAGTTGCGCGATTCGTTGTCAGTAAACGTATTCACAAAAGGTTATAAGAAAGTCCTTTTGCTTTTATTTTGTGATACAAAAATTTAAGTAAATTCTAAAATTAAGAACACAATGTAATCGTGAATTTAGCGTAATTATTTCGTTCAAAACAAAATCATTTAATCATTAATATCAATGTAGTTGCAAGGTACTTTATGTTTGTACGACTTGAGCTATTTACAATGTAGCTCTTAACAATATTAAAGTAAAGAAATTTTAACATGGCTTGAAATGGCTTCCGCATGTATCAAGAACATATAGCGACGAATATTGATTTCATTGCAGTATCAAACAGATAACAGATCAATATATTATTGCAGCACTAAAGGAGAAGTAGGCAGTCGAGCAACAGGTGGTTAAATGCATGGTTAATACGCCCCCACGATGGTCTAAGGAAATTATTGAAAGTAATCAAATTAACACCGTTGCCTTCTAAAACTTACCCTGAATTAATCAGGTTGTAGCTAAAGAAAATAGCATAAATTATTTATTAGTATTCTAATCAGAGAAAGTTGAAATGCAAATAGTTGGTTAACATTCGCATAAGCATAGAGAAATACGAAGATGTTGGTTTTCGAAATCGCTTTACCAACTGTAATGAATTCGTCATTAGGTATAATTTGTTCTATGTAGCTAAAAATGAGCAGAATTAGTAATGTTTTAAGATCAAAAGCGTGAATTCAAGACATATATCCATCGAAACGTATTAATGGAAGAAAATCCACAAATACAAAGTAAGCGCGACTAATAAATTAAGCTTTGATAAAATCACGCATTAAGTGATGCAGGTAGAAAAGTGAAAGCTTTCTTCTTTCATTCCCGAAAACCACCTTTTACCCCAAACGTAACGGAAATACAGTTGAAATTGACAGCATAAAACGTTCCCATTTCAGAAATCCCGTTGGTGAAATAACTTACCATTTCTTGAAAAACTTCGAAATACAACTGGTAATGCAACATTGTGAAATCAATATACTGAAAGTAAGGAACAAAATCAAAAATATGTACGATGACATTTAATAGTTAAACCGAAGTCTAATAACTTTCATTTCAATATTTTAACGGTTCCTAAGAAATATAAAATAAATTGATTTCGGAAATTAAGACACCGTATCTCGAAAGGTATAAATCTTGGAACCTATGCTACAGGATTGTTTCTTAAACTTTATGACGAGGAGTCACCCATTGCAATATGGACGTGCAATTTTCGAACACCCTGTATGTTGATTCATAATAAGATTTTATTTCATTTGAATGATTATACACAAATGTAACTCTTTAATCTAAAGAAGGCTTAATAATGTGGTTGCTAAATACATTAATTAATTTAATTCGGAATTAATTTTGACTTTTGTCGTATATAACGTTTGTAACCTGTGAATTTAATGTAATATATTGTATTGAAATTGCACGAAACGAACCATAAGTTTGAAACTTTTACATACAATTTTAAAATGAATTTTCAGTATACAATAAAACTGTTTACTTTTGAGTATTAAAAATGCTTTTAATCAAACAGTAATTAATATCGTTAGTTTACCTTAATTAAGTTCGATCCAATGTTTATATTTTACACGATGGCCTAAATTATAATTAAAGCTTACCAAATTTTCCCATTTTTATGTTTAATTAAATAATTATATTTTATTTTTGGTTTAATTGTGGAACATTTAATATTTGGCAGTTTACATTTGTATTCGGATCACTTACTTAATTTTAATTTAGACAAAGGATTTTGTTTATCAACTGATGCCAAATTATAATAATTTACAGCTATCTCGGCAGCGAAAAAACTAATCATTACCAAAATAGCAGCACACAGTGCCGTGTTTATACTTTTTATCTTTTACAATTTTACACTAAAACAATTCGTTGTATATTTAATACTTATTGTAGGTTTAAATAGCATCGTTAATCATATTATATCACTCGTTAAAAGTTTTCAGTGGCGTATCAGAGGTCATGTTTCTTGAAATATGTAAAAAAATTCTCATACGTAAATACGTATTTACGTGATTAAAATGACTCGTCACATATACGATATAGTGCGAATACTGCAATAGTCTCATAACTTTAAATACAAAATTTCAATAACATGTGATGTTTTATACCATTACTCTTTCACATTTGAATAGTAGGTATGGGTTCGGTTACAGTTTATGCCATTCGTTGCGCTAAAGCTGTCACAGGTGAATTATTCAGTTTTCATAATGCAGTGCAGTGTTGCAAGGTGTTGTGGTGTTTATAATTCCAGATGTTCTTATTCACTGATTTAGTCAGGGGCCGACGTAGCTATTTCGCCGCTATGGGCAAGACTAAAATCTGCCGCCCTTACTTTTGATAGAAAAATAGTGTACAGCGTTTTTGCTTTTACGAGTTTGTTTTAGAGTTTATTAGATGTAAAAACTTTCTGCGCATTTCAAGTAAAAAAAGGGCTTAGAAAGAAATATATAAATACAATAACAAACCATAAAAATAATAGCGTACTCGATAAATGAAAATAATAAAAATATACAAAATATAAATATAAAAGTAGTATATTAAAGTATAAGTGGATCTTTAAAACACGCGCGATTTGTTGAGCACGACGGCGCAGCCGGAGTGCTCGAAATAGAGTAAGTGTTTTAAAGATTAGTTATACACGAATACTTTACGATATTTTTGATTATTGGTGCACCTTAAAATCATAAATACTGGTATTATTACTACAAAATATGGAAATAAGAACTAATAATGTAAAATATGTAAATAAAAATTAATGATCAAACTATACTAACTGTACTTTCTATTTTCATTTATAAAATTAAAGGTGTTAAATAATGTTTGTTTAAATAAAGGTTTTAAATTTGTAAGTAACATTTTATTTGACGCTACAAGGTACTCTTGTCAGATCAATAATCAAAAAATTGTCATTTAGACTTCACGTTTCTGGAGTTATTGATGTTGCCATGGTAACTTTAAAAAATGCCCGTTTTTTTAAATTCGATTTAAACACGCTAAGGCGTGCTTTAAATAGGTAAAATGGGGAACGAATAAAAAAAATAATGTTCTAGGAGAGTCTGAGAGCAAGCAGGTTTTTCGTTATAAAGAGCAAATTTTTGTGTAAAATAAAAAATAACAATATTTTCCTTCATTATAATCCGGAGATATACTTTACATAAACATAAATTTATACTGGTATTGAAACAAAACAAAAATTAAAATGTTTTCATCCTAACTTTTAATTTAGCAAATTCTGTTATAATTTGCTTAAAATCTGTTTATTGCATACATCATGCTCAATAGCATATGGATCGAAAAAATGTATGGTGAAATTTTTTTTGCTATTTGCCGCTCTTGTCTGTACCACTCTGGGCCACGGTCCAGCTCGCACCCCCCTGGATCGGCCCATGAATTTAGGTATTTTCTGTAATAATATCGCAAGACTTCGTTGGTATATTCAAAAATACTTACCCGACTTGAGAACAAATTTAGTATTGCTTGGAAACATCCTGAGCGAAACGCGAGGGGTGATTTCTTAAAGCAATACTAATTTTGTTCGAAAAGGAGGGAAAGTAATTGAATATACCGAGAAAGTCGAGTGGTATTCGATCAGATTATATCATTTCTTTCTACTAATAATCAATAAAATCTAGTCTTAGAAACTAACTTATTTATTTTAATTATAAACTGTACAATTATTATAAATTACCTTAGTTACCGTGCTTGGTTACTGTCATCTCACAGCTAGTTTGATATACTTCATTAAAGGGAGCAATGAAAATACGAAATCGAATATACCAAGTCTTTAAGGTAAACAAGCCGTGTTTTCATGAAATACGTTCGTGATTGGTTCAAATTTTGAGAATAAGCAATGCTGATTGGTTAATGGTATAGAAATGATATAATCCGTTATATAGCATAGTGATTGATCGTTGATGGCAAGAAGTCAAACTAAAGTGTAACCTCCTTTCCTTTGCAATGTTACGAAACTTAGTAATTTTTACTTTCTCGTATACTACGTATACTAAGAGAAAGTATTGCAATCGAAAAAAAATTTGAAATTTTTTGTTGCGGATTTCGTCGTTTTAGTGTTCCCTGAGTCGAAAAACATCGATTTTGCGCCTGTCTGTGTGTGGCTCCGAGACTATTATATCGATTGTAATGAGATTTGACATGGGTCCCTATATCTGGAAGTTATGTATAAAACTGGCTTTTCGTAAAAATCAATTAATGGGGGGGCGAAATGAGGGTGGTTTTTTTGAGGGTACATTTTCAAAACCAGAGCCAGAAAGTCTATATTTGGTGAAAAGTTAGTAATCTTACACCCCGACCGAACATTTTTTTGTTAATTTTAAATTCAAAATGGTGGCCAATTTTCGATTTTCGTACATTTCGGCGCTTGCGTTGTCACTAAGAAACTATAAAAGCTACTTGTAATTTGAAAATCGCATCTTGTAAATAAAAGTAAGTACATGCTTCCGAACGGTTTGTAAATATTTTCGAAAAAAATAAAATGTTGCCCTTAAAATTGCCCTCTTTTTCAAAATTTATTTTCTCAAAAAAGGCTCTGGTAATTTTTTTTAAATTTACATGTAATGAAAATGTGATGAGCTAACTTATCCAGGACCGGAGTTAGAAATTTTCAAATTTGAAAATTTCAATCCCTTGTAACTATGCTTCAGATACAAATGAAATCTTGGAATTAAGGGACTATATGTATAGTAGATATGTATAGCTGCTAAACTTCTATATTGAAATATTTTTAGCGCTTCCGGTTTTGCCGAAAATAACAAAAAATATTGTTTTTGAAATTTTTTTAATATTTTATATCAAAGTATTTTAAAGCTAATTTTGTTACACGTCCAAACCGCACTAGGCGTCGTGCATGCTTAATGGCGCCCCACGTTGGGCGCCAAATAATTATGTTACACGTCCAAACCGCACTAGGCGTCGTGCATGCTTACTAATGTAAGCGGGTTGCCAAGCCAGCTAACAGGGAGATGGGCGTGGTCGAAATAATAAGTAAAATGAATGATTAATATGCTCAAACACCTTACACCTACATTCAAACAGCTCAGTCCGGGAAAAATATGTCTCTAGGCGCCACCACAATCGAAACTTTGCTAAAATAATTGTCTTAAGCTGGATGTTAATTAACCCTACTTGATTGTGGAAAGCAGGATCGTGCTTACTCGGTAAACTCCTATACGAAGGTTCTAAAACAAACACTCGTCCCAAACAATTCAACTCAAATAAATTTAGCACTACCCAGGTTATTAAAAACTTTTTGAATACACCTCGTAAACTAAAATATCCAAAACAAAAAAAAATTATAATACGGTAACTGAATATTTTCTGCGTATCCCTCGTATATGTATAACGTTAAATTTCTACTTATTACTGAATAAAATATTTCTTCATCCAATATTCGGTAATTAATTTTGGAAATTCCTAAATAAAAGAAGATCGATGTCTTCGGCTTAATAAATGTTACTTCAAAATAATCTCTCTGAATCGTAATAGACATCCGTATGATTTCTCAAAACTCTTGTCTTTAATTGTACTGCGTTAAATAAACTAACATGAAAAATTTTGCAATCAACCTGGCTAATAACAACAGAATAACAATCAACGGTAAATACATATATTGTCCTGTACAAAATAAAACAAAAACACAAATATCTACATAAATTACATCAGCGTGGTTGAAAGTTAAACCACCAAATACCACTTTGCATCCTTACTACTAAAACAAATCATACAATAAGACTCAAGAACGATTATCTCTTCCTTTCAAAACTACTTAATAATTTAAACAACAATACGCAAATAAACTAAACAAAAAGATAATCGGGCTTAAATGAGTTCTTAAAATTCCTAAATCTAATTTCTTACTTAAAATTGTCCATTAATCCTTGGATTTCTTTCTTCTTTCTTCCGTAAATCAATTATTTGTAGTCCATTTGTAATCTTTAAATTGCATGAAGCCACATAACCAGTGCTTCACAATTTCACAAACACTTATTCCTTTCTGTACTCACAAATAGTCCAATAACACGTAATAGTCTGTATACGTTTGGTTGCCTCCTAAAATTTCTAGCAACCTTTACACCAATTTAGTCCCTTATACAAATAAACTTTCAATGTCATATAACGTTACTTAAACATTGGCTTAATATACAACGAACACTTCGTTCACTTAAAAGGTGGTCCCATAAATAAGCTTAACTGAATCTCGTTACCAGAACACGCGCTAACCTTGACGCTACTAACGTTACAACTGTTATCTTTATTCAAATCTGCCTACGCACTTATTATTTTCTTGAAGAAAAACACAAACTAATTTTATCTTCAATCTCAATTTTATTATTGTTTTATTTATGAATGTCTTTTACGATTCATCCCCGGTTCGGGTTACGCAGTTGTTTAAACAATTACTGCCTCTCTATTATTCACAAACATAACTCCAACTTAACCCATTCTAAACCACACTACCTCGCGCGCGTTTCCCCAACATTCACCACGAGCAACAGCCAAAAACGAGAAAGCTTAACTCTCCCACTCAATCCCTGACTTTCCTATTTATACCTTCAGTCATCCATCTTTAAACATGTCTTCCTTCCACGCTATATTCTCCAATAATATTCACTCAAAATTTCATAGTTCCAACAGATGCTACCCTCTATACAAGCACGCGTGTAATTACAATACATCGCCATATTTGTTCTTACTTACAAATTTTACAATTACTTCATGAAGAAATCATTTTTCGTCATTACATTCATTCAGTAGCCACTCTGGACCATTACGCAACTTTTAACCTTTATCTCCAACCTGCGCTCGATCTCCTTCCGCAACATTTGCAAAAATAAGTACCGTCTAAGGTCTCAAATTCCATATACATACACGTATTCTCAAAACAATTGCACAACATTACGAAAACTTTCTGAAATTAACACTTAAACATACCCAATCTTTCTCTACATATTTTCTAAAACATTCTACACTTATACTTCACATCTTCTGACCAAAATTACTCATTTATCCTCAAACATTCCATTCCTTACAGCAGCAAAACAGTAGCGATACAGTGGCAAGCATTATCGTCCCATCGACAAATTTCTCTTCACATTTACATTCATCAGAATCTAATTATTCCAACACTAATGTCTCTATAACATTCAAATACACGTATTTACATACTGTATAATATTTCTCCTAAATTTCCAGTGGCGTA
Organism: Vesta saturnalis; assembly: GCA_036346205.1. Taxonomy (NCBI): domain Eukaryota; kingdom Metazoa; phylum Arthropoda; class Insecta; order Coleoptera; family Lampyridae; genus Vesta; species Vesta saturnalis. The sequence continues at coordinate 5,799,887 of JARFJB010000360.1, read as the reverse complement.
TCATACACCCACATACATTATGCATATACACAAAAAAAAATTTTTTTTCGTTCAAACTCAATACACTCGCACTCAAAACACGTCATACACGTCATTATAACATCCTACATACAGGGTGCGTCAACGCAACCTGACAATTTCTCATGCTATCCAAATACGTAATAATATACAGTGATTTGCTAAATATAAGGTGAATAAGAAAAAAATAATTTTTGTAGGTAAGCATATCTTATTATATTACATGTCCTTTTTCATTATAACGTGAAATAATGTTTGACACACTATATTCGGGTAAGTCAAACTGTTTGGAAATCGCAATCTTACTCGTTCCTTTTAAAAAGGCGTTTACGACCATTTCTAGTACTTCCGTACAGATTCGGTTTCCTATTGGCATATTTATTTCTGAAAATATAAGAACCATTAAGGTTAATTCACCTACTAAATGACATTAATAAACTTACCTTTATCATATATTCTTTATACCAAATCAAAAAGGTGCTTTACTTTTGTCGCTCTAATAAAGTGTATTGTTGAAATATATTATTACATACTAACTTATTTGACATTTGGAAACAATCCCATTTCACCTTTGACAGCAGCCTACTATGAGCCCCTAAACTATAGGAATTTTAATTTCCACGGTGCTTCAAGTATTACAGTTTATCACAAATGTTGCTTCACTTTAGTCCAATAGAATATATATATATATATATATATATATATATATATATATATATATATATATATATATATATATATATATATATATATATATATATATATACCGGTGTCCAAAGCGTCACGCGACGGAAGATTGTGGCTTCGCTTATTTTTCATTAAAATCATTTATATAAGAGTTATATGCTTCCAATACGTGCACAACTTAAAAATATTTTAGCACCTATAGGGTGATTCATAAAAGTAGGGGGGAGTATCAACTTCTTTATTTTACATGAAACACCCTATATATTATTACATTTTGGATAACCTAATGAATAAGCTTTTCAACGATGTATACCTTTGTACGTATAAAATACAACGTTGCCAAGTTATTTATCAAAAATGTATTTTTTTCCTGTTTTTTCCTATTATATTAAAGTGACTGGCCTATCAACGTATAGCTCTTAAATATACATATTTTATAGTCACATATAACGAAAATTTAATGAGATTTCTATTTTATCCAGGATCGGAATTAGGAATTTTAGAATATCAATCCCTTATAACCATGTTTCTAATAAAATTGAAATCTTGAAATGAAGGGACTAGATGGTAGACATACATAGCTACTAAACTGCTATATTGGATTATTTTTCGCGCTTCCGGTTTTGCCGAAAATAAAAAAAATTATTAATTTAATTTTTTTTAATATTTTATATCAAAAGTGTTTTAAATTTAATTTCTCATGCTATCCAAATATATAAAAATATACAGTGATTTGCAATTCAGGGTGTATAAGAAACAAAAATTTGTAGGTAAGTATGTATATCTTATTATATTGCAAGTTATAAGGAGTTAGGAATTGCTGCGGGCAACAGTTAGTTTCTTTATACGAGAAAGTGTTGTGCCGAAGTTCATCGGTCAGATTTTATTATTAAATATAAACAATATTGGCATTATATAAACTAGTTAATTATGTCAGAAAAAAGCAAATAAGTATTAAGCCCATAAATCTGTTATTTGACAGAAATGCAGAATTTTGCAAATAGGAGCCATACATGACGACATTAACAATACGATTTTAATTAAAGAACTAATTGAAGTTGTGCATTTTTAAAATTTTCATAGTACGTAGGAAGTGTAATATTAATTATATTAATTAAGGTTAATTAAAATTCTTCAAAGAGTACTGGGAATGTAAACCCAACTTTGTATATCTGCTAATACTTATGTATATACCATTAGATTGATTAAATATATGAAAGTTAATTATGTTAAAGCGTTATATTGTGTTCCGAACACCTTAATGAAAGAGTTCTACCATTAAAACTATGATATCGTGTGCGCTGTGCAGATAAGCCTCAATCGATTTTTTTAACTGCAAGCATTTATTAAAACGCGTGACAAAGGACAATGAACGAATTTATAGTCAGGAATAAGGCTTTTAGACTTTTCCAAAATACGCAAAAACAAAAAAAAATGAATCCTAATAGTAGTTTTTTTAACTTTGATAAAGAATAGCTTAATTTTAGATCATGCTATTTCTCCCACCTGATTCTGACCAATCAGTGAACAGCTTTTCACGTGTTCTTTGGGTTTTGTATTCAGAAATTCAACTGCCTAGGATTTTTCCGATTTCGTGTTGCTGGCTATATTTGTCATAAGTAAATATGTATATGTGGTGATTTTTAATCGGATAAATGCATTTTTAGCATTTAAGAAAATGCACTAATAGGTATTAGAATGATTAAACACGTCACACACGTTAAACATCTAACTCAAAACAATATTCCTAATTTCGTCAAGAGATTGGGTACCAAAGCTGACCATTTTAGACGTCACTTAGTAATGGACTTCATTAAATTTTATTGCTTATTCAAGATGTTTAATCGACACCTCATTGGTTACTACTACATCGTTCTTATGATGAGTAGGCCGTACAGTCAAGAGGCGTGGTTGCGCGACTACCACCAGTGGGGCACCCGGAGCCAACACAGCAGAACGAGGTACCGTCGCTACTCCGTAAGAAGGGCCGAGCAGCAAGGCATCATCGGCCGCCGCCGCTGCCGCGAACTGAGGACCTGCTGACGCATAAAGCTGGGGGCGGCAGTGCTACTGATTTTTAATCACAACTAGCCCATACACTATTGCTTACTCACCCAAAAACAAAATCAAAAGAGATAGTAAACCTACTTTATCAGACATTATTTATATATTTTACGACCAAAGTTCTCGCTTTGTTCATTGAGCTAGGAAATTCGACTATAGCACATTTTCATAATATTTATTATCATCCATCATATACAAGAACCAGGGAGTCATTACACGGCACTGGGAGATTACCATTTCAGCATGTCAAAGTAAACTCAGCCTTACGTACAAGAAATTACTTCAAATAAATCTTCGAGGAACGCTCAGAAAGCCTCAGCTCTATTCACAAAAGCCCTTGTATCCCTAAAGTGACTTCTTTAATCATAATTCCCCTGAATAACAGTATATCACGAAACAAACAGATTGATGCGGACACGTGGAGATTTGTTACGTGCAAATTTCCACTTTGTACAACAACTTACCGTAACAGGGTTTCCGGTAGCTCAGTAACAGTAGAGAAATGGGGTGGGTTCCTACAGTAGCGTAGATGGTAGCTACAAGTATTAACGAGAAGATAGGGCGCCAGCTAGAATGAATCACAACCAGCTCTAGGTAATCCAAGATAATTAGTTACTTTCCTAGCTAAGCAACAAATATGAGAAAGGATTTGGGCAGTAAAAAAAATGCTACAAGTTAGAATGTCCCTACAAACAAGTAGTATGGTGTTTGAATAAATAACTTAAATGTGTTGCCCACAGAACGATAATCCCACCCCCAAAGCTTAAAATCTAAATAATTGTGCCCTTAAATTACTATGTAGCAAGCCACAAGCCACACGGTACTATAATATCCAATCTATAATATAAGATTAAGTAAATTTAATTTAGAAAAAGTGAAAATATTAATGTGGATCTTCAAAGCCAGGTTATGCTATGACCTAAAGATTAGCATTTAATTAGACACCAGAGGTGTAATTTATAAATTCCTCAATTGTAGAGGCACATCAGAATATGATTACAGTTTACATACAATATTTTAAGCAAAGCAGTCAATCCCACACTGCTATAAAATATAGGAAGTTCCGAAAGAAATATTAATGGCAATAAAACGTATAAGGAATACTTTATATTTAAGTTTGTAAGTAGGGTGGGTTTAGTCTGATCTAAACGTAACTGACCTGTCAAGTCTGATTAAAATAATTTTTGTGCAACAATCGTATTGTGTGTTCATTGTGCAAAATTTTGTTTGTGTAGAAAATCAAAATTTTGAAAACATTGACTTGATTTGGCCAGAGTAATGAAAATGCCGACGCAGCAATAAATTTGTATTGTAGAATACGGGCACCTTAACTTTTACTTTTGACCTTGGGAATTTCCAAGGTTACCCTCGTGGCTGACCTCGGTTTGACCTTGACGCCCACGTGGAGGGCATAATTTGACCTTAAGATTGGCCTCGAGGTTGAGCTAGGGGTTAACCCTGGGGTTGACCTCGGCTGGTCTTGGACCTGGCCATGCGGCTGGTCTTGGACCTGGCGTTGTGCAGGAAATTTGAATTTTTCTAATGCTAGCTTGTAAGACAGGTATAGAAACTTGTTCTCGGGTCTAAGTTTACAAATTAAATATGAATGAAAATGATTAAATCGTATTTTGATAGAAGCAGATGGCCTTGGTATTTTAAAGTTAACAAAGTGTTTATGTTTATACAGCATTAAGTTTAGATATCCTTCTGCCAAGGATAAATGTTTTTGTTTCACAATGTGATTTTTCGTAACGCCTTTCATTATAAAAGAGGTTGCATAATTGTTATTAAAATGATTATATTTCGTTTAGGTTCTATTTGTAGGTTGCGTCAATATACGTGAAGTATTAGGCTAGATTAATAAACGCACGGTTTCTAGGTTAGGTAAATGCTAGCGCGCGGGTATTGACCTAACCTAAAAACCGTGCGTTTATTAATCTAGCCTAATATTTCACGAACATTGCCGCGTACTTCTAATATATCGGCGATGTAGGAACAATTTAATTTATTTCTTAGCATTATTTTTTAAATGTAAAGCGAAAAAATCTTATACGCGAAAGGTTTATTTTTATTCCTTATAATGAGCTAAGAAATAAATTGCGTTATATATTACAATTATAAAATATGGGCTCGTTGTACATATCTAACTATTGGTTAGAAACGGAACTTCCAATTCCGTTTCTAATGTATACATTTAAATTATAAAATTAAAATTAAATTGGCTGTACTAAAACATACGCTTAGTAGACATAAAGAAAGAATTGTATTTTGTGTGTAAAATTGTATATTGTAAATTATAATGTTTCTGTTAATTAAATAACGTTTGTAGTCACCTATTTGTTTGTGTAAAAATAAAAGTGTTGTAAATCTAGTTTCCTTATATTTAAATGATCCCTAAGCTATTTTGGATATAATCTCGATTATGTTGGCGAGGGTTGGAGTGGGAATCGCCGATACAGCCTTTGCTGAAAGCCTTGTGTCGCAAAATTTTACCTATATGAAGGTCGACTGATAAAATTATATGTACAAGGTTAAGCAGAAAATAAATTTTGCCATATATATATATATATATATATATATATATATATATATATATATATATAAATTTTATATTCTCAAGGTGAAACTCATTTAAAGCATGTTGTTGTAAAGCAAACTAATTAGGTAACTTAATTACTCGTTTTGTATGTATAATGTTGAAGGTTGGCTAGTTTTTTTAACTCATGCTGTAAATTTGTATATAGGCAAAGTCGCAACCTACTAGTGGAACCTAAAAAATATAATAATTTTAATTACAATTAAGCAACCTCTTATAATAAAATGCTTTACGAAAAATCACATTATAAAACAAAACATTTATCCTCGGCAGAATGATATTTAAGCTTAATGCTAGATAGACACAAACACTTTGTTAATTTTAATCATTTCATTCATATTTAAGCTTTTAGTTTCACGCTACCTGCAATAATTTTAATAACAACTATGTAATCTCTTTTATAATAAACGTGTTACGAAAAATAAATCACACTGTAAAACAAAAATAGTTGACCCTGCCTGTATGATAGCTTTAAAAAATACCAAAAAGGCCATCTGCCTTTATCAATAATACGATTTAATTTAATTTAATAGAGACTAGGGTCTCTCATTAGAATACAGATTCAAATCAGAGGCTCAGGCCCGAGAACAAGTTTCTATACGATTCAAATTTCCTGCACACAGCCAGGTGCAAAACTAGCTCCAAGGCCTGGTCCGAGGTCAAATCCAGGATTAGCCCCTAGCTCAAGGTCACATCACGTTCTCCACGTGGGCGTGAAGGTCAAACCGAGATCAACCTTGGGAATTCCCAAGGTCAGAAGTGAAAGTTAAGGTGCCCGTATTCTACTACCAGGTGAATGTAGTTTCCTTGGTATTAATTTTGATACTTAAGTAACGTTACATCTATGTACGTTTCCATAACGAAGACACCCTAGTAAAATCGCGTTTTATAGATTAAACAGAAATTTAATTAATTATGGATCATTTTCTAAACCCAGGTACAAAAATATAATAAAGTAAATCGAGAGAATGACGAGGTTACCGTTTTAGCCAGTGTGGAGGGTAATCCCATAAGTTCTTGCAGAACTATAGAAAGTAGTATTGGAGTTTCGAAAACAAGAATCCAAAGAATACTTTGCCATCATAAATATAAATCATACAAGTTTAGGCTTGTTCAACATCTACATCCTGGCAACGCTGAACGTAGGTTAACATTTTGTAATTGGTTCTTAAACATGTTAAATATAGTAACTCGGGAAGAAATGTCATATGGTCAGACGAGGTACATTTTAGCAATGTAGGTTTTTTAAATAGGTACAATAGCAAATTCTGGTCTCAAGAAGATCAACACCAAACATTCCTCCAAAGACAAGGACGATTTGGACTAAACGTTTCTTGCTTATTAGATGACATTCCTTTAACTCGCTTGAACAAAGTTCATTTCCAACAGGATGGAGCCCCATCTTACAATGAGCAAATTATACGCCCGTTTCTAGAAAACTATTTTGGTACTAATGGGCGGATAAGATGGAGGTATTATGCTTAGTTTTTAATTTTGTATTTTTGCATAAAACTTCCTAATCCTTAATTTTGTTTTTTCATTGCTACTGTATCATCAAAATGTTAAATTCACGTAACATTCATTTTGGAGGTTAATAATGCAAAAGAAGTGCCACACAATATATATTTTTTGAAAGCTGAGAGTAAGGCTCCATTATATAAAAAATATATACAGGGTATTCCATTAAAAAATACACTTTGGTTTATTGCGAAGAATCTGACTTTTTGTGGGGAAAACTATGCACGCCACTAAAATCTACTCAAAAGTCATGAATTTCGCCATGTGTCTCAAATACTAATAGGATTATGATAATTCTGTTTGTGGTTTAGGAACACGTGCATAACCAAACTTTTTAACCTTTAAAATTTTATTGTAGATACCTATATATTGCTACCTTAGAATAAGAAAAGTATTAATTAATTTAAAGGAGGTTAAATCTTACTAAGGTTTATGAAAATTACTGTAAAATTCACCAATGATCGAATGGTACTACTATGTCAACAACACACGATGGGGGTAATACACGTACTGAACAGCGTGGCGGTTTAGGCACTACTGAAGACACAATCCATATATTTCCACTCGCCAACCTCTATTACAGATGGAAAATTCGACGATGGACCTTGTTTTCCGATGGGTCTTAATACCCTCGTCTACCTTACCATAATTTTGAAGAAAATTTTACCTAGTTTTGACCACCATATGACCCTTTTAACCGTTTAAAGGCTTTGTATCATCAAAATCTTAAATTCACGTAACATTCATTTTGGAGGTTAATAATGCAAAAGAAGTGCCACACAATACATATTTTTTGAAACCTGCATTATATAAAAAAAATATACAGGGTATTCCATTAAAAAAAACACTTTGGTTTATTGCGAAGAATCTGACTTTTTGTGGGGAAAACTATGCACGCCACTAAATTCTACTCAAAAGTCATGAATTTCGCCATGTATCTCAAATACTAATAGGATTATCACAATTCTGTTTGTGGCATTTCTCGTTTCACGAAAAAGTAGAACAGGGTCGCGAAAACCTCATGCTTCTATCTTTGCTCGCAAAATGGGACAGTGTACATGTGTGTCAGATTGGGAGTAATGTGTGTTTGTGTGTGCATCCGGGTGCGCCTGTGCGTGCGTATGTCTGGAATGACGTATAACCAATTTTAATGAAATTTTATATTTAGGTAGAGATGCTTTTGAAATATCTCGTTTCTATCAATTTTTGTTTTAAATGTATTCACAGGTATAGGTGCTCCGCATAAGGCGCTCAAGTAGGTTTTGTGAATATCTCGAAAATTCTTAACGTTATTGAAAAAACCGAAGAAACTGTTATTAGACCTTTAAATTTTACTTTTCTCAATTAAAGCTTTTGTGGGGTAATAAACAAGCGTTTGCGCGCGCGCGTGTGTGTGTGTGTGAAAGCTAATCAAGAAAGGAGGTATCGATTGTGCATGGTTGGCTTAATTGCAGCATCTTTTTTAATAGTTCATTATTTAACTTAACTAAAGAAAAAGTATGTAACACTAATTTTTGGAAAAATTATTATCCAGTTTGGATCATTATGTGTAGGATTGTTGCAATTCATCTTTAAGTACGCATACGTTTAATCATATGTTAAAATTATCTATATCCATACAATGCGGAACTGGTTATCTACCCCTTTGTAGAACTAAATTTATCTTTATTTGACTTGGGTTAGGTGCTGGAAAAGTGATGCATTAAGTAAATTACATCAATTATTTGGAAATGCATAAAACGATTAAGGGACCTGTGATATACATGCTACATCCTTAATATATAATTATAGCTTGGAAATGTAGCTTCCAGTATTAATTATAAGTTTTGTAATAAAAAGTTAAGTTCATTTAAGAAGTAATACTTAATTTAATCACATTATAATAACATTTCTTTAATTCAATAGGTAAATTGATTTTATTGGTTTTAATAATCATTAAAATAGAGGGTGAATATTATTAAACATACAAAAATTACATTGTGCATATAAACGGGTAAAGCTTTAATCACACTTTCTCATTTACTTCACTAGTTGAACATTTATTATCAGTTTCCCTCTTAAAATCTATTGCATATATTAAAAAATATGGCCAAGTATCACTTAAGTTATAGTGTAAAGAGATCGATTAGAAGTGTTTTCACCAATAATCACGACGCGTGTACGGAACACTGTCATTGTAAACACCTAAATATGCAGAGCAATTTGAGCAATAGTGATTTTGATTCTGGCATGAGTCTATACAGTAGGGAAGAAGGCAACATGGTATACATCTGGAATATTATTAATATTATTTTATGACTATGACATTGCTTAACAGAACATACCCAAAAAAGCATAGTATCAATGCCAATAAATGCGTTTTAGTGCTGGGCTCATTTACTATTTTTGTAGTAGTCTGATGGTGGCAAGAGGGACAAGTTACTGGTTGGGGGTGAGGTCCAAACCCTTGTATTACAACGGTACATTTGCGACAACCACTGGGGCACCTGAAAAATCTATATAGTGGATACCTAATTAGGGTACTTATTTACCTGGTTGTATATGTACTTGCTGTCCAGGGTAAATTTGTTGATTTGGTATGTGACCTTGAAATGCTTGAGGCGGGTGAGTGGCTGTATTTTTAGGTATGTTAAAACCGATGTTTGTGGTGGTTGCTTCAGTATATGATGGTGGTAATTCCTTCTCCATCTAAGAATATTAAAATTCTGGACATACACAAAGAAATTAATAAGTAATTATCCGTACTTAACTCATTATCACGTCAAATTGAGCTCGCAGTGATAATGACTGTAATAAAATTAGGAAACAATAATTGTTATGTGGTAATGGATAAAATGTTACGCAAATTGAGATAGATTCTTTTGGAGTAGAGCGTATTAACTGTGTATTATGTTAAAACAGCGTGAAATTTGTAATGCTTACTTACGGAATTATACTGACCTCAATTAAAAAAATCGGTAATGAAAAAGGTGACACTAAACTGTCAATTCGAAAATGAACACAATTATTTTTCTCCTAACTACACTTCTTCCTTTCTTAGAAGTTGAGCGTTACGTATTTTATTTTGGTGCGCTTACCTACCGATCACAAACAAATAATGCCGTCTGTATGAAATCCCTCGACGTGTTGCTCTCTCGGTTCGTGCGTCATTAAAAAAAGAGAGGGATAGGTAGCATGTAATTTAACGTATTTTTTTAGATACTGGCATTACTTGTTTTATACATACGTTTTTAATAGAATCAAGTAATGGGTACTATTAAATAAATATTAATAATTACACTTTATTAAAACAGTAAAAAAATAATACTTGACATAAAAGCGCAAGTATCGCCATCTATCGCGTTGTAGCATAGTTTTTAGTAACCGATTTAGTAGATATCCTGCAACTTAAATTTGTAAATAAGCAATTGTAAACAGAGCCACCTTGTACAAAAATTGCTAATCAAATTAATCAACGTTTAATTTAGAAATTAGTGGAAGTTAACAGCGAAAATTATCAAACTAGTATTGTAGTATAATGTATATTTAAAGAATGTTAAGGATATATCAATAGGGTATTAGTGTAATGTAAGTGGACTAAAAGGAGTAACGGATGTAAGTGAGGAAAATCGAAGTGAATTCAGATTTGAATGTGTACACAAAACGCTATGATTGCTTTTGGACCACACTCAGTACGTAGGTAAATTACATTTTCAATGTTGGTAGCATTGCAGTTGTCTGAAGTCACCTGATGTTTTAATTTTCACGTAAAAACCTTAGTCTGTGGATTAGAGTAGTGCACCAATATTGTTACTATAAATAGAGTTCCTATATAGACATTGGAACTCTAACCATAAATAACTATGTACACCGTCTAGCGACACTTAGTCATCTGACTCATATTTTTTTGCACTTTGGATAAGGAATTAATTATGCGATAAACAAGTGCGAACTTTATTATTCGTTAAAAACGCTACTAAAAGTATAAGGAAGAAACAGAAGAAAAATTTATCGTCAACTCGGTACAAGACTGTCACAACTCAAAAATGTTGAATTTTGGGAAATCATGTTTTAAAGTATACTGATATTTAGTGCTAGTTTATTTTTATGATTTAAAAAAGTACTAGAAAATTCATCTTTTATAATAGCAGAGATAAGGTAGAGGAGGGTAATAAGGCCTACCTATTACAAATATAAAGAAAACAACAAGAAAAAAACTTTATTTCAAAAATAAAAATAACATAATTATTACAATGCTGTGGTTGAACTGTTGGTCCGTTGTTATACCAAAAAAATAAAAACAGAAACGCGTTTAGTCAAACTTAAAAAACAACGCTACTGGGCCTTAATTTTTCAATATTCTTGAAATATGGCCCTTAAGAGAAACATCTTTAGTTATAGGAGTTTGGGCAAACAAACTCGTCATCATCGTCCTGTGTTAATCCTACACAATCTTCATGCACCCAATTTTTGCATAATGAACAGGCCCACATATCTGCCTGAAAGTCTTCATGACAAATGGTGCAAAGCCAAGACTCTTTTTCTAGTTTTTTCTTCTCAGAAACCTTCGCTTTTTTAAGAGTTTTAGCTTCTTCGTTTTTCGCTGTTTCATAAGTTGAATGGGCAAATAATGTTTGTGTTACATGCTGCGCCATATAATTTAATACCTTTTTCCTACGACATCTTTTTTGCAAATGACATGTCGGGTGTTTTTAACATTGTTAAGAACGTAACAGGCTTTGCAGGTGGTTGTTCTGGTGCAGAGGTGGAAGCGTGTGATCAAGAAACTTGTTTGGACAGTGTTTTAGAACATGAAGGTTCTGAAGTAAAATCATTTGGTGATGGCTCTGTTTGCTTGACTAAGGATTTTAAATTGTGAGCTTTATTTCCTTTAGTTACATTAAAAACAATTCTTTTAGCAATGAGAGACAAAGGTAGGTTGTCTTCTTCATCTGACCGTTCTGATTGGGGATCAACTTATCTTCTGGAAACTTGTGAGGGCGCGTATGCAATTTCTGGGATGCTACTGGGATTAAAGGGGTAAATGCCTATAGCCTTAAAGCCACTTGTAATGTTGGCAACCGTCATAAACTTTTCACATTTTGATCCCAATGATTTAGGAGCCCTTCGTCCAAAAAATGTTCAAAGGATCGAAACACAGCCTTATCTAATGGTTGTAACTTATGTGTAGTGTTATTAGGAAGGCACATAAGCTCAATATCATATTGTTCCGCTTTTTCTGCTATGGTGACGTCTACATGAGAGGCGTTTCCATCTAAAATTAAGATCACTTTGCCCTCTGGTTTGTAGTGCGCAAAATGCTCAATCCATGACCAGGAAATTTCTGTTGTCATGCTGCCTTTAGGACTCATTAGAACCTTTGAGCCCGTTGGCATATTGTCACCAAACGTGGATTTTAATCGAATTCCTTTGAACAGAATCATTAGCTTTGCAAGGGCGTTAACACAAGCTACTATCGTGACGTTATCAGCATACTTATGTGAAACCAATTGACCTCTTTTTGAACCTTTTAAAGCTGGCACTGATTGTTGGTGGTGCATCATCAGTCGGCATGCTTTTTCGTCAATATTGAAGATTCTTTCATGACAGCTACGTAAACCGGCGCTCTCTAACAATGTTTTTAATTTGGAAAAATAGTCACCAACAATGAGACGGTTAAGCTTTTGAGACCTTGCTGGATTCATTGATTGCGCTTTTCGTTTACTTATACGAGGCTGCCCCTTTTTGAAAAGCCTGGTACCAATCTTTGCCGGCAACCTTTCGATTTTTGTTGAATTAGCTATTAATGGCATTTGTTTCAATGAAATTCAACACACTTCTACGCAAAGCTTTTGGTGTTAATATTTGCTAGTCTAATAATTCTGTTTTCAAGCTCGGCCTCTTACCCATTTGTAAAAATTGGTTTTCGTCCCAATGTCCTTTTAGCAGATGCTGTTATAAGGTGATTCCTCAAAGTGTGACGAGGAATTCCACAACGATTTTCAACGTATCTTTGCAAATGTCCTTCTCTTAATAAATTTAAAGCTTCCTCCATCATTTCTTCATTCCAATTTGCACGTTGTCCCTTAAGCTTTTGTTTTACCATCTGCAAAATAAAGCAAGAATTTGTTTAATTTTTCAGTTCACATGTAAGTAAAGAGTATGAACTTTACAATTTTTAGGTCTGAAAATATGGCCCATTTCTGTTCAAATTCATTCTGAAAATAAATTATGATATATATATATATATATATATATATATATATATATATATATATAATATATATATATAAAAGTAATCTTGACTGATAATGAATATAAGATAAGTTTTTAATGCAGTAATTCTGAACAAGTAAATTATGATTATATATATATATATATAATATATATATAATATTTATATCAAATATATATAATATAATTAATTATTATATAAATAATATAAACAATAATTTAACTCACTATATATTTAATAAAATTACGTTAGGTATGTTTCTTATTGTTATTTAATTTATAAATAATTTAATTATATTTAGTAGTCTTATAAAGATAAATACTTATTAACAAAGGGTTTTACCCTTCATAATTGACTGCATTAATAAACTTATTTATATATATATATATATATATATATATATATATATATATATATATATATATATATATATATATATATATATATATATATATATATATATACAGAGTGATTTTTAAGTTGATGCTTTTTTTAAACTGTGTATAGAACTACTTAAAATAAATAACTTTTTCAAATAACATTTTTTCGTTTTGCTTTAATTGTTGCTGCTGCCTGTTCTATGCGCCCAATTAATTATTCCCGCGTGTTTACCGGTGTTTATAGCCTCACCACGCATATTCGGATTTTTATGGAACTGCAAACAATATCTGTGATAAGACGGCTGTTAATTTTGTTTTGTTCTTTTTACACTTTTTATGTCAAGCAGTTTGAGATTATTGAATTTTTAATAATATTTTTATTATTACGTTAAAAAAAATGTTAGAAATAAAAACAAGTATTAGATAAATGATTTTACGTTCAAAAGTTTGCATTAATTAAAGTTAACTGAGCTTTTATTAAAATACTAAAATAATAAATAAAAAAAAGTTACAAGTTCTCATAAAATGCAGAATAATACCTAGGTATAGTTGTTTTTTGAACCAGTTTCAATAAAGCTTCCTTCTTACTCTTTAAAATCCGTTTCTTGTGCGTATACGCCTTTTCTAATTCCTTACAATATAAGTTGTTTCTTGCAATTTTTTTGCCATTTACTTTTGGACCTGGCTAGCCAGCCGTTAACGGCTGAATATAAACGACCGGGAAATGTATTATGGCGCCACGAATGGAGTATGATTTTCCCGGCTCTATAACGCGAATCTTTTATTTAGCCGGAAACGAGACCGGGCTTTATAGGTTATGTTAGTGAGAAATTAGCGGGAAATGTTTGTTTACGATGTGGAGTTTATTGTATAAATATTCAATCGTAATAATAATTAGGTAAGTTTCAGCATTTTGTGTTAAAATTTTGTGATAAACTAGTATTACAGAATTAGAGTTTCCTCATTATTATGGACAATAATAATCTTCAAGGTATAAAAACGGGTATAGCAGTGCCGGGGAGAGGTGTCTCATGGCGAACTCGAGAATGGGGATATAATTATTACTGTGAAATGCACCTGTTTCCCTTTACCTTAGTGCGAAGTTCCCACTTAAAGAAAGACAGGTTATAATTTATACGTCTGCTATATATAGCCCAGGAATTTTAGTCGAAATTCGACCAAAATCCGGAATTAATTATTGTAAAGCTAAAATTTGGAACAGTGGTCCTATTTGATGTCCTGAACAACATATCAAAAGTCCCCTATGATCCTGTGTGCGCATCATGGAATTCCAGGGCTTTGAACTTCTGGAACGCTGGATAAGTGCAGCGCGTTGCTAGAGCGGCTGTTATAGCCAAACGGCTCGGCCCATTTTGACCGTTTACAACTCAAATGAACCAGAAGGGTATGGGCTACATTATTAAATTGCATATTACATGACATCCGGCCAAGCCGGAAGCGAAAAAGCGCGCCAAATTCAAACATAAAACATGCAATTTTTTCTTTGACCTACAATGTTAGGTTTACTAGTGAAGATATGATAAAATGTATCGAAACAAATGTTTTAGGCCATTAAATAGGATTTAATTTCATGTGTATAAATTATAAATACGATGATAAATAAGAACGTTATGCGGGTTTGAATGAGAGGATGAACGCTGGCGTAGTGCGAAAAATTCAAATATGTCACGCGAAAATGGTACGCACTCGCATACATCTTTTTTTTTCTTGTTCTTTTCTTAAACTATTACTTCATAAAAATGTTCCCGTGCTCTGAAACCGACGAAACAACTTACGATAGCCAGTTCGTGCTGGATGGTGGTCATCTTCTCCATGCCGTTGTTTGGTCGCGTCCAGGGACTTTTGGAGAAATCATCACATCGTACGTCAATTACATAAAGAAGAGGTTCCTGTGGTATTTGATGGGTATGAGACCAACTCCACTAAGGCTCACGAACAGCAACGGAGATCCTCAAGATTGACGCCAACGGAAGTTATCTTTGATGAAAACACCTGCGTTAAAACATCCCAACAAGATTTCTTAAGCAGTGCGAGAAATAAGACTCGACTCGCTGATCTCCTGTCCAGCCATCTTGAAAGGAATGCAATCACCGTTATTCGAGCTACTGCGGATGCTGACGCACTAATCGTGAAGACTGCCTTGGAGTTAAGAGGACCAGTAACCGTCGTGGCTGCGGATACGGACATATTAGTCATGCTTATTGCTCGGGCGAAAAATGACTCTTCAATACAAATGTTGACACCTGGAACCAGCACTACTGCAGGCAAGCTTTACAAGATCAATGAGATCCAGAGAAGTTTGGATGTTCTGAAAGATTGTGTGCTCTTCTGTCACGCTTTCACCGGATGCGACACCACTTCAGCTTTGTACCGCATCGGAAAACAGAAGGCGTGGAAGCTATTACAAAAAAATCGAGACCTTCAAAAACTCTCAGCGGTTTTCCTGAATCCAGACTCAGCCAAAACCGACATCTTAGTAGCCGGGGAGAAGTTCGTGGTGGCTTTGTACGGAGGCGAAGAGACGGAACTCCTAGACAATCTTCGGATGCTGCGCTATACTCAAAGTATAGCCAAACAGCCTGTGACGGCGTCTTTCGACTTGGCTACCCTCCCACCAACAAGCGCGGCATGTGAGCAACATTCTCTACGTTCGTACTTGCAGGTTAGTCTTGTGTTTTTTCCCAATCTTTGAGAAAAACGATTATTTATGTTAAAAAAATTAGCGAATAAAAAAGCTTGCAATTGCGTTTAAATCTGTTGGTTCAAATTAAATGTCATTAAAAAGTATTACTCCTTTGTTAATTCTTACTTAACAGCCAAAATTAATTCTCGTCATTCAAAAACGTAAACAAGTAAAATCTTATATATAAATTTTAAGATATTTTCAGATACTTTCTCACATTCTACTTTGTTTCTTTCGACAGGTTCAGCAGTGGCTAGACAATGATCTAAAACCAGAGGACTGGGGATGGACACAATCTTCTGGAGGGCTTATTCCAGTTCCTACAACTCTGAAACCTGCTCCTGATAACTTGCTGGAAATCATTTCATGTGCCTGTAAAAATGACTGCAGTCAGAGATGTGTATGCAAACATTCTGGACTAGATTGCAGTATCATGTGTAGGGGCTGCAGAGGGACAGGGTGCTCAAATTTCCAAACCTTAGAAGAAGTCGATCTAGATGATCCGATTGAATTCGAATGACAAAAATTCAAATTTTGTAAATATTTATTTTGCGTTTTATGTAAAACGATACCGGCACTCTGTACATTTGAAATTGCCTTTAATAGTTATGTGTAGCACTATTCACATTATTTATCCATATCTTTTTATTGTTATTAGTGTATCATTAAACTAACAACAAGTCTTGAACTTTCTCAGCAAAATATCGACCCGAGTAGAACCCTACGCACCTCTACCAGTATACATCCACTCATTCAAACCCGCATAACTTTCTCATTTCTCAACGTATTTATAATTTATACACATGAAATTAAAGCTTATTTAATGGCCTAAAACATTTGTTTCAATACATTTTATCATATCTTCACTAGTAAACCTAATATTGTAGGTCAAAGAAAAAATTTCATATTTTAAGTTTGAATTTGGCGCGCTTTTCCGCTTCCGGCTTGGCCGGATGTCATGTAATATGCAAAATGACAATTTAATAATGTAGCCCATACCCTTCTGGTTAATTTGAGTTGTAAACGGTCAAAATCGGCAGATCCGTTTGGCTATAACAGCCGCTCTAGCAACGCGCTGCACTTATCCAGCGTTCCAGAAGTTCAAAGCCCTGGAATAGCATGATGCGCACACAGGATCATAGGGGACTTTTGATATGTTGTTCAGGCCATCAAA
Source organism: Vesta saturnalis (assembly GCA_036346205.1). Taxonomy (NCBI): domain Eukaryota; kingdom Metazoa; phylum Arthropoda; class Insecta; order Coleoptera; family Lampyridae; genus Vesta; species Vesta saturnalis. Next base: position 5,782,532 of record JARFJB010000360.1, on the reverse strand, counting down.
TAGGACCACTGTTCCAAATTTTAGCTTTACAATAATTAATTCCGGGTTAAAACCTGAACTTCTTGGGCTAATATTTTAAATTCAGGACTTAAAAACGTATGTCGATTCTAAAGTCAAAGCGCATGACGCTGTCAGATGTCTTCTTGGCTATTTAACCTCAAATTATTCTTCGTATTTTGTTTCGTATAATTGCATCGTGTTTTGTAGTTATAATAATATATCTTTCGTTTCGTAATTTATTAGTTTCCATTGCATTTGTAAACAACAGTTTTTTTCAAAACTATTATTATTAATATTCACTATTACGAGGTAAGTTTATAATGCAAAATATATTTCCAATTGATTGAATGCATTTATTTATTTTGTAGCAAATAATGATGTCATTAAAAGGTAAATCTTTGAAAAGCCAAATTCAAGTAATGATAATGCATATAGTGCATTATTTCGAGATGGAACGCGATAACGGGGGGCCAAGTTTACCTTTAACTTCCATTATCCAGCTATGCTAATAATTTCCACTATTTAAATTTATATTTATGTAATATTATGTTGCAGCCAACTGCTCTCGCATGCGGCATTTCCGAGAAAACCGTAACTAGGACAAAGGCAAGAATGGCTCTCGCTTTAGAATCTGGGAAATCGGCGCCGGATTCACCGCAAAAACGTAGGCTGCGTTTGAAGTCGAAGTCAGAGGATGTCGACGAATACGTGAAAGACGCTTTGAAACGAAAAATTTACACCATGCACGCAACTGGTAAATAATTTAGAAATTATTGTTGAAATGGAGTTAATTACTCTTTAATTTTAGGCTCACGTATTACTATCGAAAAACTCCAAATTGAACTTAAAGAAGTTAAAATATTTACCTCCAGTAAAACGAGTTTGAAACAATTGTTACACAAAATTGGTTTTGAATTCAAAGTTGACGATGGAAGAACGTGTTTAATGGAGCAGGTTCATAGTTCTGGTGCTTGAGCAATGTTTTGGCGAAAATATTTTGCTAATAAAAGTTGTGAAATTAGTTACGATCCTGTCTTTTTGGATGAGACGTGGATTTTTAGTCGAGGAACCGTTCGAAAATTATGGCATGATAATGATTTGAAAAGCACAAAAAACAAACCGCTAGGAGAAGAGAAACGGTAATTAAAATAGTCCGATTTGTTAAAAATATTTTTAACCGAATAAATTTTAGTTTTATCATACTGAGTGCTGACAGCAAAGATGGTTTTATACCTAATTCATCATTGGTATTTTCCAGTAAAAGTAAGACATCAGACTACCACGATAATATGAACGCTGATTTATTTCAGAAATGGTTTCAAGAACAGCTTTTACCAAATTTAGCAAAACTAAGTTTGATAATTCTTGACAATGCCAGTTATCATTCTACATTATTAGAAAAATTACCTTCAAGTAGCTGGGAGAAAGAAGATCTTCAATTTTTAAGAAAACACAACATTTCTCATTCGCATGATATGCTGAAAGTGGAATTATTACAAATTGCCAAGAATTTACAAGTTCCAAAAATATATGCAATTGATGAAATCACTCATCAATGGAGACATCAAATTTTACGTTTACCTCCGTATCACTGCCAATTCAACCCTATCGAGTTAATATGGGCAAATTTTAAACAGTATTACAACAAAAACGTTGGAAGACAATCGGAGAGTCAAGTGAAGATGATAGTGAAAGTGAAGGTGATGACTTTTAATTATAAGATGTCCAATATTTGAATTTAAAGCAAAAATTAGAATCTTAGTTACTTTATAACACTGTAAAGAATTATTATATTTAACATATACCTCTGTAGCTGTACGTACGTTTACGTTTACATTCGTTATATATATATATATATATATATATATATATATATATATATATATATATATTGAGATGGATAGATATAAGTTTAAGACATGGATTAGAGTGTATAAGCTTGTATTTCTTATATTGGGCATTTTGAGATAAATTAGAATATTTTTACAGTGCATTTTATTAAGTAATATAGTAAACGAGTAAAAGAAATTGACGAAACAGGCTTGGTGAAATTTGCACAAGTTTGTTTAATCATAAAAAGTATTGTGCTATGTAAGGAGCATGTCGGGAAGGTCAGATGAAGTTATATTTGTAAGTACGATTAAATTCGTAGAACATATTTTATTATATTTACAGTTTATTCATAGTATTTTGGCATTTTGGATACCTTACAGATGTTTATCACACAGTTTAGATTTATAATTATAATTAGAACATGTATCGAGTTAGATAAAATGCAGGAAAGATTTAAAATCTTAAGAAAGGGTTATTGTGTGGACATGGTTTAGTTATTACTCACAAAATTAGTGTACAAAAAAGTGCAACAGAAGAAGTAGTGCATTATTAACATTAAAGACGATATAAACAACAATCTTACATATGGATATTTTACATATAAATACTTTTTGTGCAAAATGTTTGAAGAAGTGTGTTTAACAATATGGATTGAGTTGAGAAAGTTTTAGACAGTACAATAAAAATGAAGAAGACAGTTTTAACAAATTATTAGAGTAACATTTCATGTAATTTGGACGTTAGAAACGAAAATTATTTGAATATTTGTATAAAGTTAGGTTAAGTTTTAATTTTAAGGTTTTTGCAAATTTATAGTTTTTATAGAATAGTTTGGGTATAGAATAAATTATTAGAGCAAATAATAGGAGGTTTCCCTCATTTCCATGTAGAAATTTACTTTGTACAAGCTATTTAAGCATAAAATTATGAAAATGGGGTTAACTACATAAATTTCCTATATGAAAAAGAATTTTCCTTTAATGTTAAGATATTTGAGTTTAAATAAATGTTTTCTAATTCAGTTTTTCGTGTAGATCACGAATATGTATTTAGTTTAAGTGTAGAATTTAAGGTTTTTTAGATATAAGTAAATTTAGATTAGAATATGTCAAATCGTACATTTTTGAACCAATATATGGCTCGTGAAGTATCATTTTGTGCGGAATTATGCACAGATTACAATTCTGTTTTCAAAATGTAAATCAGAAGTATATTAAGAAAGTTATGGCATAATTTGTATTTTAGTCAAGTTTTCAAATTTGTTTAAACCAATCACAGACTTAGTTACTTTGTATGTATTGTAAGAAAAAAATTGAAATTTTTGTAGCTAACAGGATAGTATTTACGGAATTGATTCTGAATTCCTCTCTCTTCTCTTCTCTTCCAATTTTAAAAGTTACTAACAAAAGTCAAAGTGTTGTGTTCTATGATAACATGTAAGTTTCAAATTACGTTACTTTCGGAAATTTTGAAAAGCAGTTAGTGAAGAGCCGAGAAATCAGAAACAATTGTTCTTAACCTATGATCAATATAAAGTTATGTTACCAATAATTTTACGAACTTAAACCAACATTCTTAAATCGTAAATTTTACAAACATTTAAACAACACGTAAATAAAATATTATTATAAATACAGTGCTTAGTTGAAATTATGTAAGCAATTATAAGCAACTTCACGTTTACCAAAAAAAGAAAAGTCATCATTCGAAGGTGTACGGTGGTTGAAGATTGGAAGTATTTGCAGCAACGAGTAACAATCAGTAACATCGACTACATATGGGAAGAAGCCTACCCAAGTTTTTATATGGAACCAGCCAAATGAAGACATCTTTTGGAAATATGCCGATACACATGTGAGTCCATTTATAATAACCCTTAAATTTGTATCCATTATTTTTGTAATTTCCTGCATTTGTGTTTCATTTATATGTGTATATGTTTATGCAATAACGGTGTAAACATCTGTAAAGTAATTAAAGCTTTTTTATTCAATCAACATCTATCAACAATAGTTAAACTCACATTTTTAAGAAATTTCTATCTGACAAATTTGACAGGTTGCTATTTATTTCAATTAAGACACTACGCATGCGTCTTTGTGCAAATTTAATTAAGGGCTATTTCACATACGATCTATTTATCATAATTTTAAATTCACATATAAAATTAAATTAATAGTAAAGCGTAAAATATATTTATTTCTTATGTCAACAAATCTAATTGAACTCCATCCCCGATTATGAGATGTATGAGCTAGTTCGGTGCATAACAATTTAATAGTTATAAAATGATTTCTATCCCATACATCAGTTAATTTAATTGATGTTTATTTTCAAACTAATTGCCACCGCAATATATATATATATATATATATATATATATATATATATATATATATATATATATTGGGATGAGATATGAATAATAATATATTTAATTTATATGGGGAAGTAATTAATTAATTGTTAATATCTATATAATGATATTATATTTCATATACTTATGCACCGGATTAGCTCTTATCTCAATGTGGGGATAGGGTTCAGGATTTAGTAGGAAATTATATTTGGTTCGAATATATCATGTGAATTGCCGTTTATAAAAAATATCATATATGGAAAAAAAATAACTGAACAAAATTTATACTTTAACGCATGCGTTGTAACGTTACTGAATACAATTATCAAAAATGTCAAAACTGTCAAACAATGACTTGTTGAATTTATTTTTATAATTTTAATTGTATAAATGAAATTTAAAATTTGGAAATAATTTAAAATTTTGCTTCTTTTGCAAGTGTTTACACAAGTATTATTTAAACATATACACCTATACATATAACAAATAATAATTGCAGGAAATCAACACAACAAAGAACACAATAGACAGGGTTATAATCAAAAGTAACTCACATGTAAATATTCCAAAATTCAAACAGATGTCTTCACACAGGTGGTTCCAAATAGATGCAGGCACTTTCCAATATGATCGAAGATCTTTATATATGAAGTTCACTGCTACCATTTACCCACTAGCTGCAAACTGGTGCTCGGGTTGTTGATCACTTTTGCTTCGGTAACTGGTAATATTTCTCCACTTTACGGCTTCACCCCAACCACAAATTTTAAATCGATAATGTTTTATTTAAATGTATTAATGCTTTCTAATTGTATCCTTTAAATAATATTTAATGGTTGTAAAAGGTTTAAGTTAATGTCACTTTTTTTTTTGAAGAAAAAATGATTACGATTTTATTTTGGCAAAACGTAACCAATATAAAAATTCAACAAACGAAATTTTTTAAACGTTCAACATAAATCGTCACAAGAAAAAAATAATTCGTAATGAACTTTACGAATGTGCACAGGTATCGGTAACCTAACTTAACTTTTGAACAATTGTCGGTTTAAAAACAATTGCGCCTGATTTCTCGTCTCTCCGTTTGTTATTAAATTTTTCCCGATGATTATTTAGGTTAGAAAAACTTACTTGAAACACAAAAACACAACACTATTTTAACTTTTTCAAATTATAGAGAGAGATTCAAATCTAGGGCAATTCCTTTTATACCCGTTTGTTGGTTACCACATCTTTTTTTAAGCAATTCTAAATATGTAACCATGTTTCTGATTGGCCGAAAATAATTTTAAAACTTAACCAAAATAGAAATTTAGCAATATTTTTCTTATACAATTATGGATTTAAATTTTAATGACAGAAATGAAATCTGTGTTCAATTACGCATAAATAGATATCCAACATGATACGGTTCTTTTAACTATTATGCAAAATGACCTATTCTAATTTAAATTTGCTTATATCTAACTAATCTTACAAACTACACTTAAATTAATTACATATATGTAATCCTGACAAAATTTAGCATAGGAAAACACACATTTAAAGTCCGAAATCGTAAATTTAAAGGAATTTTATCTTTACCAAATAAAACTGTATAATCAACCACAATTTCATAAATTTTGCGTTGAAATGCTATGTACACTTTATATTACTATGTAACAATGAGCAAGACCTCCTATTCATCACTTTAATAATACAAACTAAAGTACTGAATTGAATTTACGAAAATAAGTTTATTTAACATTCCTGACATTTTCGCAAGTAGCACAATGCTTTTTATGATTAAACCAAAATGTATAAATGTTATTCAGATTGTTTTACCCAAAACAAATCCACTTTCTACCCATCGTGAACCAAATTACATCAATTACATCCCTCGTACCTGTATTATGCTTGATATCTCCCTTTTTTTTAAAGAAATTACTAGTTAAACTGTCCGATTCCTGTCTTACTCTTATCTAAATATCTATATATATATATATATATATATATATATATATATATATATTAACTAATAATAAATCTCATTTTTAACATCCAATACAGTGTATTTATTTATGACAAAATCAGTTATTTATAAGTGGCTCGATAACCAAATTACAGTCTTGACTCTTTTGACGCAGTGCGATCCGTCGGCTAAAAACGATCCTCCGCAATTAACCAAACTTTTCGCACTTCACTCGGGCACTGCCTACTGCTGGCTAATTCGTTTCTTATTGAAAATTATTGATATAATTAATTTGTAAATCAGATCCAAATCTAAATTTTGTTGACCTGGTCTCGGTTCTGATAATCGTTTACAGTTGTACAATATATTTTTATCATATGACTACCCACACTCGGTGGACTTTACTTGCCAGAATAAGTGTGAACAGACCTTAAACGAAATTCGATTTTATTTATACGAGTAGATGGGGATTTTTAAGACCTTTAGGATGCCAAATCCCGAGATATTCGAACAATAATCTTATTTAAATATGACAGCGCGGCTTAAATTTAAAAATAACCTAGAAACATTAACGATGTTTTGTTGGTATTCAAAATTACTATATGAACTAATAACGACATACGTTTTTAAAATCTTAAACCATGCTTTACTAAAAGATGAGTCATAGGACACCTCTCGCCGACCCGCTTTTCTACATATGAAGGAGCTGATTTGGCAATAAAAACATTTGTCAAACAACACTTTACATTGTATTATGGAAACGATAAATTGGTTTACTATGAATTAAAATATACGTGCCTTCATGGCGGAAAAGATTTTCATTTGTGTTTTTATTAACAAGAACAACATTCCTATTATGCAGCTCGTGATTTACTGACTTTAAAAGCCAATAAGAAACTTGTTAAACAAACGTTTATGCAAGAAGCAGGCAAAATAATTTTACTGAAAGATTTGGCCAATCTTGCTTTCAAAAATAATGAGAAAAAAAAATAATTTGGCGCATTGCATTGAAATGATACGGCAGAAGTATGGTCAATTTATTTTGTACCTAGTTCTTGTCTATTATGAATTGCAATTTGTGATCTAATAAGCAGCGTTATATTTTTTTCTCTTTTCCAGATTGTGAAGTGACTGTTTTAAAAGAGAGTGACTCCAATTATTCGCTCAAACACCCGGTATGAAAAGAATTTTTCAATATTTCTTTGAATTCCTTGAAGAAATTGCTAAATATGGACATGCCACTTTATTTATTATTAGCGGAGGATGGAATCTGTTGTAGTCAAATAGTTGGCATGTTTTTAATGGTTTCTGAAATCAAAGATAATATTAATTGGTTTTTACAAACATTTAAAGATTCGAAACCGAAATCTTTGGAGATAAAATGTATCATTACAGATAAAGACATGACTGAGCGAGCTGTTATCAGATCGGTTTTTCCAAAGGCTTCCTTAATTCTTTGCATTTTCCACACAGTGAGAAGCGTTCAGCGTGAAATAAAATGTGAAAAAATGGGAATAACAAGTGCTCAGAAGAATACTTGTCTAGAACTGCTTAGAAAGTTGATATATGCAAAATCTGAAAAGATATTTTCTGAAAATTTTATAAAAGTTGCACCCAAAACGGTTCAGGACTACTTTTTTAAAAATTGGCATAACAGTAAGAATGAGTGGTCAATGTGTGGCGATTTTTGCAAATTTAATTTTCTTAACAATACTAATAATAGGCTGGAATCTATCAATGGAAAACTAAAAGACGTCATAGCCAAAAACAGCAGTTCGAAAGATTTTTTGCTTGACTTTTTTAAAACAGTTTCTTCCATGACAGCCGAACGAGGATCATCGGGCTATATACAATGAGCTAAAGCAACATGTAGTAAGATTCAACTCAGATAGCGCTGAAATGAAGTATATGCAGTTGTTGACAAAGGAACCTGAGAAACAATTAATGAAACAAATAGAATACTCTAACCAAGTGGTAGTTCTTCAGTAAGACGAACCGTTTAATTCATTTCTAATAAGATCATCATCTGAAGGAACTGTTACAACCAATATCAACACATGTTCTTGCTCATATTTCAATTCTATGTTGCTACCTTGCCGCCATATTTTTGTATTGAGAAAGGACCTAAACTTATCTTTGTTCGATGAAAGTCTTGTTAACAAGAGATGGACCAAACCATATAACCGAATAGCTAAGCTTTCAAATTCAATGTACAACATTGATATAGAAGACAAACATAATGAATCGTCAGTATACATTTCACATGGGAAATCTAGGAATGTGAAGTCATATGGACAAAAGAAATGCAAAATTTTACCTATAACAGACTCACTACTAGATTTAGTTGCTCAAACTTTGAACATAACGTTTGAACGAAGAATACAACTGTTATTACATTTAAAGGAGTTTTGGGATAACGACACTGATGTAAAAATCAAACCAGTCAGTTTCACAGGCCAAGATTTAACTGTGGTTAGTGTTTTCTCCCAACATATGCAAAAAGTATTGATTTTCTATAATATTTCAGGACATTGCTGAGAAAAATTCTGCCAGTTCCATCATTTTTGAGAGTAAGATATCGATACCGTTTTAACTAATGATGATAATGTTATACTAGAGTGGGCAACAACTCCACTTGAAAGTGCCCCACCAGATATTTTGTCACATGGTCAAAATAATGAGTAAATTATTATTCTTCAAGACATTACAATTCGGCTTACTTGTAATGTTAAGAAATTTAGTATTTAGCAATATCTTACCTGGGATCAGATCTTATGTTATGTTCTTTGTTGCAATCGTATAAAATAATCAATTTCAATTTATAGGTACAGTCTCAAGAACAAAATAATTTAGTCAGTTGAAAATGCTAATGAACCAACAACACAGAGAAACCCCTACCTTTAGTCTTGAAAACACCGAAAGCACATCTGTACTTGTTGAACATTACACGGCCGAAACTAAAATGGCATGAATGACTGAATGTTATCTAAAAGTTTTCCTATTATGCTACCTATGCAAAATATATTATCATATTCATGAAATATTTTTATGCCTTCAGCTGCAAGACCTCCAAGAAATTAAAATGCAAAAAAAAAAATTAAAAGGAGAGGCCGGCCGAAAGGAGCTCTTCTAACAGCTATTGGTTTACCAAAGAAAAGGAAATTAAACAAGAAACGGTTCCCTGATGCAAAACTTAGCACACAAGAAAAACAAAAATTTATATTAAAATTAATATTAAAGGACGTAATCAATGAAGTTGATAACCAGGAAAAAAGCCTAGTTGAAAAAGACTTTAAGCATGAACTATCTCCTATAATTTCAATTTTCAAATGAGGAAATTAATTTGCAGCTAGTAAGGTAATGGTAACTTTTAATAGGTATAATGTATAGTATACATTCGGTATTCTATGCCTTTCTTTACCGAGTCGGCTTTCCATCAGTTAATTACAAAAACACAACACAGTGAGTTCCATTTCTATTGCCCAGTCTGTGGTTTAACAATAGAAGTCCATGAAAATGAAAGGAGCACCATCTGTGAAATTTGCCTTTTAAAATGGCACGAGAGGTGTACTGGAAAAAATAAACGGAAGAGATGGAACTACAATTCATGCATATATGGTATAATTTAGACTCGAGACAGAAATAAGAATTATTATATTTTTGCCAAGTAAATAACTTTCGTCCTCTTTGAATAAAATACTGACATCGTGGAACCCGAGAGAAATCACATTGCAACAAATTTCCCAATTGTTTATATTCAGCCGTAGCCTGCAGAGGCGGAAAAATTACATCATTAGTGACATCATAACTACTTTCCCGGATATTTATATTCAACCGTTACCGGCTGGCTAGCCACGTCCTTTACTTTTAACGATACATTATTAGAAAATTCATTTTCTCCATAGGCCATTTTATGAAATAATTGCTTCAAATTGATAAAAATATTCAAACGTTAGCTCGTGGATAACGAATAGTGACCCTGTTTTTTTTTGCATTTCTTATTAAAGAAACGTAGTGTTCTGGGGTATAGATTGGTCTCGTTTTCCTAGCATTACGTATCTGGGTTTCTATGCATGAGTGTACACTGTCTCCCTCATTTTGTGAATGGCCAGTAATTAAATACTGATGGGTGACGGATTTGATGTTCTGCAAGTATTTAATAGCTCTGTGGTACATGGCTATTGTGATTTTTATCTTGCCCGGCGTAATTGTTGGAATAAAAAATTACATCCACTAAAGTATTAGATGATTCAGAAACATGTTCAAGATAACTCCACACACCAGATCCAATTTCAGTTGAACCTCTGAATGTCTCTCCTTCGTGCCAAATATAACAATCACAAATTTTAGATTTTAAATTAAAAATTGTGAAGTTATTCATATTAAGTTTGGAAACATAATAAAACGTATAAATATCCCCTTGTGGGCAAGGCAATACGGCTTGCAAATCATAGACCGCCACTTCATTATTATCAGATCTCTTATCTCTCTCCTTTTCAATCCTCGATAGATGCTTGTTCACAATATGAGTCTCGTATTTCTCCTAAATCAGTAGTTTCTGTTCATCATTGGAATCTGTGTAAATTTTACATAACTCGCTTTGATCTTTTTTCGGCTAAAAAAGGGTTATATTAAATTCCGTGTTGTAAATTGTATAATACATCATATACTGTCCATGTTCCTCATTTTTTTGATTACATATCATTACGTAATCTCGGTAAAGATCGGCAATCGACTTTCCTCCATCAATGTATTTTTTAAACGTTTACGCCCGACAATAGTGGCTTTCAACCCTTGGGATTGAGTCAATATGGCTTATTATAACTTGTATTACTTCTTTAGGCAATTTTGATTGCATACCGTGTTTGCCCCTAAAGTCTGTAGAAACTATTCTTGAACTCTCATCTTTTTTGTCATCAATAGTTTAAAGCATTCGTGTACTAATCCCTAAAGTAGCAACGAAAAATTGTCTACAAACTCTTGATTTTCCTCGTTCATGACTAAAATGAAATGCATTATTGAATCGACGTCGGTTATTTTCTTTTCCGTATTTGATTGTAATTGGGGCCATGCAAGCTGCAACAAAATCACGTTGTCTTTGTAAATCAGACAAGTTCCAAAATTCATTAAAGATAATCAGCCTTTCATTTTCGTTCAAATTCTTTGAGAAAGCTAAACGACATTTTTCCCCACATGGAGGAGCCGATCTAGTTACAAACTCCCTTGTAACTGTCCCATCATCATTGGTTTCTTTCTTACAAGACTCAAGATTTTTATTTCTGGGCCATTTTCTTTCACGTCTTAATCCTTTGCGAGTTATATTCTCTAATTTACTAGGAAATACAATTTTTCTCTTCAAATTTTTTTTATTGATATTACGGTTGGCCGCTTCTGCCAATTCTGCATCAGAATCAAACAGGGATATATTACTAGTCGAAGGTTCGCCATGAAATTTGGGTCAGCGTTTGTATCGTCGGAGCTAAAATCTTCCTCACTTTTCTCACTGCTATCCTCTTCATAAGATACTGCTGATGCCTCCTGATCAAGTAAGGTTGATTGTTGATTTACTGTGCCGGATGAAAGTGAAGTAAATCTATTTTCCGGAATAAGTGAAATAAACAAAATAGTTTTTCAATCAGTACCGGATCTAGATGGCCAGGAGCTTTTATTCTTTTATTCTTTAGTATCGGTATTTTGATATACTCTTAAAAACATTTTAATTTAATGAACTATATTCTTTGTTTTTATAGGAATATACACAATTTATGAATGCTCACGGGGCAGTAGTACTGGGACACTTGAACTTTCACTTTTTACGTCACAAATGCCCGGGGCATTTGTGACGTAAAAATGCCCCGGGGTGTGGGACACTTGCGCGGCCATTTTTTATATGCCCACGCGGGCGACCGTATTTTCAACCCATATTTTTTATACGCTTACGTATGAGGCCGTATTTTTTTACCCTTATTTTGAGATGACGATCTTTAATTATTTTTATTAATTAATTATCCTAGGGAGGTTCTCAATCTGATAGTTTATAAGATGATGATGATCTTTATTTTATTTTTATTAATTAATTATTTTTACTCGCTTACGTATAGGGGGTGTACTTTCAACCCTCTGCATCCCTAATTATTTTTACTCACTTACGTATAGGAAGTGTATGTTCACCCTCCTATTTTATGACAGCTCACGTATAGGATGCGTATTTTCAACCCTCATGGTTTCTTTTCGAGGTCAACCCTAATTATAGCCTTTTTTGCACATGCTCACGTGAGGGGCAGGTCTTGGTGCTGGGGGCTGGATTTGGACCTAGGTCTTGGACTTTGAGTTGGTCTTAGGGTTATTTTTGATGGTATTAAGATCCTTCTGGCTATATTAAGAGCAGTGCCCCTAGAGGTTAGGCAAATGCACACGCATACAATGTTGGAAATTACATAATTAATAAGACATTATTAAAATTATCGATCCTATTGCTTTAAAATGGTCACATGCTATTGGATGATCTTTTACCTAAACGTTGTATTTCTAATAAGGAGGTTCTTGTAAGACACGTGTAGGGCTTCGCAACTTGCTCTCAGGCCTGCGCCCCCTAACCGGAGATGGTATGGGAACCTAACCTTATAAGACAAGTGTAGAGCTTAGCTCCTATCGTGGCCCCCTTGATGCGATTGTATCTTGTTCTAACTTAAGCTTACAGCTGTAGGCCTTCGGTCCGTCATACAAAATTGTATTATAATAAGGAGGTTCTTGTAAGGCAGGACTTGTATCAGGGTCTGCGCCCTGGCCCCTTTGAGTAAAAATTGATTTTAGCGCCATCTAGTGGCGTAAAGACTAATGAACATTTTCTATAATAGAAGCTGATAATGCACACCTCTCTCTTGCTCTCTCTTGTTTCTTCCTCCCCCTCTCTCTTTATCTCATACACACACACACACACACAAATCAATTAGTTAATCAATCTCAAACAAATCACGATCGATCATCAGATAAAACACAATCAAGCAACCGAAATTATGTCTTACAGTTTGCGGAAACCTGATTACAGTTCAAACTGAATGCATTAAAGTCTAATTAAATATGACGTGAAATAATAAATAATTTCTACCCTAATAGAATGATGCTTTATGTATAGGCAGATCCTCTAAACAGCCACCACCTATACATTAGGAACATCATATCTGATTTATTTGCATGTTTAATTACATACACACAAAACTATTTCATTGTAACGTGTTCATTAACAGCTGTAAAAACCCATTAAAAAGTAATAATTACTTATATATAACATAGAGTTAAATTAAAATTAACATGTTTTTAAGAATATCAAGTTGTAGAGCTGATCTTATGACGTTAACCTGTGTAATAATACATTTAAAAAATCTTTATCGGCATTTTTGCTAGCAATATCAGGTAAAAAACATATATTAAAAATAATACGCTTACCTTTAGAAGTTTTTCCTTCAACGCTACCATATGTTAAACTGAAATTTTTTATACAACGTGTCTCACTAAAACACGCTTTGTGAATGGCTGAATATAAACACTCGATTACATACCGAACATTAAACTATTTAGAAAGCAATACAGAAAACCGGAATACCGCTACTAGCATTTAACAATTATGTTGTACTTACAAAAATTTACAATAAAAAAAACACATATATTTTAAAAAACGTCTAATACCACTAATGTTGCATCATAATAATAAAAACTCATTAAACAGTGATTACACATTAAATACATTTAAAATATGTAACCTTTTATACTAAGTCTATTATTACATAGAGATGAGATTATTCTTAAATTTAATTGATTTCGATAGAGCTCTGGAAATACTACTAGGAAATCCTGCTTCTTCTCTCGATATCAAAAAATCTATACTAGTGATACATTAAGTAAGCATAATAGCTGATACAGCTACATTGCTAACGATTATTGCTGTTTTTTTGCATGAAATTTTTTGAATGAGACAGCCTCGCAGGTATTTTTTAAGAAAAGCTATACACATCTCATGAGATCAAACGAGATTTTTTGAGATACAATCTCCTCATCGTCTGCACCTTGAACGATTATGTTGTAACAACCTATAAAAGTAGCTAATAACCCTAATAGTTTTATCAGACATTATTACATGAACACGAGGTTAGCCCTAAATTAACTGGTTTCAACACGGCTCTGGAAATGCTGCACACGCTTCAAATCTTTTAGCTCGTACGCAGAAGTTGTACCGTATTCACTTCCTTCAATTTTTACCTGCATTCTGTTTCGAGGCTATAGTACGTTTTCTAATACATAAACAGAATCTTCAATACTGTGATACGTGTAGCAGCAAAACACATTAGAAAGTTAGTTTCACCTCTATATTACTTTACATGCAAGCCTGATCTTATCATAAATAAAATAAGCTAATTAAACATAACTCCGAGGCCTGGGTATAGCAAGCAACGCTTCCAATTATAGCTTTTAGTCAACACAATAGTGCCTACAACTACATACATACAATCGACTAGCACTGCTTTAGCACGAGGATCAAACGAAAAACACGCATGCACGCACGTACGTACACGTACGCACGCACGCAAGCTCGCACGCTCGCACGTACGCACGCACGTAAGCACGCACGAACGCAAGTTCGCACGCACGTTCGCACGTACGCACGCTCGTACGCTCGCGCGTACGCACGCACGCTTGCACGTACACACGTACGCAAGCTCGCACGCACGCGCGCACGTACACACGCACGCAAGCTCGTATGCTCGCTCGCACGCACGACACACACACACACACACACACACACACACACACACACACACACACGAGAGCGCGAAAACACGCAAACGCAAAAAAAACACACTAACACAAGAAAAAACACACACAAACACGCTAATATAAAAAACATGCAAACGAAAAACGCTACCACGAAAACACGCTAACACAAAATACGCAAACGCAAAGACATACAAATGCGAAAACACGTAAAAACGAAAACACGCAAATACGAAAACACACAAACGAAAACACCCCAACATAAAAAACACGCAAAACAAACACACGCTAAAGCGAACAAACTTGTAAACTTGCAAAGATGAATCAAGACGGTGGAGCACCGTCAGGAAAAAAATAGGTTTTATTAACAAAATTGAAGGAAAGCTTAACGTTTGAAAATATATTATTATTATTATTATAAACAACAATACATCATTATTATTTAATAACATGCTTTATCGGTTTTTTTCTTCTTCTTGAGCCGTGAGTCGTCGTCATCATCATCATGATTTTGAGATTTACCCTTCCCCCCTACCTCATCGCTCTTCTTTCTCTTCTGCGAACCATCACCATCATCTTCGATGTGAGATACATTCAGCTCAATCACGTCATCGCTTTCATCATTATCTTGAACGGTTATGTTGTAATAGTTTATTAACAAGTCAGTAAAATCTCTAATGTCCGCTGATGTTGGCTCATAAACAGGAGAATACATTATAGCAATGCTCACTCGATGACAGTTACACTTTAAAGAGCGAAACACACGAGAAAAGACGCCGTCTTAGGAGAAAATACCTCGACCATAAAAAGAGACGTTTAGATTTATAAACATGCCCCTAGGGGCCATGTTAGAGTGTGGTTAAATCAATACTTCAGACATCCCCGAAGATAACCGATTCTACCCGAACATTGACGAGTACGTTTGCGCACAAGACCAAAGGTTAGCTGCGTACTCGTTTCTCGTGTGTTTCGCTCTTTAAAGTGCAACCGTCATCGAGTGAGCATTGCTATAATGTATTCTCCTGTTATGAGCCAACATCAGCGGACATTAGAAATTTTACGGACTTGTTAATCAACTATTACAACATAACCGTTCAAGATAATGATGAAAGCGATGACGTGATTGAGCTGAGTGTATCTCACATCCAAGATGATGGTGATGGTTCACAGAGGAGAAAGAAGAGCGATGAGGTAGGGGGAGGGGCAAATCTCACAATCATGATGATGATGACGACTCACGGCTCAAGAAGAAGAAGAAAACCGATAAAGCATGTTATTAAATAATAATGATGTATTGTTGTTTATAATAATAATAATAATAATATATTTTCAAACGTTAAGCTTTCCTTCAATTTTGTTAATAAAACCTGTTTTTTCCTAACGGTGCTCCACCGTCTTGATTCATGTTTGCAAGTTTACAAGTATTTTCGCTTTAGCGTGTCTTTGTTTTTGCGTGTTTTTTATGTTGGGGTGTTTTCGTTTGTGTGTTTTCGTATTTGCGTGTTTTCGTTTTTACGTGTTTTCGCATTTGTATGTCTTTGCGTTTGCGTATTTTGTGTTAGCGTGTTTTCGTGGAAGCGTTTTTTGTTTGCATGTTTTTTGTGTTAGCGTGTTTGTGTGTGTTTTTTCTTGTGTTAGTGTGTTTTTTTTGCGTTTGCGTGTTTTCGCGCTCTCGTGTGTGTGTGTGTGTGTGTGTGTGTGTGTGCGCGCGCGTACGTGCGTGCGTGCGAGCGAGCGTACGAGCTTGCGTGCGTGTGTACGTGCGCGCGTGCGTGCGAGCTTGCGTACGTGTGTACGTGCGAGCGTGCGTACCTACGCGCGAGCGTACGAGCGTGCGTACGTGCGTGCGAACTTGCGTGCGTGCGTGCTTACGTGCGTGCGTACGTGCGAGCGTGCGTACGTGCGTGCGTGCGTACGTGTGTACGTGCGTGCGTGCATGTGTGTTTTTCGTTTGATCCTCGTGCTAAAGCAGTGCTAGTCGATTGTATGTATGTAGTTGTAGGCACTATTGTGTTGACTAAAAGCTATAATTGGAAGCGTTGCTTGCTATACCCAGGCCTCGGAGTTATGTTTAATTAGCTTATTTTATTTATGATAAGATCAGGCTTGCATGTAAAGTAATATAGAGGTGAAACTAACTTTCTAATGTGTTTTGCTGCTACACGTATCACAGTATTGAAGATTCTGTTTATGTATTAGAAAACGTACTATAGCCTCGAAACAGAATGCAGGTAAAAATTGAAGGAAGTGAATACGGTACAACTTCTGCGTACGAGCTAAAAGATTTGAAGCGTGTCAGCATTTCCAGAGCCGTGTTGAAACCAGTTAATTTAGGGCTAACCTCGTGTTCATGTAATAATGTCTGATAAACTATTAGGGTTATTAGCTACTTTATAGGTTGTTACAACATAATCGTTCAAGGTGCAGACGATGAGGAGATTGTATCTCAAAAAATCTCGTTTGATCTCATGAGATGTGTATAGCTTTTCTTAAAAAATACCTGCGAGGCTGTCTCATTCAAAAATTTCATGCAAAAAAACAGCAATAATCGTTAGCAATGTAGCTGTATCAGCTATTATGCTTACTTAATGTATCACTAGTATAGATTTTTTGATATCGAGAGAAGAAGCAGGATTTCCTAGTAGTATTTCCAGAGCTCTATCGAAATCAATTAAATTTAAGAATAATCTCATCTCTATGTAATAATAGACTTAGTATAAAAGGTTACATATTTTAAATGTATTTAATGTGTAATCACTGTTTAATGAGTTTTTATTATTATGATGCAACATTAGTGGTATTAGACGTTTTTTAAAATATATGTGTTTTTTTGATTGTAAATTTTTGTAAGTACAACATAATTGTTAAATGCTAGTAGCGGTATTCCGGTTTTCTGTATTACTTTCTAAATAGTTTAATGTTCGGTATGTAATCGAGTGTTTATATTCAGCCATTCACAAAGCGTGTTTTAGTGAGACACGTTGTATAAAAAATTTCAGTTTAACATATGGTAACGTTGAAGGAAAAACTTCTAAAGGTAAGCGTATTATTTTTAATATATGTTTTTTACCTGATATTGCTAGCAAAAATGCCGATAAAGATTTTTTAAATGTATTATTACATAGGTTAACGTCATAAGATCAGCTCTACAAAATAGTAGGTACGCACGGATTATAAACTTATAGTTATTGTTAATTCACGTATATAATAATAAACCATTAAAACCTTTTGCCTTTTATTTCCGTTATATCAACTTGATATTCTTAAAAAAATGTTAATTTTAATTTAACTCTATGTTATATATAAGTAATTATTACTTTTTAATGGGTTTTTACGCTGTTAATGAACACGTTACAATGAAATAGTTTTGTGTGTATGTAATTAAACATGCAAATAAATCAGATATGATGTTCCTAATGTATAGGTGGTGGCTGTTTAGAGGATCTGCCTATACATAAAGCATCATTCTATTAGAGTAGAAATTATTTATTATTTCACGTCATATTTAATTAGACTTTAATGCATTCAGTTTGAACTGTAATCAGGTTTCCGCAAACTGTAAGACATAATTTCGGTTGCTTGATTGAGTTTTATCTGATGATCGATCGTGATTTGTTTGAGATTGATTAACTAATTGATTTGTGTGTGTGTGTGTGTGTCTGTGTGTGTGTGTGTGTGTGTGTGTGTGTGTGTGTGTATGTGTATGAGATAAAGAGAGAGGGGGAGGAAGAAACAAGATAGAGCAAGAGAGAGGTGTGCATTATCAGCTTCTATTATAGAAAATGTTCATTAGTCTTTATGCCACTAGATGGCGCTAAAATCAAATTTTACTCAAAGTTGCCAGGACGCAGACCCTGATACAAGTCCTGCCTTACAAGAACCTCCTTATTATAATACAATTTTGTATGACGGATCGAAGGCCTACAGCTGTAAGCTTAAGTTAGAACAACATACAATTGCATCAAGGGGGCCATGATAGGAGCTAAGCTCTACACTTGTCTTATAAGGTTAGGTTCCCACACCATCTCCGGTCAGGGGGCGCAGGCCTGAGAGCAAGTTGCGAAGCCCTACACGTGTCTTACAAGAACCTCTTTATTAGAAATACAATGTTTAGGTAAAAGATTATCCAATAGCATGTGACCACTTTAAAGCAATAGGATCGATAATTTTAATAATATCTTATTAATTATGCAATTTCCAACATTGTATGCGTGTGCATTTGCCTAACCTCCAGGGGACTGCTCTTAATATAGCCAGAAGGACCTTAATACCATCAAAAATAACCCTAAGACCAACTCAAAGTCCAAGACCTAGGTCCAAATCCAGCACCAAGACCTGCCCCTCACGTGAGCATGTGCAAAAAAGGCTCTAATTAGGGTTGATCTCGAAAAGAAACCATGAGGGTTGAAAATACGCATCCTATACGTGAGCTGTCATAAAATAGAAGGGTGAACATACACTTCCTATACGTAAGTGAGTAAAAATAATTAGGGATGCAGAGGGTTGAAGGTACACGCCCTATACGTAAGCGAGTAAAAATAATTAATTAATAAAAATAAAATAAAGATCATCATCATCTTAAAGCTATCAGGTTAAGAATTTCCCTAGGATAAAAAAAATAATTAATTAATACAAATAATTAAAGATCATCATCATCTTATAAACTATCAGATTGAGAATCTCCCTAGGATAATTAATTAATAAAAATAATTAAAGATCATCATCTCAAAATAAGGGTAAAAAAATACGTTCTCATACGTAAGCGTATAAAAAATAAGGGTTGAAAACACGGTCGCCCACGTGGGCATATAAAAAATGGCTGCGCAAGTGTCCCACACCCCGGGGCATTTGTGACGTAAAAAGTGAAAGTTCAAGTGTCCCAGTACTACTCGGGGCATTGCAATTAAAATGCCCACGGGCCATTGACAATCAATACACAACACGAAAATAAAATTAAATGATAATTTTTACATACTTGATTTGGCTGTAGATTCTTGAACTTGACTTTCTTCAACAGAAGTTGTAGTATCCGGGCAGGTGTTCATCGTGGCCGTAGCTTTGTAAATAGAACTGGGGTCAGCATACAAATCGTCGGAGATAAAAACTTTCTCACTGCCATCCTCTCTAGGAATCACTGCTAATGCCACCAAAACAAGACTATCTGAGTTTGATTGTTGATTTGCTGATGTGCCAGATAAAAATGAAGCACCAACACTATTTTCCGGATTTTCCGGAACTATTGAAAAACAGATAGCAAATCTAATGTTCACGGACCATTGACCATTGACAACAAAAACACAACATGTAAATGAATACCAATTTTACATACTTGATTTGGTTGTAGCATCTTGGATTTCACTTTCTTCAACAAAAGTTAGTGCATCGGGGCAGGTGTTTAACGTGTCTTTGCTCGCCGAACCTTACTGCTGCTACTCCTAATTAGTTCACCAGATGAATCAGAACTACTTTCTGAAACAAATATAAAATAATTTTTGAATAACCAAATGTAATTAATTACACAATATTTGTTGTTGTGTAATAGGCAACACAAACATACGTGCTAAATTGATACATACTTGGTTCATTCACTTTCCATATTGTCTTAGAACTGCAGCCTTCTGAGACAGATGAATCTCCTTCCTTATTTTGCTTTACAGTTAGCAACTTCATTATTAATCTCCCTCTGGAGAGCTAAGACATTTTAGCAGCAACACCAAACCAGTCATGCCGGTCTATAAGTAAATAAGCACATAAAATAATAAAGCAAATTACGGTACATATAAAATATTTCCACAGTAAAACTTCACACGTGATAATAAGGCAAGGACAAAAGGAAATAGACAAGGAATTTGCATGTACCCAATTGTTTAGTCACCACTAAAGCACAGAATACATAAATAAAATTACCATAAAGTCGATACAAAGAGAAATTAGCTCGCAGGCAAATAATTCTATTTAAACAAACTGGAAAAAACCTCATTAAAACAAAGCCTTACAAGGGTAAGTTATAAATATATCACTAACATCGTGACCGATATATATATATATATATATATATATATATATACACATATATAAGTTTGAGTGCGTTAGAAAAATACGGTGCTCCTCTCTTTGATTACACATTCATCTATACAACAAATGAAAACAATAGAAATAAAAATTCGAGGTGTTTAATGGTCTGGCCTGGGAGTGTGTACCTACTGGCAATTGCCCTTTACAATTAGTAACCAACGGTATCCTATACACATTCACCAGCCACCTCTACAAAATTATAAATATAACCAACCACCAACAACGCTAATTCGCTCAAATACCAGAGTGAGAGAGCCCTGTGTTGTCTTTTTATTTTAGCAGATTTCAGCTTAATGAGGTCGCGTACGAATAAGGTACCTTTGCAAGACGATGTTTGGTATTTAATATGTTATCTAGGCTGGTAAATATGATTGGCTGCGAGCTTTCAGTTATATAAAAATACATACTTAACTAGAATAAATATTCCCTTAATTGATCACAGATACAAATCGTTAACCTACGCGGTTTAACTTCAGAAAGGGTGACTGTTATCTATAGATTAATGTTTGAAACACAGATTACAACTAACACTCGAAAGAAACGACAAATTAGTGTTGGCTAATTCAAAAGAAAATGTACACGCATGAAATATTTTTAAAGACAAACTGTTTACAATGAAGGTATTTAATTAACCCAACAATCGATCTGGCTCGATTGACACTCTAACTGTAACTGCCCCCTTTCGATTTCCAAACTAAGTATATCTACTCCCGAAAAACCACCCCCGTTTTTCAATAGTAATAAAAAAACAAGGAACATTCATTTCCGTTGCAACAGTTTCATATTAATTTTAAAAATATGCATTCGTCCGTAACCCCCTACATTTTCTCGAAGTTTCAAGTAACAAACAAAGATATCTTTTGATCGCGGTCTGTACCGACACAATTACTTATTAGGCTAGTGACATTTTTTCCATCAAGAGCGCGCATAGGAAATTCTAATGATTCGTTACGCCCCTTCAGTAAAGCATGTTTACGCGTGCACCTGCCACTCACGCCCTAATATGTGTTTACATACATATTAGTTACAAACAATTCTACATTCCTTAGATAAAAATATTTTGAAAACATTAGCAAATTTCGACGTATTATTAAGCTATTAAAAATCCACTAATTATCTTTTCTATCGTGGTAACAATGACGATTTGACAAACGTTTATTACAATAATAAAATTTTCGCGGTCCGCCTTTTTTTGGAGAAGATTTGCTAAAATGAAATTCTTAACTAATATCTAATTTTGTAAGAAAAATTGTCATATCTTAAGATAATACACTATTAATAAAAAAAAATTGTAAAATTACTTTTTTAAAAAACACTTTGGATTTCCAAATGTGACAGTTTTATCAAAAATGTGTTGTCCTCGCTCTTCAAACGATCATTAACAACTAAAATTGTGACAGTATTTAAAAAAACTGCGCATAACTTTCATACAATGGAAGACAGACACATCAGGTCTCTAGCGGCTAGACATATAACTTACAAATAGGACACTTTTCCACAAAAATTTAGACCATATTACCTCTCTACTTTTGAGTTCAGTACGAATTCGATATTTTTCGAGTTGTGACAGTTTTGCACTGAGGTGACGTTATGTTTTGAAAAATAACTAATAGCAAAACGAGGTTAAACTTCATTGGTCAAAAAGTTTGAAGATGCTGTACCAAATATTATAAAATGTGCACTACTAACAACATTTAATTTGCTGTATAATCTATTTTTTTATTTGCCCCCTACATTTGGGGTGTTTTATTACTGCGCCAAAAGTGTGCTGGTATTAGACGGTTCTCACTAACCTCAAACCTAATTATATGTCAAAATTAAGTTAACCGTTGTCTCATTTAATTGAAATAGTAACCATGGATCACTGTATAATAATAGAAGGAACCTATTGAATTTTGAGTGAAGAAATAGGGTTCCGCCGTATTATAATTTACCCATAAATAATAAATTTTTTTTTTATGATTGTGGACCTGAACAGGCTA
Organism: Vesta saturnalis; assembly: GCA_036346205.1. Taxonomy (NCBI): domain Eukaryota; kingdom Metazoa; phylum Arthropoda; class Insecta; order Coleoptera; family Lampyridae; genus Vesta; species Vesta saturnalis. The sequence continues at coordinate 5,759,563 of JARFJB010000360.1, read as the reverse complement.
AATTTGGCCTATCGTGCTAAAGCACTCAGGAACACTTAGGAGGATGGATACAGGAATAAATGAATTACGAATAGATGCCTATGAACAGCTACCTTAAATTTTCTCATATCATAAGTGAGAGGAAAACAGGAACTAGGGAGATCATTCCAGAGTTTAGAAGCCGCGTAGAAAAATGTGGATTGCACCCGTTTGGTACGACAAGTGGAGATTTGTACTGCATACTGATGATGTGAATGAGCGAACCGAGTGTTTCTCGCAAAGATAGCCCGAGATGGTATCAAAGCATATAATTCAGCAGCACAATAGCCGTTGTAATAACGATAATACAAAAAATGAACTGAAACCATCCTTCTATGCTCAAGGGACTGTATGTGAGAAGTTAAGGACGGGTCATTTATAAGCCTAATCGCTCTCTTTTGAATACGATCAACGATATCGAGAGCGTATTGGGGAGCACTAACCCAGAGGTGAGAATAATATTCCAGATGAGGCCGAATTTGGGCCTTATACAGCAGAAGGAGTGGTCGAGAGGTAAAGTACTGCTTAGATCTGTACAAAAAGCCTATTTTACGAGCAGCTGTTTTGGTAGCTGATAGAAGATGGTCAACCCATGAGAGATTTGAAGATACAGTCATACCCAACAGAGTAATAGAGTCTGAAAACTTAAGAACTGAGCCATTCATACTTACAACAGGAAATGATCGATCTTTTTTGGACACAAGGCAACACTGAGCTTTGTTAGGATTAAATTTAACTAGATTATTGCTTCCCCATTCGAGAATACGTTGAATGTCTTTGTTGATTGAATTAGCCATTTCAGCTTTAATCTCTTGATTTGACATAGAATGTGGATTATCACTATGAGCAGACTGAGATAAACTACAGTGAAGAGTGCTATCGTCAGCAAAGCAATGAATGGGGTTAGTGGTTGAAGAAATAAGGTCATTTATGTACAGCAGAGAAAGTGTAGGCGCTATAACCGATCCCCTTAGTACGCCCGCGTTAATACTAACTTCTTTCGAAAAAAAGCCATCAACTACGACACGTATTCGTCTTTTATCAAGGAAACTAAAAACCCAGTTGATGAGCGTATCATTTAACCCAAACGAGGTGAGTTTGGCAAGTAAACACTTATGCCAAACTTGGTCAAATGCCTTTGAGATATCTAAACCGACTACAACTGTTTCACCGGACTGCTCTACTGTATTGTTTCAAACTTGAGTCACATATGAAAGAAGATCACCTGTTGAACGACTTTGCCTAAACCCATATTGGTGGTCACTAAAGAGTTTGTTAGTTTCAAGGAACGTGAGCAGTTGCTGATTGATGGCTTTTTCCATGATTTTAGACGAAATGGAAGTGATGGCAGTTGGTCGGTAGTTTCAGGAATCGGTCTTATCGCCTTTTTTGGGAATAGGTTGAACATTTGCTAACTTCCATGATGAAGGGAATTCCCCAGAAGACATAGAGATCGTATAGAGCTTAGACAGGACTGGTACTAGTTCGGGAGAACATTTCTTTGACAATAGCTGGGATACCGTCTGAGCCAGTCGCCTTATTGGGATCAAGCCTACTGATGATCGATTCCAATAGCTTGTACCGAAAATGAATTGGTTTCATAGCGTATGAAGAAGATTTGGCTAGGGGCACATCTTTTCCAGAATCATTGAGATACGAGAAAATAATTTGATACAACTAAAAAACATTTATTTTCAACAATATTCAAAACTAACCACATACAAATACAGGAACCACACTGCTTTGGGAAAATAAATTAATCAAATTTGACGTTAGTAAAAACTATTATACCAACTTTGTAAAAATAACTTCCAAATCTAGAAGGCAAATAAAATAGAAATAGGTTATATTTTATGAATTTGGATCGTCAGGGGACTACTGTAAGAAAATTGAAAGACAATTTGCCTGGTTCAGATTGGGCCAAACTTTTTATTTAGAGACATTCAGATCTCTCTCTCCAGAATGTGTCAAACATAAATCGCAACAGGGTCTATATTAAGTAGGAAATAATAAATGAGATTTTCGACAACTGATCTGTTACATAGGGAAAGAGTTTCACATTTCATTATACATTATGATGAAACAAATCTATCTGTTGATTATGGTCGCATCAAACTATTTGTAAGAGGGGTACAAAATATCAACCATTACATTTGCTACTACATTTGTTATCTGTAAATCTAGTCATCTTTATGACCTACTAGCGTGGAGCTTCGCTCCGCACTATGGTCGTAACACACCTCAATAACCGTTTACGATATTTATTTAAAGGTAAAATTTTTCTTATAAAAAAATATAAAACATAGCGGATACCATATTTAAAAATATAAATTTTAAAAACTTCAACATTCGGGAAAATCAAAATTATGAATGAATCGAATGTGCCTATTTTATTGGTCTAAAACCATCTTCAAATTATTACCTTTCTAATGAAACCTTTTTTGAGCACATCTGTTGGATGGTTTCAAAGTCTATAACGGACTTAGGTAGAAATAATTTTTGTGTTTTATAGGTATAGATTATGTTATTGGTTGTAACATAATACCATCTGGATGTTTGGACTCTCGATGGTTCCTAGACTGGTTCCAAACTATTATTTTGACTTATAGAAGAAAATATGATGAAAACAACGTTAACATACTTGATAACCTAAGTACACACCTCTCACTAGATGTTGAAATTTTTGAAGAAAATTCTTTGACTTTGTAATTTCTCTCATCGAACTCTACGCATATTACTCAGCCATTAGATGTTACGTTTTTTCGAAATTTAGAAAACGTGTGGTTTGTGCTTGTGGAGTGGAAAATGAGTCCTGGACAAAGTAAGGTTTCCGTAGATAGGTAAGCATTTGCAAGGTTGATGCTTCAAACGATGGAAACGCTATCTGCGGTAAAGGCAAATACAATAATGCCCGAACTTCGAAAAACTGGGATTACTCTAGAAGTAGACTGCACAAAAGTTCTGAATATGTTACCTAAAGGGAACATATTAACTTTCAACTGATTTGTTAAGAGAAAGTGTATATGAAAATAAGTGTGGCCCTACTCTCCCAAATAGAAAGAAAAGGTTAGGCTAGTGTAGTTGTATTCTTGATATTTGTTTTTGTGCTTACTGCTTTATACAGGTTATAATGTTAGTGGTCGAACTGGTATAAATGGTAATCGTATAAAAAATAACAAAAAGTGTTTTAATGTATAATAATGAAATAAGAGTAAAAAGTTCTCCAAAAACACAAATAAACTAACTGGAGATACTAACCATTCACCACTAATAATGCCTTCGACTCAAATCTTTTGATTTGCTTAATTACCACAAAATCTGCTAGCTTTCTTCCACTTAACATCAATATAAAAAATGTAGCACTATTAAAAATGATCTCGGACGCCAAGTTATTTTTTAATAATGCTGGGAATAACTAAACCGAGTTTTACACAAAATTTATCAAAATTGTAAAAAATAAAAAAAATATACAGACTATGTTTATTAAATATTTAAAGTGATAGGGTTAAATAAAATATATCTTAAAAACTAATTGTAAAAACCTTAAATTATTAAATAATCATTAAACATTAAGTACCCGTTTGTAAAATTTTTGTACACAAATTTTTCAATAACCTCTGGTATCTAAACGATTACGGAAATTTCAACTGAGGTGATGTCATCTTTGCCACAATATTGCGCAATCTCTTGTAATAATGCTTTACGTTGTAAACCACACCCAAAATGGAATTCTCCTTATAAATTTCTTCTTGAAATTGAATAAACCGTTTAATGCATTATTTTGAAATTTTCCAATAAAAATTGCAATCATAAAATGAAAGCGTACGGAACAGTAAAATTAATTGCGTAATCCAAAGCGGTAAAATTAAATGTAATAGTAAAACAATAAAAGTGAAGTAAAATAAAAGTGCCATCAAATTAATGGCACTTTTCACTAAATTTAGGGAAAACACAAAAAAAAACTTTCTGCTTCTCTTAACATTCATCAGGAAGTGAAAAAATGGATCCTTTGAAATTAGACGAGGTAGTCGTGCGCGAAAGGATGTGCGCAAAGAATTTGAAGTGGGAATATAAACCTTTAAGAAATATATACCCTTAAGAAGATATGCAAATTAAGTTACCTACCACATACCTATATTTCAATAATTAAAATTTTTTTATATTTACAACAGAACGAATGAAAGACCTTAAATTAAGGTATAATTTAATACAACTCAAAAAGGGTTGCTATAATAAGCTAGAAAGAAACCCAATAAGCATTATATGAGTGGAGGAGAGCAGTAATCCAATCTGTGATAATAATTCAGTTGAAGGACTAATTGAACTGCTTCTCCTTCAATTATAATTTTCTATTAAACCAAAGCAATTAAAATTGAAAATTCTAAATAAAAAATATTCATTAATTATAGATAATATAAACATCAAAGTTAATTGTAATTGATTTATGACATTTATTATACTTAAGAAGAACCAAGAAATTGAGAGTAAACCAGTAATTTTAACATTTACATTGATATATTAACAGGTAAAGTTTAACTTGCATTATAATTTTTTGAAATACCAACTTTAAAATCAACAAAATATTCAAAATCTATTTATAAGATTTTAAAGACTATTTGTAGGCAGTAATCCAATCTGTGATAAAATTCAGTTCGGGGGACTAATTGCGCTTCTCATATCAATTATAATTTTGTCTATTATAACCAATATTAAAAAAAAAAATACAAAAAAATTCATTTTATCCAATAAATAAAATCTTAATTTGATAATTGTTAGTAATCATTTTAATATTAACATGAATTGGAGCTAAACCAGTAATTGTTAAAGATCCATTTATTTTAACAGGACAAATTTTAACTTCATTATATTTTTTATTTTTTCCAATTACATACTTAATATCAAAACTATGAGATAAAATTATATTTAATTAAGTTAATGAACTTATTTAAGTGTATATTTTGAAAATATAATAAAGAGCTTATATGTCCTATTAACTTTACTATAATTAATTAACATAATAATTTGGACAAAAATATACAATTCGGGACTTGCAAAAATACTGATTTTCAATTCCCTTTGACAGTAGCAATTAAATGTGTCATTGACTCAAAAGAGCACTTAGCACGTGAACTGATTGTACTGGCTTTGTTTGACTTATTATAAGTCAGATAATATTTTTTTCTACAACCACTATTCAAAACTCGCTTTTCTGCATACTTTTATATTCCCAAACTTGATAATTTCTCACAATAATAAGAAATTTGACATAAGCGCGCCGGAAAGTGACATTTCTGTGCCGCAAAGTACTTTCCGGCACACCAAAAATAAAAATAAAAATTTTCGAGAACGAAAATTAGCTAGAGTGTACTTTGAAGCTGGTAATTACTAATAAAATAATATATTATAATATAAAATAATACAATAAAATAAAAAGAAAACCCGAGTTGTCGGGAATCGAACCAGAGACCTTTCACATACGAAGCGGAGACTACCCACTGCGCTATACCAACGATATTTAGATATGCTCAGACATGTATTATCAACGAAGGCTCGCGAGCTCGCGAGCGACTGTCGCTTGTTTATTTTTCGTGAAAGTCAAACATTTCCTGTCTAAATTATTTTTAAAACGAAATTACAACAAAATGAATACTGATAATGATAATTCTGATATAGAAATAGAAAATACACCTCCAGAACTCAGGGAACAAGCTAATTTATTGTCGTTGAATTCACTACCTTCTATGTCAAAAGAAAAATATGAAAATGTATACAAACAATTTATGGATTGAAAGAAAAAAAATAAAACCAAAAGTATTTCTGAAAACATTGTAATGGTCTATTTCGAAGAAATGTCAAAAGTGAAAAAAGCTTCCACTTTATGGTCTATATATTCTTATGTTAAAATCTACCATTAATATTAATCATGCCATCGATATATCGACTTATTCAAAATTACGTGCTTTTTTAAAGAGAAACTCTACAGGATATTCCGCACAAAAAAGCACATACTTTGACATCGGAACAAATAAGGCAATTTTTACAAGAAGCCCCAGATGATCGATATCTACTAACAAAGGTACTTTTAAATAACACACAATTATAATAAATAATAAATATTTAATATTTTTTATCATTGCAGGTTGCAATGATCATTGCAATTAGAGGTGCAAGTGTTATTTATTTTACTGGCAGATACTTGCTTACTTTTGTGTAAAATTTAACGGACGGAAACAATTTTTCCGAACGTTACATCCGAAAGTTCGTTGTTTACGGGTTTATTATAACAAACAATATTTATAAGGGATCTTATGGATAGTGTGACGGGACTTTTAAAACTAGTAAGTTATATCTGGAAGTTCGTTATAAGCGGGTTCGCTGTAAACAGCTTTGACTGTATGTAGATGAAAAACAAGTATTTTAACTTTCTTGTAAAAACAGTGATAAGAAATGTTGTTACAAATGAAAGGTGGCATGCTATTATTATTAATATTTTAATTTTAATATTTTCTCACATTCTGAGAGTAAAAATGTCGCCCCTAAGATTTGCCGCCCCGGACAAATGTCCGGGTTGTCCGGTCTTGGAGCGGGCTCTGGTGCATGTCAAAGAGGCGAATTGTGGAAATTAAAAATAAATGGCATAGAAGATCTAAATTCTGCCTTACTAATAAAATTAAACAACACTAAAACAAATGTTTCAAGAAGTTTTACAATTACCGGTAATTTTTATAACCTCTGCAAGAAATATGATTTCTTTGCGTCCTTCTGAGATATCTGAAAACCGTTTTTTTTTAATTATCAAAAAGGAAAATGCACACGGCAAGTGGTAGAAATAAACAAATTTGGTAAAATGTACACGGGGCACACATTCCGGCGAACTTCGGCAATCATGTTAGCAAATACAGGAGCTGACCTGCTAACATTGAAACGCCATGGAGGTTGGCAATCTAACAGCGTCGCCGAAGGTTATGTCAATGACTCTTTGTACTCCAAAATGAATGTTGCAAACAAAACACTACATTCGGTTTCTCCGCCAACATCAAGTACAGAACCATCTAGCGATGGACCATTAACCTCTACATCTAATACTTTAAACATTTCTAAAAGTAATTCACCAAAAATTGTTATTCAAAATTGTTCTAATTTTACGGTTAACTATAACTAAAAATTTTAACGTGAAATTCTTAGATAAGTATGTTACTGTTCAATAAATAAACTTAAATGGGTAATAAATTTCTTTGAAAATAAAATTATATACAGTTTTATATGGTGTGGTTGTAGAAAAAGTATAGTGTGCAACACGTGCAAAACTGCTAATTTCTCACTCGTTTGAAATTAGCAATTTTCTGAACTTGTTACACAATATACTATTCCATACCTGTATGTATAAACTTATACATTGATGTGCTTTATAACAAACTTTATAATAACACGGAATTTATTGTATAGTGATATATCTGTAAGTGATACGGCCTTCAGCTGCTAAATTTTAGATGTTGGTTAGTGACATATTTGTCACCTTTGGGGGATTAGAGTGTTTATGGGTTCTGTTTTATGCATTTAATTATTACTCGTGGCAGTAGTATTGAGTTACATACCTTCTTGGGCTGCTTTAAGATTCTGTGATTGCTGCTCATTTTATGTTCTCAAATTACTTAACCTCAGTGGTAGACATCTGGATAGTATATGATTTGAGTAATTATATTTTATTTCCTTTTTGAGTTAAAAGAAACGTAATTATCGACTAGCTGGTCATGCTGGTTTAATTACGTTTTAAAATTGTGTTTTTTTTCTAGCCACCCGGTGCAAGGTCATCTCGGCTGGATGTCTGACAGTGTTGTTATGTTTTGGTTTGTTTCACTTGTATTAGATTTTGTAATGTTTAAGAAAAAGCACTGAACAGGTAAGTGGTTTACTATTGTTACGGATTGGGGTTGCTCATTATACTATAATTTTATTTGACGTAGTACTTATGTGGGGTTCATGATTATTAGAATTTAGTATCCTTTCGGATGGTGTAATTTGCTTTACACCCACAGGTAAAATCAGAAGTCAATTGATTCTAAGGGTATAAACAAGTGTTTGGCTTATTTGGGTTGGGCCTTGCTATGAAATAAAGAATTGTGCAGACGACATATATTTCTTTTCTTTCGGCAAATTAGGATCTGGAATCAGGCCCCCCGTAACCGGGCGTGCAATGCGTGCAACGTACGCGGGCGCCACCCTAAAGGGGCGCCAAATTGAAGGTTTGGCAAAAAAAATTTTTTTTAAATCCAGAAAAAAAATAAAAAAAAAATTTTTTTTTAATAATAATGCGCAGGGTGAATAAAAATAGAGAGAGAATTAAAAAATTCAAATATTTAACTAGTTTGCTGTTTGTCGCCTTTCGGTTCTCAACTGCTCGCTCGGGTTTTAGTTCTCGGAAACTTAGGTCGCTTGACTTGCCGCTTTGAGGTCGGTGTGTTTCCAGTGACCGTTCTACTGCTCGTATTCGCTTTGCTATGGTTGTCGTCGAACTGTGGAATAAAAATAAGTAAATGCCTTTACTCGTCAAGTTTCAAGCAAATACTTACTGGCCACATTTAGTTTGTTAAGGTGCTACGACGTATTAAATTTTCATACAGTTTTAACTTAAGGTTTTATTAAACACTTAGAGATGAAATTAATAATTTTATCAATATTTGTATATAATATACATAAATAATATTTTTAAGTTAAACTACCACTTTAAATAAAATCTGGTGCACTAAAAACGGGAAAATAATTATTAGGACACATTATGAGCCTTTCTCTTTAAAAATTAACAATTAATTTAAAATGTGGGATATAGGTTAAAATATTTTTTTAGCGAACTTGCGCCCCCACGTTTTTATTTTTAATTGTTAAATGTTCCAGAGTTCAGGATATCTCAGAAATATTTTTACCTATACTTTCTATTTTTTGGTTCTTAGTTTTTCACTTGACTAGAATTACCTCTACTCTACGACGGCAACATTAAATTCAGGATAAAAAGGTCTTTAAAACGAGGTATCACTTTATCTCCTTCTAATATAAAATTTTTAAGGGCAGCTCTCACCCTCGCTCAGGGGTTGATACTGTGGGGTTAAACATAAAATATGATAATATAATATTTTCACGGAAACCTAAAATATGTGAGGAAAGTTTTTTAAGAATCGGTTAAGTAGAAGTAGTTCAAAAAGCTATTGCAAGATTAAAAACAAACAATAAACAACTATACAGGTCGAGCAATATTAAATAAAATCGTTTATTAACAATTAAACCCTTATTTTAAATTTTTGTTAATATTTAACATTTTTTTTGTAAATAAAGAATTGCATTTTTTTAAACCAAAGCCGAATATTATGCATTATTCGTAAATCGCCAAGCTTGTCTATAAACATGAAAACTTGTCCAGACTTGCATTTTTCCAGTTCGGACTCGAAAGGTTCACGGGGTATAAATTAAAACAACGAAAGGCGTTAGCTAATCAGTTCTTGATATTCACACAAGAAAACGGAAGATAAATTACAAATTAGACGTGTTTTAAAGTGGTAGAAAGAAAATATTCGATGCGATCAAGTGTTTTATATTTTTTGTTATTGTATTTGGTGTGGAAATTAAATTAAGGGTGAAATGGTAAGTATTATATTATATCATAGAAAAAATAATAGAAATAAAGTAATAAAATCCAAAATTAGTTTTTTAAGGCATATCAAAGTTTATTTTAAAAATTTTGTCAAAGTAAATAGTCACCCTTTATATTATTATAGAATAGTTACATAGTTAGATTCTACGTAAAACTCGAGGATAATCTCTTAAGATTTAATGATTTTTGGGATATTTTAATTTTCATTATTTCAAATAATATAGCCTTTAACTATTAAAATTTAAATCAAATATTATACAAATTTTGTTATGCCAAGTCATTGCCTATAAAAATTCAAATTAAATAATAAATGTCTTGTTTATAGGAAAAAAATGCAAATGTAATTTCTGAAATAAAAATAAAAATTTCTTAAAAACCATTTAAAATAGGTATAGGATATTAAATATACAAAAATCTAGGTAATTAGACTTTTACGTGTTACCTTAATAGGTAATAATATACAGGGTGTTTCATTCAAATTACCGAAGTTGACATCTCTTTCCGGTATAGCCGGTAGTGCCAAAACTGTCAAAATATTTTATTCGTCTATCATCCAACGATCTCACCACGTTTCTTTTTTAAATGTTTTCTGAGCCTAGTACATCTTAATACATTTTATATTGATCTAGCATATTAGCTTATATTAGCTTCACTTGCTTAATTCTAGGAACCACAGAAGAGAAAACGACCTTCTGGCGCAAAATTTCGGGAGCAAAAGAAAGTTAGAGCCCAAGAAAGGCTGGCAGAATGAAAGATTTCTTGGCGAAAACTCCAGTTTCCAATGCAGAAACAGAAGCTTTAGAGAGTCAATGTTCTGAAGCGGTTGCTGCTTCACCTGTTCCTGCACTTGAACCATCTTCGTGTACATCAACTCTCAGTGAAAACGTAGAATCGGTCGAACCCACCGGCTCAACAATAGAGGCTACAAGTGAAGCTGAAACCGAAGCCTTGACTGAAATGGGCCCTGAGATGATAAGTACCATTCTTCTATCAGAGGATCCTGGTCTGTGGCCTAGAACCATTAAAAACGAGGAAGTCAGAAGGTTGGTTGAGCGAGGACCTCCTTTGATAGGACGCAATTATCAATTTCCTACAAATCAAGACAAAAGAAAAAGTACGTACTTTGTCAGAAAACTGGAGAATGGTGAAACAACAGAGAGAATTTGGCTTATTTATTCAGTTTCAAAAAACTCTATATTTTGCTTTTGTTGTAAAGTTTTCGGTAAAACTATCAATACTTTTTCTGATTCAAATGGTTTTTCTGATTGGCAACACTTACCGTTGGCTATAAAAAGACATGAAACATCAATTGTACATAATGTTCATATGAATACATGGTTGAGTTTGAAAAAAATGTTAAAATTATCTACTACTGTAAACGATCATCATTTACGGGTTTTAGAAACCGAAAAAAAATATAGGCATGATGTTCTGGAAAGAATTGTTGCAGTCGTAAAATTTCTGTCCCGACAATGTCTGGCATTTCAGGATTCTTTTAAAATACTTTTTCAACATAACGGAAATTTCCTTAAGGCTGTCGAGATGATTTCCTCATTTGACCCTGTGATGAGAGAACATCTTAGTAGAGTGCAAAACTCCCAGGAAAATTCTTTAAAAAAAACTCATTATTTAGGCTATCAAATTCAAAATGAAATTGTAGAATTAATGTCTTCTAAAGTAAAAAATAATATTTTAAATATGGTACGCAGTTCCAAATATTGTTCAATAATTATGGACTGTACGCCAGATACAAGTCACACAGAACAAATAAGCCTTGTTTTGCGTTATGTGGTGTTAAATCATGATTATAAGGAAAGTTCAAATACAAGAGAGTTTTTTAGCTTTTAGCCCAATATTCGATTCTACAGGAGAAGGACTATTTAGTTTTGTAGTTGAACTTTTACGAAATTTAAATTTAGATATTAAAGACATGAGAGGTCAAGGGTATGATAACGGTGCCAATATGCGTGGAGAGCATATTGGATTACAAAAACGTATACTGGACGCTAATCCTCGAGCTTTTTTTGTGCCATGCGCTGCACATAGCTTAAATTTAGCAGTAAATGATGCTGCTAAAGTATCAAATGAAAGAGTAATCTTTTTTAATATAGTACAAGAACTCTACGTTTTTTCTCTTCCTCCCCAAAAAGATGGGATATTATTAAAAAAAAATGTCCCTGAATTAAATCTAAAAGCCCTAAGTGATACTAGATGGTCAAGTAGGGTAGATGCTATAAAGCCATTAAAATTTCATTTAATTAAAATTTGAGAGAGTCTTCTAGAAATAGTGGACAACGATACCTTTAACATAGAAAGTAGGCATAAAGCAAGTTCTTTACTATTAAATATCCAATCATTTAAATTTATTTGTAGTGTAATTATTTGGTATGGTGTTTTATTTCAGATTAATATTGTAAGCAAAATGATGCAAAGTGTAACAGTTGACATTAAAGTATGTCAAAAATATTTAAAGAATTTAGTCGATCATTTCAAAAATTATAGAAATGATTCTTTGAGGAAATAATTGCTCAAGCGGAAAAATTAGCCGCCGATCTTGAGATAGAGCAAGATTTTCCCGCAATCAATACTACTAGACGAAAATATAAGCCAAAGTTTTTTGATTATGAACATAGGGATGAAGCACCTCAAAATGCCAAAACTGCGTTTAAAGTTAATTTCTTTTTAAGAATAATTGATCAAGTACTAAATTCTTTAAATAGTCGATTTGATATGATCTCTAATTATGACAATGTTTTTGGTTTTTTTAGTAATATTTTTACATTATGTGACGATGATCTCCTAAAGAACTGCCAAGCTCTACAACAGAAGCTTACTTATACGGTAAAGATGGAGGCTGATTTTGAGGGAGATGTTTTGTTTAATGAGATTAAAGCTTTAAAGTTATTTTCAATTCCTCATTCTTCAAATCCTCTGGATATATTGCAATATATATTTGAACACAATTTAACCTCATCTCTGCCAAATGTTATAATTTCCTTAAGAATACTTTTAACTTTACCAGTATCTGTGGCTTATGGGGAGAGGTCATTTTCAAAATTAAAAACAATAAAACATTTTCTTCGATCAACTATGCATCAAGAGAGACTATCTGGGCTAGCAATATCAGCTATAGAGCAGGAGATGGTTGACAAAATCGATTTTGATGAAGTAATAAAAGAATTTGCTGCCGTTAAATCAAGAAAAAACACCTATTTAACCTAATAAAAGTTGTAGTTTTAAGTGACAAATTAAAGATGTTTTTTTTTGTTATTAATTAATAATTTATTAATTATTATTTCCAATAAAAATTAAATTTAAAAAAATTTCTGTTTTATTATAAAATAAAAAAATATTTTTTTTATACCTGGATTTCGTACATTAATAAAGGGCGCCAAAATAATGTCCCGCACGCGGGCACCTCTCAGCCTTACGGGGGCCCTGTCTGGAATCCTAAACTAACCTGTCCTCTTCCGGGTCAACGGTTACTTTTATTTTAATTGTGCTGTAGTCTTTAGTGTGCTTTGGTCCTTTTCTTGGTTTGACGGCTATACAGGAACAAACCAAGTGCTGCCATTTTTCAAGTATTTTTATATTTCTACGCTAACCACACGCCTACGCATCCAAGTGCCATTTCGTCACACGAAAAATGATCAATAGCTGGAAAATTACTCTTTAAAAATTTGTTATTAGTAGTGGCACACTAAGTTAATGCAAATAGGTGATTGAGAAATTACTAATTTCCAAAACACTATTGTTCTGAAGCCAAAAGTGCAAATTGAGTAAAACTGTTAAACCTCAAAACGTCTCTTTTCTGCAACAAACTGTGACATTTTGGAGGGACTCATCGTTCTATGCGCGTTTAATTGAAATAAAGTTCAGTATCCACATATTTTTGAGTGATAGTGGGGAACTAACTGAACGTACCCTAGTAAACTTGGGTACACGTCTGTAATTCTTTTAGAAAGTGAGATAAACGTTTTTACATAAAGGAAACACTAAATATAAGATATAAAATGTGTATTTTATTTTCAGCAAAGTGGTACGAATTCACATTGCTTATACTAAACGTTGACCTACTAAATTAAACAAGTAAATTATTTCACAAACAAATAATTATCAGATTATCTACTTAAAGTTAACTTACTTTATCATAGTAAACACATGAAGTTGACTGGTATGTTTTTCACTTTTCATATCTTTAAAGCATTGTTATTTATCACAATGTAAAATATTAATAAATTAATAACTTAATATTTACTACTCGTGCTTATAATATAAATAGGTAATAAACATAAATTTGACATTAACCTATAGCTTCAGTCAAGAAAAACAGAATTGAGTGTATAAGTATAAACCGGATATCCTCGTAACCGCCTAAAGCCGGATTTCGGTAATATCTACAATTTAAATAGTAATTTTCATCTATCATTTGTTGGTTGGTATGAGTCATTTTCACTATATGCACCTAGATAAGCAGAACAGTTAGGACAGTAATGACTCATATCTTGACAGCTTTCAATGCAATATGGAAGAAGACAACATGGGATACCTCTGTAAGTAGATCATTGTTAGCTATGTTGTTTTCCAAACTTCCTTTATTACTTACCCAAGAAGACACAATAAAGCTGCAATTATATGAGTTCCTTCATTTGGTTTAGCAACAACTTTCGATAACGATTCCTGATGGCAATACGGGCAATACACAAGTTGAGGGTTTCTGCCATAAATTAATGGTGCAATAGGTACATTAGCTGTAGAATAGACATTGTTTACAAATAATATTTTATTAATTTGACATTTTCTTTTACCTTGTGGTAGGTATGAATGAGAAGAATATGTATTGTGAGGTAAATTGTGTTCTCCATATTTTGGTGGGGCGTCTTGATCTGGAGAGTTAAAGGCAACTGACCAATATGATGGCGGTGAATCTTTACTCATCTAAAATATAATAGAGTCAATTTAATTTGTTTGCTAGAAAATGGTTACCCGACAACAGTAATGAAAACTTAGCGCATTGACCTAATACTATTTTTAGCCAAAGTGAAATGCATTATGAATATTTACTTAGTAAAACTCACTTGATTGGTTATTATAGATGAATCCTTATTAGAGAGACCAAACTAAAATTTACTAACTAGGTATATCTACACACTTTAAGGATGTGGTTCGAACTGATAAACACAACCAGTAACTTTATATGTATTTAATTAGATTCAATGTTATGACGTCAGTCAGATAAACGTAACGAAAGTTAAAAACACAACCTTTGGCATTGGTTCAATACAATTGTAATAGTAGGTATGAGTCATTCATTTCTTAGACGTGTTCATTTTTACAGCATAGAATTCCCAATTTCATTTTTTATTGCGCAACTTGTGAGAATGTATTTACCCAGAAGCAAAAAATGCCAATTTTTAGAAGATAATTAGTGCTAATTATAACTTTATGTGAGCTACATGAAATCCCCAGTATTATCATTAATGTTGTTTAATAATGTATAAGATGTAAATGTAAACATAAAGGGGTTACATGCGAATCAGTCATGTTTACATTTTGCTAAAATTGTATAATCGCGGGTATTAAATAAGGATGATTGTTTTTTAATTTTATGTATTAATTATGATATTAATTGTATTAGCTAATTTTTAGATTTTATGAAACCGTGATTAAATTAAATTGTATTACGGAA
>JARFJB010000360.1:5659213-5736713 GCA_036346205.1 Vesta saturnalis | reverse complement strand
ATGAAATTATTTGAAAGTAACATTTTGTATTCAAGCTTTGCCATCCCCTCCAACGTAAGCAATGACCTTGAATGCTGGGTTTATATTACTATATAAGGAGATAAAGAGCAGTTTTGTACCAGTCAGTATATTGCACTCCTGACTAGAATTGCGATTGTATACCTAAAGTACTTCTATAGTTACTTAAATTTTTTAATTTTTTTACACATCAGTTATAATAAATATATTTGTTTCCATTACTATATAAGCAGCAGCGCGTGTGCTTCATATTTTCTTGCAGTGTTGGATACAGTTTTGAAGGTAACTATGAGTAACGGTATACCCAGCAGTAGTGATATCGTTCATTTAACAAGAAATATTATTCCATTGTTGAAAACCCAAAATGAATTTGTAAAGCACATCCGTATAATTAACATTAATATTAAGCTATTGCGAGATATAATTCAAAATAAAATTTATTTAGAGACATGCGAAAATTTGCTTAAACTCGAAAGTAATTTATCATTGCTAAAGTGTTATCTTATAAGGGTTAAACAGTTAAAGAGCGCTTCAGAGAAAACAGGTAGTGGAAATGTTACTAAAAAGCGTACATGCAAATTAAGTTGGTACTCTCTAGATTCATGTTTTAACGGTAGGTTACTTACTGGAATTATAGTCAATATAGCAAACATCAAGGACCCTCTTATTTTTTTACAAAATGCATACAATAGTTTTGCGCGAAAGGTTAAAGTAATGCTAAGACAAACGATGCTAAAGGTCAATGTCATTTTAGTATGCAATTTCATGCAACCTCAAAATCATGTTATTGAGTTGAAGACTTTTGCCACAAAAAATTACATTATTGATATTTCAACCAATATACGTGTCTGGTACAATGAAAACGTGTATGATAAGTTACGGATAAAATTAGAGGAGTTTTCCGAAAGGGATTCGGTTGGGCAGTACATGAAGTCTTACATTTAAAAGTAAATATTAATAGCTATATCCCATTTAGAGGCGGTCATTCAACCTATGTTAAAGTTCCTCGCTTCATAGCAGTAAAGCGCGCTGTTGTTAATGTTAAAAATAACGATCAGTATTGCTTCCTGTGGGCCGTTGTTTCAGCATTATATCCCGCGCAGTAATACAGAAAGGGTTCAAAGTTATCCTCATTTTAGAGATGTTTTGAAGTATGATTCAATTCACTTTCCCATTCAGCTGGATGATGTAAAAAATTTGAGAAACTAAACAACCTCGCAATTAATTTGTACTGCATAAATGGTAAAAAGTTGCACCTTGTATTGAGTAATCAGCAAAGCGATAAAGAACCCATAAATCTTTTAATACTTTCTGATCAGGCCGCGGATAACACTGTATACCATTTCACATGGATTAAAAATATGTCAGCTTTATTTTCAAAACATATATCGAATTATAAGGGCAAGAAATTTATTTGTTACCGATGCTTGAACCATTTTTCTTCAGATCGCCTTCTACAAAAACATACCATCCACTGTCAGCAACTTAATCAATGCTCTACTAGGCTACCTACCGAAGCAGAAATGAATTTGCAGTTCAAAAATTTCGCATTCCAAGAAAAGGTGCCATTTGTCATTTATGCCGATTTAGAAAGTATTTTAGAGAAGTGTGCAAATGATATCGAAGGTAATACTCTTTTTCACTCCAAACACACACCTTTCAGTATTGCTTACTATTTGAAGTGTTCATATGATGATTCTTTATCTCGATTTAGGCTTTATAGAGGAAAGGATTGCATTCAATGGTTTGTTAACGAGCTTCAAAGTATTGCACATTGGGCTACCAAAATAATCAATCAAATAATTCCTATGGCTACTTTAAGTCTCAGTCAGGTTGAGCAATTTGATACCGCCACAATTTGTCACATTTGTCGAAAACCATTTACTAATTCTGATATAAAAGTTAGAGACCATAATCATCTTACAGGGACATTTCGGGGGGCAGCACACCAGGCGTGTAACCTGAACTATACAGACTCCAACATTCTGCCAGTTGTGTTCCATAATTTATCGGGTTATGATTCTCATTTCATCATTAGAGAATTGGCTAGTGTTCCCGGTTCGATTTCACTACTGCCCATAAACAAAGAAAGATATATCTCTTTCACGAAGGTAATGGAAGGCACCAAAATTAAGTTTAGATTTATTGACTCTTTCAGATTTATGAGCAGTAGTATTGAAAAGTTGTCAGACTATTTGGAGGATAGTAAAAAAATTATTTCCCGCGCTAGTTGCAACAATGAGGAGGAATTTTCTCTAGTAGTTCGCAAAGGTGTGTTTCCTTATGAGTATATTGATACGTGGGATAAATTGAATGAGACCACGCTCCCGCCCAAAGAAGCATTTTTCAGTCATCTTAATAATGAGGGAATCAGTGATGAGAGTTTTACGCATGCGGTTAACGTTTGGAACAAATTTAGCATTAAATCGTTAGGGGAGTACTCTGATTTGTATCTAAAAACAGACGTTCTACTTTTAGCAGATATTTTCGAGAACTTTAGACAAACTTGTTTAAGTACTTACGACCTTGATCCTCTACACTATTATACAGCTCCCGGTTTAGCATTCGATGCTATGCTTAAAATTACACAAGTAAAGTTAGAATTATTTACAGACATTGATATGCTAATGTTTATTGAAAGAGGGATTAGAGGTGGTGTAGCTCTATGTTCAAATCGGTATGCTTAAGCTTTCAATAAGTACATGGGGAAAAATTTGATCCCACCTCCGAAAGTGTGTATTTAATGTTCTACGACGTGAATAATTTATATGGAGCCGCCATGTCAGAATTTCTACCATTTGGCGATTTTTCTTTTGTTGATGAAGCTAATTTTGAAAGTTTAGATTTAATAAACCATCCTGATGATTCGGAAATTGGTTATATAATTGAGTGTGATTTAGACTATCCTATAGAATTACATGAGAGTCACAGTGATCTACCGCTGGCACCCGAACATATGGTTCCACCCACGCCTGATTCCAAAATGAAAAATTACTGCTTACCCTGTATCCAAAACGTAATTATGTAATTCATTACAGAAATTTGAAAGTATATTTAAAATATGGATTGAAGTTGGTAAAAGTACACCGTATATTACGTTTTAAACAGTCCCTGTGGTTAAAAAAATATATAGATTTAAATACAGCCATGCGTCAGCAATCTCAAAATGAATTCGATAAAAATTTCTATAAATTAATGATTAATAGTGTTTTCGGAAAGCTGATGGAAAATGTACGTAAGCATAAGGATATACGTTTAGTAACAAAATGGGTGGGTCGCTATGGTGCTCGTGCTTACATATCAAAACCAAATTTTCATAGTTGTACAATATTTGACAATGATATGCTTATTATTCAAATGAATAAGCTTGAAGTATATTTCAATAAACCTATATATGCAGGATTCAGTGTTTTAGACGTTTCAAAACTTTTTATATAATTTTCATTACGGTTACACGCTACCCAAGTTCCATAATAGTGCTAAGCTCTTGTACACGGATACGGATAGTCTCATATACGCCTTTTCGGTTCCCGATATCTATGAATGTATTAAAGAGGACATTGATAAATTCGATACATCTGATTATAGTCCCGACAACATCTTTAGACTCCCATTAGTAAATAAAAAGGTCCCCGGCTTAATGAAAGATGAAAATCATGGCAAAATTATGGTTGAATTCGTAGGACTTCGTGCAAAAATGTATGCTTACGCGGTTGATGAAAAGGTTGTAAAAAAATCAAAGGGTTCTACGCAAGCAAGCGTGAGGCAGATCACGATTAATGATTATAAACAGGTCTTGTTTGATGGAGGTGTAATAAAGCGCTATCAACATCTCATAAGATCAAAGAAACATGATGTGTTTACCATTAAACAAAATAAAGTCATACTCAATCCTTATGACGATAAACGCTTAGTAAATTTTGATTTCACTGATACTAGACCATGGGGGTATAACTTTCAGTAAACAATGAGCAGTCTTCAAGTCAACTTGCAGGAAGAGCTGCAGTGCAGTAGTGATCAAATCTATAAAAGTACCTGAAGCGTTCTTTGACCTCACCTGAAAACTATACATTTATATTGAATATATTGCAAAATATTGTTATTCCCGATGAGTGTTTTTACTGGTGTGCTATAAACTCAAAGTGTACAAATGAAATTATTATTAGGACATTATTTGATAAAAAAATTAAATTAGACGATACCATTAAAAGTTTTATGAAATTGTGTACCGATAAAGGCTACAATTCATTAACTTTTGATAAAGTAGATAGGATCTTAGACGATATGAGTGTACTTGGTGACATACCGCTTAAAATGTATCTATATAATTTATTAAGGGTTCATGATTCAACAAATGTTAAATCTACGTTAGAAAATATTGCTTACAAGGACACTGTATTTATTATAACTGAATGTATTGAGAAATCGGCATATTATGCTAACTACAAGTGCCTCGATATTTTGATTGAAATATTATTAGAACAAAATATCAACTATAAGTTTCAACCGTGGGAAAACGATGAGCACCATAAAATTTATTACTGGATACTAGACAACATCAATAAAGGTGAAACAAATTCAAATTCCTGCTTGGGATGGAGGTGTGGGCCAGATTCGGGTATATGGCCATCCAGTAATTTAAGTGATTATATAAGTACTTTAGGTTCACTTTATAAGATAATGAAATTTTAAAATAAATGTTATATTTAAAAATAAAATACTATTATTTTTGTGCGTGTTTTATTTCATCTAAGAGCTACATCCTTTTCTACAAACTATATATAACTAATATAAGTAATTTGTTTCACAAAGTACAGGTTAAATGTTATAAAACAATATCATCCTTATTGATCCATGATCTTTCATCCAATCCCCACCATTTTACGAATAACTTATTATTCTTGGAGCGAAGCACTTTTTCTACTAGATATACATCGGGGTACTTCGTTTTTTGTAATTCATGTTCATAAAAGCCTCCCAGCACAGGTGATCCTTTCATGTCCTCCAACATGTAGGTGGTTGGGTTAGTAATGCAAACTTTCACAATCTTAAATAGTTCACTAGACCAATTGGGGGGTGTATCCTTAGCGAAAATACTTCTTAAACTTATTGATTCGTACTATGTCACCCGCAGAATATCGATTCCTATCAACTATTTTTATGTGAGTGTAAGCCTCTAGCTTTGTATGATTACCGACATCTTTGGGCCTCATTCCTATAGTTCTATGCTTACGATTGTTATAATCCATCGTTACGGTATCGATTGTATCAATCCATTTGTACTTACCTTGCAGGCTGAATGACTTATATAGAGCACCTTTAATGGTTCTGATAACACGTTCAGCAATTGTTGCCTTCTTTGTACTATAGGTGGAGTAATGGTTGACCCCATAACGCTGCATTAGTTTAGTGAAATGCTTATTGTAGAATTCTTTTCCTGCATCTGTCTGCAAATTGGAAGGGTTCCGGCCCGTTTTGAAGATTGCCTGCATGGCCTTGGCAACTTCCAAGCCCGTTTTTGTTTTTAATCCTTTGGTCCATAAGTATTTCGAAAAACAGTCGATGACCACTAATATATACTTATAACCCTTATTTTGTTTGGCATATGTGTTAAATTCAGCTAAATCTGCTTGCCAAAGATCATCAAAACCTCTAATTATTGTTCGCCTTCGTTTAAAATTTTTTCGTGCAGGTTTGTGCAATTCGTTGACGAGTTGTAATTTGGACATGGTGCTAATTTATCCACAATTTCTTTAAGTTGATGTAGTTTTTCCTCCAGCGCTAGATAAGCGTTGGCGTTTCCTTTAAAAGTGTTCCGAACTGCTTGTAAACAGAAATCAAGGTATCCTTTATTTATAGCATCACCATCTTCTTCAGGGTCAGCCAACTGTGTCAAACGATTTCCATCCAAATCGAACCTTGTTGATACATAATATTGCCTAGTGATGACATCTTGAGGATCTATGGGATTGGCCACATTGCTGAGTCTCTTATTCTCAATATCAAATTGATTAGCATCAATCTGTTTAAACTGAGGGGCTAGTTTCTTTAATTGATACTGGACATATGAACGTCCAAATTTGTCAAGGGGCATTTTAGTTGTGACATGTCGACATCAATGCATTCTCATTTATATTGTTTAAAAAGCGGTTGTTCGGTTTTCAATGTATCCATCTTCATATAGTTCTTCTACAATTGATATTATGTCATTTACAACACCTGTGTTTCCGCTAATTTTTCTGCCCACAATACTTCCAGATCACGAATTAGTTCATGTATATCATTCCAATATTTATATTCAATGGGTCTGTTTGTTAATTCCTTAAAAAACATAGCTCCACCTCCTCCCTTGGTTGTGGTGGGTGATGATGACAGCAAGGGTTTGATTATTTGTGTATACTTTTTGCTGCGGCTTCCTCGAATCTGTGCACTTACATCATAATCTCGCCTTACTACATTCGTAGCCTCTAAAATAGTTCTATATTTTTTTCTATCTGTTGACTTTACTAGACTTAAGTCGGGTTCATTCATAATAAGCAGATCATATAATCCTGGAGTCCCTTTATACATGACACCTTTAATAATTATATCGTCTCCTTTAATTGTGATGGGTGTATTACCAATTGTCCATTTATCAGTTTTGGTATCATAGTGGACTCCATACGTATGATCAATATCACCTTCAGCATTCTTCAAAATACGTTCAACATATATACGCGGCAATTCATTGTACTGCTCGAGAAATTCTTCCGAGATGGGTTCATTATGGGAATCATCTGCGATACTAGACAGTTCTTCTTCTTCCTCCCCAGTATTAATCTCTCCCATGACGGATGTTTCTAAGAAAGATGGAAGACTTGAGGGGAGGATTTCTTTGAAAAACGGAAGCTGAGCTAGTGGACTAGTAGCACCCTTACTTGAATCACCTAATGAAGTGAGACGTGGGGTCCGTTGAACTTGAGCTAGCGGACTAGTGGGGATAGTAGCATGCTTTCTTGGAAATATCAATATGGGTGGTTTTTTAGGTTTAACATCAATGACCTCATCCTTTTTAGGTGTTTTTTTATCGATTTTATTTACTATTTCAGTTAGAGGTTCTATTAAAGGCTTATAAGTACTTTCGAATGTTCTTTCATTATCAATGCGAGCAGTCTTAATACTGTTATACTTCTGCCGTATTATTTTACGAGCCTGAATAATTTTTTTCTTCAATATCCTCTCCTTGTTGTCCATTGCGACAAACAGGTACCGGTTCACCTTGAACAGGTAGCTGTTTACACTAAACAGATAGCTGTTAATACCTAAACAGATCGGTTACTACTGAAACCAGTTTAAGGTATTATATATTCATCAAATCCTTTCCTATAGCGACCATTATTAACTTCAGCATCCTTGTTTATGACCATGAAACCAAACTGATCTACCCAGCACTTTGAACACATGTCCGAAACAATTTCATGCTTATGGTGGGACTTATATGATCCTCATACGCATGTTTTAAGTTTAATTCATCTTGCTCAAATAATATAATTAGATTCGCATTGTCACGAATTAATTGCTTTGGAATTTTACTGTAAGTTTGACCCAAATAGAAACAGTCAATATCGTTATGCCTACCCATAGAAAAATATGCCCTTATATTATTTTGCTTTTCACAAGCGATATCATCGAAGATAAAAATAGAGTTTGATTTTGCACAATTAGGCTCAATCACATCTTGATTGTCGCTGAAGGTAAAGTAACCTATGTCCTTCATTGGAAGTAAGATTTCCTGTAAAAGTTTGTACTTGTTTTGATTCAATGACTTAGAGTATACGTATACATGTTTAAATTTCAAACCATTTTTTCAGTAAGCAGACTGATCATTGCGTTTGTTTTACCACAATTGGAGGGACCACATATAATACCACGTATACTATTAGGAAGTAAATCACCATGTTTTGAAGTAATAGACTTTTCATCAAAGTCATGATTTTGAATTGAGAGTTTTTGTTTCTGAGCAACTACTTTCATCTTTGATGGATGAAATAAAACTAAACGAATAATTACAACATCTTTATTTATATATTAGACTATATTACAATAATAATTATAATTTTTTCACTTCTCCGGTGAGTGGACTGTACTGTACAATAGCATCATGGAGAATAAGACCATATACAACGATTCCATTATCGAAAGGTGTTAGAGATTCCATTTCTAATTTGATGTCCACTGTTGAGTTTTTTAAGGATTCATTTTGTTTAGAGCAGTCCATTACGAATACTGGACATGATTTGAATTCGGAATAGTTCACCATAGTAATCACATCGAAATTTCAAAAATTGCGATAGGCAGGTATATATTGGTTGGCACTGAAGTTCAAATGCATTGCTTCATATGGATAATACTCAGAATTCAGATGTACTTTAAGATTTCTGATGTTAATGTGATCAAAATTTCCAGCCCTTGCTGACCTTGTATACCTTTTACCTTGTTGGAATGCAACAATTATCCAACGTGGCTTTTCCAGTTGCGTTGATGTTTTATTGGCCATATGTCTGAGGTTGCTTGTTTTAAAGCAGGCAATTCATACAACTCCCATTGTCGAAATGGAACAGTAATAATAGAATTTTTATTGATTCCTTGAAACAAGTTAAGTTTCGCAGCATCACTAAGTGTTAAGTGTGGTACTTTCCATTGAATTTTATTTAAGGTTATTGCGGCATCGACTTCACCATAGTAACAGTTTGTATCGCTTCTAGAGCGAATTAAAACCAACTCTTGGCGCATATTCACGATTACCTGACGATAATCCTCCATTATTCCAAATATGTGGTTCAATGGTATGCATACTGTAAAAGATTTTTCTCCATTTTGCTCATCGAATTCTACTTGTAATGGTTCTTCATTCTTTGGTGACCATCCTAAATGACTTAGTGCTTTGCTTTTGCTTGCCGTATAAGAAATATATCCTTTAAGCGTAGATGTTATTCCTGGATTTCTACAAACATCCACCTCTGACCACCTAACTCATAACGAATTTCTTCGAAAAGAAAGTTCGGGAAATTGTTGGTTAAGCTACATGCTTTTCTTTCATCTTCTTTTTTGAGCTCAAGTTTACCTTCTATGTACAGAAAACTATCATAAGTAGCCGTAATTAGATCTTGACTTTGAATTAAGATACGTATTTCTTCGGAAGGTCCATATTTAGAAGATCCATATGGAAGATAAGTGTGAATATCTGATTTAATTATAGTATCATCAAAATGTACGTTTTGAAAGACGTTTAACGATTCTGCCATTGTGGTTGAGAACTTTTAAACCTATTGACGTTAAAAAGTATTTCTCTGCAGATGTTAACCGCAATGAAGGTTGATGACTAATTAATGACTTACTGTAGGGATGATGTCTTTTATATGAGTTTTTGAAAGATGGAATTGGTCCTGGATTAATTCTCAGACCCATGTTCTTTTAGTTCTAACCGTACAGTGAATGGTTCACTTTCACCAAAGTCTATTAATTCACCCTTTTGATTAGTCAAATTAATTGTTATATTACTAATAATGTCAGTGTTTACTTCTAAATATTGAGTATTGCTTGGAGTTTTATCTAGACGATAACCTGGAGGAACTGAAACATCAATCTCATATAATACTTTAGCAGGTTTCCGTTTCGATAAGATCCCTTTATAATGTTGCACTCTACGTGTAGATTAGTGTGTCTAAGTATTTGGATGTCTAACGCAGATGTATGTAAAATATTTGATTCTAATATTTTAGACTCAAACCCTAGCATGCGCCCAATACAATTTTCTTTAGTAAAATCAATCTCAAATGAACTGTTTATCTCACATTTAAGTGTATTGTTGTTTGCTCTAATGCTAAACTTTTCTGTGGGTATTTTAGATTTTAGATAATCGTTAATTTCATCTAACTCATATGCACCGTGTGGAATATTAATCACTTGCAAATGAGATGGATTTGTTCTAAAATAAAATCCATCGTTGTCTGCATAAATGTTTCTAATGCTGTTGCAGCCGTAAAATCCAACCAATCCAATAACGTATTTCTTCCCAAATCTAGCTCTATCGGTGGATAGAAGTTGTAGCTAGCTGTGTTACCAACACCTTCTAAACTGAATGTTATTGACATAACTGAGAAAATTTGATGTTGTGCTGATTATTTATATAAAAATTGTAGGCATAGGTGTCCGCAAATAATTGTATTAAACTCTTGATCTTGGTTGTAATTATAATATATTTTACACCCCCGAAAGTAGTTAATCACTTCGTTTGGTGGTCGAATATTACCGAAACTATCGTAATACCATACCTTTTTACCACGCTTTTTGTAGCAAACCCAATGGGTACCTGGCCCTCTTTGACTATCTAAGTTAATAATTCCAGATTCATTTTCCCGTGGCAATTTAGGCATGCTATCTCTCATAAAAATATCCCTAAAGTACGGTACGTTTTTGGAGTATTTCTTTAAATCAGTATCCGTTAACGGTCTTTCGGGTAATCTATTCAGTTTTTTGGAAACGGTTTTAAGTATAATGCACCACCACCAGATTTGTTTGGTTTTAGATATAGTGCACTGCCTTTCTTATTCATGGAGCCTATAGCGATCGATTCCATCATGCGATTATGGCGCGATGTCTCTTCCTGCAATTTTTTAGCATTTTTAGCATCATTGACTGCTTTAGCAATTCCTGATGCACCGCCAGCTAAAGCACCGATTGCTGATAATCCTGCGAATAACGGAATAAGAAATGGTAAAACCCTCCTGTTTAGGTAGGGGAATTAGTCTAGGAACTTTAATGTTTTCTTTCCTCCTAAATTTTTCACCACACGTTTTGCCGTTGAAAGCGCTGACTTTATTGTGTCTGTGAAATTTCCGTTAGGTTTAATTTTTTTAGCTATTGTCTTTCGTAAATGCAATAAATTTCCACCATTGCATTTCTTCTTCATATTAGATCGACGTTTACACCCCATTCCCAATTTTCTCTTTGCTTTCATGATGGTACTGACTGCTAAAGCTGCAGTTCGTTCACCTAGCGTTGCGTCTAATGATTTAAAGCGCTCCCAAGCTTTTTTTTGCAAAATTTTATCTGCTTTATGTCTACTTTCTAAATCTCGGTAATCTCTGTAACTGATATCATGAAGTTTGCACTGAGCATCTAATTGATTAATACCGAGGTCACCGCGTGCGAGTCGTTTTTCTAACTTTGTACCAGGACCGCAATACTGGTAACCGGGTAAATGTAATTCAAACGGAAGTTTATTGATTAGACCATTCACCAAACCACCACCACCTACACTCTTTCGCTTCTTAACTAGCATTGTTTACATGGATGGATAGAAGGGGGTATTTATACCTAAATTGAGAAAAACAAATCATAGTTATTTCTTTATTCAGTAAATGCTATACATTAGATAAGCAGGACGATAATACAAAATTTCCATTAAACATACAGTGTTATGTGAATTAATATTATACTTAGCATTTATAACATCATCAATATCTTTATAAATGTCATCATCACCGAATTCTTTCTCACGAAAACGACGGTAGTCAACAACTTGCTGTATGAACTTTTCATAAAACACACCAGATTGTAAGATTCAAGAAATTCCAATCTATAGCTTACTATATCCTTTAAATTGAATAGTTCTTCTATACTATGTGAGTTGAATGTGCAAGAACAGCACTTGTAATTTTCTATCATAACAGTTTTCAAAATTCTGTCATATCCTTTAATTAATTCCCAATTGTAATAAATACCAAGATTACTAGATAGAGATTCATAATGTTGATCATAGATTATATCTTCTTCTTCATTTACATTTGACCAATCAATTTCATTTTCAATTTCTTGAGATCGGAAAAATTGTAATTCTACATATGAATACCATCTTAGAAGCTCATTCCATTCTTTCATATCCAACACTACATTATTGCATTGATCACAATTACCACACCCAATACGCACCACTGGTGCAAGGTTGAGGTGTGTACTGTATCCAATTTCAGATGTTTTGCATGATGAGTATCGTTCGATAGTTTATAATAAGTACAATCGATTAAGTATTCCTTAGCTGCTTGTTTATACACTTCATCCTTATATTGAAATGATGATGCCCAGTCAGCTTTAGCAGAAGAATAACCTTCATCGTGTTTCTCTTCATTTTACTACTACCATCACTATTTTGACAGCACCAACAAAATGTTAAATTATTCAGATCGTTACTGCAATGATGTGAGGTATCCATATATAACGGTGAACTTCTGAGTTTGGATCGTTCCAGAAATGATTTTATTGCTACTTGCATGACTTTACTTGCCCACAATTTCACTATGACTAAACGCTTAAGAAAATAATTCTAGTATTTCAATTTTACATATGGTGGGGGTGCTACTATTAAAAAGAAAATGTTATGTTTGTTGTTTTGCCAGCTGCACCAAACTACTTATAAACACATCCTTCGTGTTTAGGAGTGTTTTAAATTCTTCAATTCGTGTTTCTTCTTTTTTGAAATACGCATAAAAGCGTTCCGGCAATACACATTTAAAATCACCCGTTTCTATCACTATACGTTCACCATACTTAGTATTAATTATATCCATATTCGTTACTTTATACTTTCTCGATATATCGAGCTCGCACGCATTTTTAAAGGGTTTGCAATAGGTGCTTTGGTTTAACCCTGTTAATTCCATATTTAACAATTATGTGTTGCAGACTGATCTCAACATACAGCTCGCTGCAATTTATATAAGAAATATGCGTCCTACATATTACAACATGCTTAAACTTGTTAAATACCTACTGTTGACCTTGACTATAAATATGATGATCAGCTCCAAAATTTATATTTCCGCTAAAAAGTTTGACCTTGAAAATTATTTATGATTACCTGGCAATTTCTATTTTTAGCTTTTCACCTTTTTATATTTCTAAGAAATATGACACAACCGTAAGTCTTCGACCTTGAATACTATTTTGATTACCTTGCAACTTTTACCTTTGAGCTTGACTTAGCAGGGTTACCAACCTAACACGTTGCAATTATGCATTCCATATAGTAATTTGAATATAATTTACAAATAACTATTGGATGCATTTTTTGCATGCACTCATTACGAGTACAATCCATTTAACTTGAATTGCAATTGTTATATATATGTAAGATGTCTGAAGATTCATTGTGAGCGTTATTAACTTTATTTCATAAAAATCGTTACAATCTATTTTAGAAAAACCGTATTACAAATAGTTTACAAATTAGTTACACCATTCTTTTATTATATCATATTTCATATTTTGCCTAATTTATTGAGGAAAATGTATTTTAATATTCCAATAGTAAAAGAGGACCTTCAAGTTTTTCCAAATTTTTAGTTCTATCATTAGCGCTCTAATTTATTGGACCTGTATACGAAATTTCAGAATTTTGGGTAAAGGATTATCGAGTTGCGATTTATTAAGCAATTAACAACGTTCAGTTACGTATTGATAAACAAAATTTTTTTTTTTTTTTTTTTAAATTTGAAACTGCTATCATTGGCGCTCTCATTTATTGGACCTGTTACGAAATTTCAAATTTTTTAAAGGACATTGAGTTGTGATTTAAACAGTTAACAACTTTTTTATAAATTTTCATTTGGTAAAATTCATCTTTTTCAAATTTTTTTTTGGTTTTAAAATTTTGAAACTGCTATCATTGGCGCTCTAATTTATTGGACCTGTATACGAAATTTCAGAATTTTGGGTAAAGGAAAAACAAATCATAGCTATTTCTTTATTCAATAAATGCTATACATTAGATAAGCAGGACGATAATACAAAATTTCCATTAAACATACAGTGTTATATGAATTAATATTATACTTAGCATTTATAACATCATCAATATCTTTATAAATATCATCTATGTTTGCAGACTGATCTCAACATACAGCCTGCTTTATATAAGAAATATGGTCCTACATATTACAACATGCTTAAACTTGTTAAATACCTACTGTTGACCTTGACTAGAAATATGATGATCAGCTCCAAAATTTATATTTAAAAGTTTAACCTTGAAAATTATTTATGATTACCTGGCAATTTCTATTTTAGCTTTTCACCTTTTTATATTTCTAAGAAATATGACACAACCGTAAGTTTCGACCTTAAACTAGCCTTGAAACCTTTGACCTTGACTTAGCAGGGTTACCAACCTAACACGTTGCAATTTGCAGTACTTGAATATAATATTACAAATCATACTATATGGATGCATTTTTGCAATTGCATGCTTTTTACTCATTACGAGTACAATCCATTTAACTTGAATTACAATTGTGTTATATATGTGATGTCTGAAGATTCATTGTGAGCGTTATTATCTGACCTTGAAAGCATAGACTTTAAACAATGAGCCACCTTCTTGATTTCTCAGAATAGGGCGTGGCCTCGAAACATGCATAGACTTGCTTGAGGGCAATGACCTTCAGGATAATCAACAGTCTAGTAACTTTTCTAGTGACCTTGAAGGACCTGCAAGCATGACTTGAAGAGGGGGTACCTAACGTGGCCTTGGCAGGAGTACAAACCACGTGGCCTTTACTTAGCAGCTACCCTTAAAATAGGCAATGTTACTAACCTGTGACCTTGAAACGGGGAACGACGTGCACGGTGAGTTAGGATCCTATAGCTATACTCACAAACACACAAACACAAACACACAAACACACAAACACACAAACACACACACACACACAACACAAAACACAAAACACACAAACACACAAACACAAAACACACACAAACACACAAACACACAACACACAAGTACACGAACAAACAAGCACACTAGTAGAATTATTTACCAGTGAGCTGATTTCTCTGTGCATGTGGTTTACTGTAATTTGAATTAGGTATTTTGTGCTTTGGTGGGACGAAACAATTTACGTGTAAATTCCTTGTCTATTTTCCTTTGTCCTTTTTACCTTATTATCACCTGTGCAATTTTACTGTTGTATTTATATGTACCGTAATTTGCTTTATTATTTTATATGCTTACTTACTTTTATTGTTTATGACCCAATTGTGAGGTGACTACATGTGTTTTTTTTAATGTGCTTCGGTATAACTAAACTGCTTTTTTTATTCATTTTCTCTTAATATTATAATGTTGTACGCACTTTAACATGATTTAAAGGTGTTTTGTTATATATTAAACCTCTATTTGTTGTTTTTGTGTTATTTGATTTATTAATGTACTTGTGCAATTACTTATTTATGAATAAAGGGAGTTTTATTGGGTTCTTTCCACAATAGTTATTAACGGCTCAACCACCTGCGCAAAACTCGTTGATTTTAATTTGAGTAGTTTCATTTTTTACCTGCCCTCATGATGCAACATTTACCTCATCCAGCCTATCTAATTCAGATAGCACAACGTACCTACCACTAGACGGCCACTTCGCTTGATCAGATTTGATGTTTGCGAGTAATTAAATATAAGACTTGTAAATAAATTCTAATGTTTTAATTATTGCCAGAAAGTCAGAGTTAGGCAGGCAACTAATTTGAGTAATAGTAACATTATTGTCAGTCAAGTCAAGATAAATCACATAGCGATTGTTTTGTTCTTGTATTTGCATTGTTGCAAATAAGTTCAAATTACGCTTTCAAGATAGGTCACCGAGCGACGCTAAAACTGATTTGACAATTCATCCATAAATAACATTATTTCTTCTTTTTCCATACTGCAGATGTATGAATATACCGGTAATTTTTCGATATGTTTAGGAATGATAATTTGAGCCTTCATGAATACTTGAATGCGACCTTTCAACGGGACAACAACCAACGACTCAGGTTCAGCATTGCAAATACAACAATATCTGTGTGACGAAATAACTCGTTTAAAACGCATTTCTATGTATTCTACCTGTGGTGTTTCTTTAATTGAAACACTCTAAGATGGATCGTCGCCCGATGTCTGTGTTGCTGAAGGAGATTCGAAAATTTTGATGACACTGTTATTTGTGACATTATTGAATACTGCTGCTTTACTTTATAGGATATACTTGCGTCGTTTGGTAGTTGTGTGTGTGTGTGTGTGTGTGTGTGTGTGTGTGCATGTGTGTGTGTGTGTGTGCGTGCGCGTGAGCGCGCGCGTGCGCGTGTGCATGTGCGTGTGCGTGTGTGTGTGTGTGTGCGTGTGTGTGTGTGTGCGTGTGCTGTGGTGTGTTGGTGGTGCGTGCGCGTGCGCGTTTGTGTTTGTGTTTGTGTTTGTGTTTGTGTTTGTGTTTGTGTTTGTGTTTGTGTTTGTGTTTGTGTTTGTGTTTGTGTTTGTGTTTGTGTTTGTGTTTGTGTTTGTGTTTGTTGTCATGTATGTGTTTTTTGTTTGATGTATATGTTATTGTTTGATTTTGTTGTATTTGGTTGTTTCGTTTATGTGTTGTTTGTGTTTGTGTTTGTTTATGTTTGTTGTTTGTGTTATTTGTGTTGTTTGTTTGTGTTTTGTTTGTGTTGTTGTTGTTGTTGTTGTTGTGTTTGTGTTGTGTTTGTGTGTTGTTTGTATGTTTGTGTGTTTTGTTGTTTTGTTATTTGTTGTATTGTTATTGTTATGTATTTATTTGTTGTTTTTATTGTTGTTTTGTTTGTATTGATGTTATGTGTTTTATTGTTGTGTTATTTTGTATGTTTGTTTTGTATTGTTATGTTTTGTGTTTTGTTGTGTGTTGTTTGTGTTTAGTGTTTTATATTTATTGTTTTGTTTATGTGCTGTTTTTGTATTTGTGTTTGTGTTTGTTTATGTGTTTTTTATGTTTATGTTTGTTATTTTGTTTTGCTGTTTATGTTGTTTGTTTGTGTGTTTTGTACTGTTTGTTTTTGCTTTTGTGTGTTGCGTTTGCGTTTGCGTTTGCGTTTGCGTGCGTTTGCGTTGCGTGTTGCGTTTGCGTTTGCGTGCGTTTGCGTTTGCGTTTGCGTTTGCGTTTGCGTTGCGTTTGCGTCTGCGTGTGCGCGTACGTGTGCGTGTGCGTGCGTGTGTCGGTGCGTGCGTGTGCGGGTGCGTGCGTGCTTCTTTTCTTCTTCACATTGAGCACATGCGGTGAGTTGCCTTCACATTAGTAGGTGTCTATGAGTAAGTCTTGTATGGCCAATGACTTGCCTTCTGGAATAATTGTTTTTTATTGCGGATTCAATTATATGATTGGTGAAAAGTTCCACGTTATGCTCTTTGTTTGCTTCATGCTTAATAGTTATGTTCTGAACAAGGTTTGTGTATTGTTCCCAATTTACCCAAAGCATCTTCCATTTAGCAGTGCTCTTATACTGATGTTGTGTTCACACAGTGCTCAAGATCGGGAAATGGTCACTCTGGTGTAAGTCTTTAGGGTTTCCCATTTTGGTGAAGTCAGAAGTGTTGGAGTGACTATAGATAAATCGATGCAGCTGATGCGACCGTTTCAACAATTGAAGTGTGTCGGCGAACAATTGTTCAATAGTGCCAGCGGAATGTAGTGGATTATTCGTTATACCTGAGTACCTTTTGGTTGCGTTTCCTTAGATGCCCACCAGGTGCTGTGACAATTAAAATCTTTGCGGCGGGCTGCCTTCTACAGTAAGTAATTTCAGCTCCGTATTTACATCCATCACTTTTTCAGGCAGAATTTCCCTCTCCATAGTGAAAACAGCTCCGTGTACCCGTATATTAGCTATTGTATAGGTATTTAGGAAGTTCAATATTTTCAATAACGACTTAGAACGAGTCTTGTTTATAAATCTAGAACCGTTTATGTGAGAGGATATTTCCTTAAGACAGTCCTTTCATGTATACTAATATAGTGATGTAACACCGAGTTTGATTATATTTGTTTGTTATTGCATAAGCATTTTACTAATTTAGATGTAAAACATATATTTATCCTTGTATGCAAAACGTGGCAATAGTGTTATCCGCTAATCTTATGTCGTTTTTTGAATTGAGAACTGGTTTTGCATTATGTAAGTTAATTCAGTTTGGTATTTTTGAATTGTGGTTAGCTTTAGCAAGCTGTAAGTTAAACCAAATCAGTATTTTTGAACTGAAAGCTGGTTTTCGCAAGATGTAAGTTATGATTTAATTGATTGAGATTGACTTGGCTGATTGATTGAAATTGATCTGATTGTTTGTTTTGATCGAGTGTGATTTGTTTGAGATTGATTTGCTTAATCGAAATGATTAATTTAATTTGATTGATTGATTTGTTTGTTCGAGAAAGAGACCAGAGAGACGAGAGAGACGAGAGAGACGAGAGAGACGAGAGAAACGAGAGAGACGAGAGAGAGAGAGACGAGAGAGACGCGAGAGACGAGAGACGAAAGAGAGGACGAGAGGAGAGGAGAGACGAGAGAGACGAGAGAGACGAGAGACGAGAGAGACGAGAGACGAGAGAGACGAGAGAGACGAGAGAGACGAGAGAGACGAGAGAGACGAGAGAGACGAGAGAGACGAGAGAGACGAGAGAGACGAGAGAGACGAGAGAGACGAGAGAGACGAGAGAGACGAGAGAGACGAGAGAGACAAGAGAGACGAGAGAGACGAGAGACGAGAGAGACGAGAGAGACGAGAGACGAGAGAGACGGGAGAGAGAGAGAGAGAGAGAGAAGAGAGAGAGAGAGAGAGACGAGAGAGACAGAGAGACGAGAGAGACGAGAGAGACGAGAGAGACGAGAGAAACGAGTTGATTGGTGGTGGTGAGGCTTGTCAGGTAAGTCTCTAAATTGAATTTGTTGGTTTTGTAATAATTTACTTTCTTGTGTACAAACTATAGCTGGTGTGGTAGTATGAACCTAATTCGTCGAAGTTGTTTTTGAGTTCATAATTAGCTAGTGTATTAGAGTTATTTTGTTATTATTATTATTGTTAGCGTACCACAAAATGTAAGGTTTTGAAAATTCCATAGTTACGAATATCCACTTCATCCAACTGTTTACCAAGCAGTTAAGGTATGTGTGATTTGTGTATTAAGTGATGACTTTTCGAATTATATGGGAAGTGCCTATTAATGCTATTTTGATTGGATCATGCCTCCCTGATATTATTTTAACTTATTTATAAAATTCGTTATTAACGAACCCTGTAACTCCTGTAACTATGGGTAGAATAGTAGTTTTTTTGCCATTTTCAATCCCTATTTCTAAATTTTTATATTTTAGTAATTTTTTCGCAGTATTTTCATTTATATTTTGATCTACTACTGACAAGTAATTTATATTTTTGGTTCGAATTATAATATCCGGTCTATTTGCCCTAACTTCACGATCTGTTTGGATTCCCATATCATATAAGATTATTACTATTATTATTAATATTTTTTATTCCTTGATGATTTGTAATAGGTGTTTACTTATACTTACTGCATGAAGTTTTAGGTTACCTATCGTTTGGCGAATCACTAACAGTAATGGTTTTGTTGCTCTCTTAAACTCTTCCATCAGTGCTGCAAGTGCAATATTATTACTATAATAATAATAATCATAATTTTTTTGTTTAGGCGTCGACTGCTAGGGTCATTAGCCTGCTGGTCAATATTTATTTGTGTATCTATTACTGTTATTACCTTTTTTAGATCAACGCTTTGATTCTAGTAATTTCGCAGAAGGTAAGTACGTTGGTTATTGCTTCTTTTTATTGTCAAGTATATCTTGAAGATTTGCAGGAATAAAGCAACGTTGGCGATCTTCTATGAGTTCTGGACATTCTATCAGCACGTGTTTTATAGTGAGTCTAGTGTTGCATTTCCGCATTTTGCTCTGCTCTGTCCTGTCAGAAGGTGTGAGTGGGTAAGGTTCGTGTGACCTATCCTTAGACGGCACATAATTACTTGCTCTCTTCTGTTCAATGAAGCTTCATTGGCCTACTTTGTTGGTTTAAGTTTTATAGCTTTTAGGATGCTTTTATTATCTTGCCATATTTTCGTCCATATTTCTAATATTGCATTACTGATTTTATATTTTATAGTTTCTAATGTTGCAGGAATTTTGTTGTGGTAATTTTCATTGTCGTATTCCGTTATATATGCGTATGCTTTATTTAGTCTGTTTGGAATCCATATAAATTTGATTCGTGCACCACTATCTTTTAGGGAGGTTAGCCCATCAAATATTCTGTGTACGACTGTATCCTGCAGTAGGGTTTTTTTCATTTTATTCAATACATAATAGGAACTTGTGAGTATGATTACATCGTTTGTATGCTTGCGAGTCACGTTTAGGTGTTCTACGGCTTTCCAAATTGTTAGTTCATGTGCTAAGGTCATACTTGAACTATTATCTGTTTTCCACATAATGGTGATATTGTGTATTGCTATCGAGGAGAGAGTATGCCTATGCGACTTGAAACCGCAGGTATGTATTATAGTTGCTCTGTTGTTGTCTGATAGGTTATTTATGTAATCCTTATAAGCCTTTAAGGGTGTGATTTTCAAGTTATGTTCTGTTAACTCGGTGTCATTTGTAGTCCTTCTTGTGCAAGGGGAGTATTTGCTAATGTTCCAGGTTAGAGAAGTGTCCAATTCTACATTTTGCTTGATAGCGAATTCTGTTTCCCTACTTCTTAATGGTCTCATTGATGTGGGTTTTCCAACAAAGTTGTTAGTCTCTAAGTATGTTACTAACTCGTAGTTTAGGTGGTGAGGTATGCTTCTAATTTTTGCACAATAGGTCATCGCGTGCTTCATCTTATTTAGGTGGAGCGGTTCTACTCCAGATTCGCAGAAGACTGAGAGTTCCGGACTTGTTCGGAATACGCCTGTGGCTAAGCGCAGAGCTATTAATTGAACCCTATCTAATTTTTAAGTGTTCCTGGTCTCGCAGAGGAATATACTATACTTCCATAGTTAAGTCTGGATAGAATTAGGGACTTGTAAAGTGCCATTAGTGATACCCGATTTGCTCCCCACCGGATGTTTGGAATACATCTTAATATGTTAATTGAGTTTTGACATTTTTTTAGTAGACTTTCTATGTGGTTAGTCCAGTTCAGTTTATGATCGAAAGTCATTCCCAAAATTCGGATGTTGTCCTTAGTTAGTATTGGATTACCCTGTACTGTGAGATTTGGGTGATCGTGTGGCGTTCTCAGACGACAAAAGTGAATGCATTGTGTTTTGGGTGTTGAAAAACGAAAGCCTGGTGTAGTTAAATCTGCTAGCCTTTCAATTTCTTGTTGTAAGACCTTTTCTATTACCTTCATCGAGCGGTGTTGGTAGTATACAGTTAGATCATCGACGTATATAACAGATTCAACTTCTCGGTTGTCCGATTGGAGAACGTGGTTTATGGCGATAACTGACCCCTGTGATATGCCATTTTCGACCGTATGAATCTCTGACATGCATGCTCCTACTTTGACTTTGAAGGTTCTCTCACTTAAAAAACTTTGGATACTAATAGGTAAGTTACCGCGTAATCCCCATTTGTGAAGTTTAGTATACCAAATCTCCAGCATAGATCATAAGCTTTTTCCAGGTCGGCCGCTACTGCTACCAATTGCTGCTTGTCTTTGAATGCTTCCAGGACCTCATTTTCTAAATGTACCGGTGCATCCAATGTGGAATGTCTTATCTTAAAGCCGACCTGTAATTTGGACAACAAGTTTTCCTTCTCCAATATCCACATAAGGCGGTAGTTGATCACACGTTCGTACACTTTGCTAAGGCAGCATGTTAAGGACATCGGCCTGTAGCTGTTAACGG
This sequence comes from Vesta saturnalis, assembly GCA_036346205.1. Lineage (NCBI taxonomy): Eukaryota > Metazoa > Arthropoda > Insecta > Coleoptera > Lampyridae > Vesta > Vesta saturnalis. The sequence continues at coordinate 5,714,973 of JARFJB010000360.1, read as the reverse complement.
TAGTTCTGTTTTTTCCTGGTTTGAAGATGGGAATGACGATAGATTCCTTCCACATCGAAGGGAACACACCAGACTTAAATATTTTATTGTATAGCTGTAGTAGTTTTTCTTTTCCAGATACTGCGAGCTGCTTGATCATTTCGTAATTGATTTCATCTGGACCAGGAGACGTGTCGCTACTACCTTCTAATGCTCGATTTAGCTCGGGCATAGAGAAGTCTATGTTATATTGGTAAGACGCGCTGGTTGTATAATCCAGCCCCATTTCCTCTTCACTTTCTTTGCGTGAACGGAAGGACGCTGAGTAATTTTCAGAGCTACTTACATTCTAGATGTGGTTAGCGAACTCTTCAGCTGTATCTCGGGGATCGTTGGTAAGTATATTATTGATGTTTAATGTGGGTAGTTTATTGGTTCTGTTTGGCCCACTTATCGTTTTTCTTCGCTTCCATACTTCAGCATTTCCTGTTTCGGGTGTGATTGTAGTAATATACCTCTTCCAGGATATTTCTTTGGCCTCATTAATTTTGCATTTCGTTTTTGCTCTTAGTCTTTTAAAATTAATCAGATTTTCTAGCGTCCGGTTTCTTTTATACGTGTTAAGAGCTTTCTCCTTTTCTTGTATTAAATCATTGATTTCAACATTCCACCATGGCATTTATGATTTCATTGGTTACTTGGCTCACTGCTTCATCGTTCGAGGTAACGTATATATTTGTTTCGTTTTTGAATACATCCCAATTGGTTTTCTTTGTTAGCCATCTAACTGTAGGAATGAGGGGCTCTTTTCCAACCCCCGTGTTTGGATATATAGGGAAATGGTCGCTTGATCCTTCGCTTGAAATTTCCTTGCTATTAAATGGGTAGCTAATGTAAGGTCAATTGAAAAAAGGCCACATCCATCTCTTATACTTAAATGTGTAGGATCCCCATTGTTTAGGACTATTAAGTTGGAGCTCATAAGAAATTGTTCAATAACTCGTGTGTCCGTTTTATAACTTCCCCATAATGGGGAGTGGGCATTGAAATCACCCATTAATATTAACGGTTTACCCAACTGTTCTACTAAGTTCTCTAGTGATGAGACGCATGCTTGTTTATTAGGTGGTAGATATAAGTTACAAATTGTTAACTATATGGGAACTCGATTTTTATTGCTACTGCTTGTAGTTCTGTTTTGATGGAAATTTGAGTAGCGTGGCAGCTTTTTTTAAAAAATGTAATTACGCCACCTTTGGCTCTTTGGTTGTAGGCATCATCTTTTCTAATACAATCATATTGCCTCAGGTTGAAATTTTGATAATCCCGTAGAGGACTTTCTTGTATTACTAGAGCAAGCGGGTCCCATTTTGCTACGATAACAGATATTTCGTTTGTACGATTTAATAATCCATTATAATTCCATTGGATAATGGAATAACTTATTTTTTTGAATTTATCCATTGAAAAAGGATATAAATAAGGATAATGACAAAAAAAACAAAAAATAAAGTGTGAAATACAGTATAACGTATATTGACAAACGTTAATGGACTAAAAGATATCACAGATATTTCTTTTCAATTTATCACATTTTAATATCACAGATGTTGTCACAGTGTCAGTTGTTTGGATTACACTGTTTATATTATCACAGATCGTATCACAGAAATTATTCTCTGGTACCCCTTTGGATACTTATGCCTCTGGGTCTGCCCTTGGGGGGCCGCCCTACCAGCTTTTTTTTCTTTTGGCTTTTAGCCTCATTTTCTGTTTTCTCATCAACGGAGAAAATACTTGAGTCCGTTGATGGGTTACGTTGCATAGGTGTTTTCCTTTTAGCACCACTGGATTCGTATTCCATTTGAATTTCATCTCTGCTCGTCAGACTGAGAGAACTAACGGCGCTTGTTGAAGGTCCTGGCAGCGACTGCATAATGTATTTCATTAAGCCAGTGGTGAGTTGTTTTACTTTATCATTAACAATTTGTTTGATTTCAGGTATTATACTGCTCCGCTGATTATGTTCAGTGTTACGTGCTGCAACGGTCGAATAGGAGTTGCCCGACGTTACTGCATTTACCATCATTCTCTTAGCTTCAGGGTAAGTATTCTTTCTCGTGACTTTCATTTTCTGTAATTGTAGTTCTTGTTTGTAAGTGTGACGTGCTCTGGAATTTGCTGGATGATTACCTTTACAGTTTAAATATACGACAGGTGTTTTACAGGGGTTGCCTGCATGTAAAGATTTTCCTAATACACATACTTGAGGATCTTCACATCTTATAGCTGTGTGCCCGACCTTCTGGCACCCGTAGCATCGCTTTGTTGGTGGGATGTACTCTCTGACATTCAGATTATAAAACACTGCGACTATTTTTTTGGAAGCTGTAAGAAGTTGAACGTGAGGATGAGATTAGGAGTATCGCCAAGATTTCCACCAACTTTCTTTTTTATTCTTTTTACAGCTACTACATTTTCTCCTTGCAACCCTTCGAGGATTTCCTCTTCGCTGCAGTCACGACAATAGACCACACCTTTGGAAATATTTAATGTTTCGCGAGGTATTTTTGCACTTTAAAATCACAGAAACGTTTGATTTGCATCATCCTTCTAGACTGCTTATTGATGACCGTTTTGATTAGTAACGATGGTTTGACGTTTTTCACTTTTTCCACTTTGCCAATTAATCCAAACAATGCCTTAGATATTGCAAATGGGCTTACTTTGGAGAAATCTCCTTAATTTCTCTCGATGAACAGGAACCGGGGATGGTTCTCCTCCTTTTCGCTGCTCACCATATTGAGCGAGGGAAAGCTTTTACTCTCTCGGGTGGTGGATTTTTACGCTGCCCACTGTATAAAAATTTTACTCCTGATCCCTCATGTACCACAATTGTGTTTATTAGTTCATCAGCGCTGAATATATTACGTAGTGTTCTTATCGCAGATTGTGACGTTGAGTATATAATTTTCTTGTCTACTGGGTTTTCGATTGTTTCCAGTGCTTTCAGTACACCTACAAGGCAGGCATTGTAATTTGCGTACTCATTTGGAAGTTTCCATTTTGTTTTATGGTCGTCTATAACTATTGAGCATTCCATGTTTGTCGATGATGAGTAACCGTTGTGTACACAAATGTACATTCCCTATTTTATAAGACATGTGTTTTGAAGTTAATATGTGGATTTTGTTGGTTTATGTAGTGTATGTGTGGTGGACAAATCTCCCAGTTGAACACGTTTATGTGAGCATAGACATGTTTAAGAGTAAATTCTCATTTGTATGTATGTTAATCAGTGCTGATACTGTTCTTGTTCCCCTGCATTCATATTCGTCCAAAATTTTTACTAGTTTTGCTGTAAATTATGCGATTTTTTCTCCTTAATGCACATTTCAGAGTAACGGAGCGCTTGTCAAATGGCAAATAATTCTGCAGTGTACACAGGTGTGTGAATAAGCAACGACCATTTATATTCGTTGATATTTACATATAACGCACATCCCACTCCTTCTTTGGTTATAGAGCCGTCCGTATAGAGGAATATGTGGTCTTTATACACATTTGATAATTATTTACATTTTACTCGGTAGGTAGATGGGGACGTCTCTTTTTACCATAAGTTCCTAGGTCAAAACGAATTTTAATTGACGCTACAGTCCACGGAGGAATTTCAAGTGGTTTCAACTGCAGCATATTTGGAACTTGCTCGTTCAGGGAAGTGAAAACATTTTGACGTTCCACTAAATTGCTTTGTGCAATCCTTTCCACTCTTGCGAACTCGCATCATTCTTAAATAAGATTGTATAATTAGGATGGCATATTTGCGCTTTTATTTTACACGAATAATTTAGCATTCGATATTGTTGATGCAAACCGATAGGCATAATGCCTGCTTCACATGATAGGCTGTCATGTAGGCTGGTATAGAATGCTCCCAAATAATACCTGATAGCAGCACTTTGAATAGGTTTAAGGGGTTTACAGTACTGTTAAACGCAGAAGAATAAGCTTCACAGCCGTAGTCCATCATCTTCGTTCTTATCAGTATATTGTACATCCTTATTAGAGTCCCTGGATCTGCGCCCCAGTTAGAGCCTGCCAATAATTTTATCGTATTTAATTGTTTTTGCATCATCTTCAGAGCTTCTGCTTCGAATGTATCGCCCGTCCAATGAGAGCATAGGATCATAGTGAGGCACTCGAAGCTTGAAAAATGGAGACTATAAGTTTTTTCATAGGATATTTTGAACCCCACCGTACTAGAATTATAGACTATGGTGTCTATAGCTTGTTGCAGTTTTATGTTTATCATTTCTATTTTTGCTGCCGACTATAAGATAGTTAAATCGTCCACATATAGGTAACTGCAAATCTCAGTGGGCACAGATGTGATTAGAGAATTGATTTCACAGCAAATAATACCACACTCATGGTATACCGTTTTCCTGATTTCTGGAAGTAGACATCTGATTCCCAACTCAATCACGGAAAGTACGGTCATGGAGAAATGAAAAATAGGTTTGGGCAACGTACCTCCAGGTCATATTAGATGCTTCCTTGACACCTAGTAAAACAGCAACGGCATGATGTCTGCGCGCAAAGGCTTCCAATACCATATTTTGTAGGTGTACTAAGTGATCAGTTGTCGAAAACTGGCTATCATATGTTACGTAAGCAGGACCTGGAGATGACGTTTTTTTACACTTAAGCATTGTTTCAAGTTCCACCATAGTGAATGGAAGATTATAAAATAGCTGTTGAAGACAGGTAAAGTTAAGTGCTTTTTCTCTTTCACCCTTATTACATAGGAATGAAGATAGTTTTCGTTGCTGCTTACTTGTTGGAATTGATCTGCCAGTAGCTCAGCTATTATTTGAGGGTTACTGGTTATGCTGTCGTTTTCGATCCTCAGTTGAATGGGTTGACAAGCTTTCCTACCAGATACTGCCTTAATTTTCTGCCATATCTTTGTATTGGAGGTTTGAGAGGTTATGGTAGATACATACGCGTTCCACGATCCTCTCTTCCACGATCCTCTCTTACATTGTAGCGTTATCCTACGGGAAATCGCTCGGGCTCTCTTAAATACTACCAAGTTTTCGTAAGTGGGATATCTCCGAAAGATGTTGAATGTTCTCTTTTTTTGTTTTAATGGCGGCACTTAGATCTCCGTTCCACCACGGTACCTGTCGCTTGACAGGCTTTCCACCTACCTTTGGAATGGCTTTGTTACCAGCATTGTAGATGTCTTCTGTAATCTCTTCTATATTTTTCGGAGTATCTATGATCTTTAGGTGTGATCTAAAGATGTCCCACTAAGCTTCCGAGATTTCCCATCTCGTTGGAAATATAAGAGGCAAGTCTTGAATTTGGGTTTCAACCATAATAGGAAAATGGTCACTGCCGTACATACAACGAGTATGCGGTTAATAAAGCCATACATGAGACAGATTTTGGAAATCTTTAAGAAACCCAAACCTAAATACTTTCATAAATAATATAATACGGACGTTTGAAATGATATATGACTCTAATATAAAAAATGAAAGCACAAGGAAAAAAATCCTGCCAGGAAAGAGTAGATTAGGGACAAACTATAAAATTAAGGAAAATGACCAATTATTTAGGAAATGGAGATCTAATGTAAATAAGGAAGAATACAAGGAAGCATATAAAAAAATTAGAAATGAGTTGAACAATCAAATAAGGAATGCGAAAAACGAGTGGCTAAGAAAAAGATTTTTATAAACTGTGATAAAACCAAAATATGGAACGAAGTCAACTATATACTACTCACTCGTTCTACATTCCACTGTGTAAAGAAGACGCAATGGAAAAAAATAATTGAGATTCGATTAAAAACCAATACATCTGGACAAGACGATATCAGGGCAATATAAATAAAAAGGAACAAAGATACCTTGATTACAATTATTATAGAACAGCTAATTCTGTCAATAAAAATAGGAATTCTCCCAGACCATCTAAAATGGACTATCGGAATTACAGACCTATAAGTTTATTGTCAACTCCGGACAAAATATTCGAAATCTATGTCAACGATCATCTTAAGCAGTATCTTACACACAATAAAATAATAAACGAAAACCAGTATGGGTTCCAAAAAGGAAAAGGTACGGAAAAGCTACTGTTAGCAGTGACAGACTACATTAATGAACAGATGGACAAAAATAGATATACCATAGCGATTTATATAGATTTTGTGACGGCTTTTGACTCGGTCAACGTAGACATACTACTCAACTGCTTAAAAAATTGGAATTACCGGAAAACCAGCAGATGGTTTGAGAGTTATTTAAATCAAAGAGCTTTTATGGTTAAAGTTGGTAAAATATATAGCCAACTAAGGAACAACGAATATGAACAAGGAAGCAACCTGGGGCCAACATTATTTTTTATTTATATCAATGACATTTTTACAACGGCACAGAAAGCACAGCTATTTATGTACGCCGATAATGCGGTACTAATGTACTCTCATCGTAGTGTAGAGGAATGTGAGAATATAACACAAGTTGAATTAAATAAATTAGTCAAAATTGACTCATGACAGAAAAATCTTTATAAACAATAACAAAACGGTCACAATGACCTTTACGACTTCACATATGGCTAGAATAATACCAGTGAGAATTAAAGCACATAAATGTTCATGTTTACTATAAGACAGTGAATTACATTCTCCTACAATAAAAAACGCAAATTTTACTATGTAAAATTAGGATTAAACATCGTTAGATACGGAGTACAGGTATAGGGAAGCTCAGAAAAAATTCATATAAAAAAAATTGAATTGTTAATGTATAGCATACTAAAGCTAACTTTAAAAAAATAAGAGCTTGTGCAAGAAACAGTTATTAACACGTTGCGACACCCTAACACCAACAGGATGGCGTAAGTACTTGCACTTATTAGAACACTATGCAAATGATCACTATAAACATGCAATACTTCACACATACTCAACTCGACATAGAAAATACAGTGTTCCGCGATATTTTAATAATTACGGTAAAAATACCTTGAAATGTACAATACCCAATTTATTTAATGATGTACCTGAAGATATAGAAAAAAGTAGAATTAGCATATTCAAAAAAAAATGTTAAAACCATATTGCAAAATGAATCAGCTCTAACATTTGTAACTACGAATACCTGATTGCACTCTATTATGAGCGTCAATGTAGATAATTTAAGTAAACACTCTAATTAAAAAATGTAAATATTGTATCCAGCAAGGCACCAGCTGACAAATCATTTGACCTTTATATAGTACGACAAATGAAGTTATTATTATTATCATTATTATTATTATTATTATTATTATTATTATTATTATTATTACTATTATTATTATTATTATTATTTTTTTTGTTAATATAGGGCGTCGACTTCTGAGGTCATTGGCCCATATCTTGGGGACTACAGTTTTTCAAAAATGTTTGTAGTTTTAAGAAGTCAATCAAGGCCACAATGATTCTTGACTCTTTTGAATACATGGTCCAATCCCTTCAATGCCGAACGAAAATTTCCGCATGTTATCCAACATGGGGCAGTAGAAAAGTGAACGACACTGGTCTTTTGATTACAAAATGGCAAATCGGTGGATGTCCGTTACTTAATAAGTAAGAGTGAGTCAATGCTATATGCCCTAGTCGTAGACGGTGCAATTTACTCGCCTCGTATCTCGGTAGCGCAATTGGAAAGGACCAAGGGAAATCTTGGGCTTAACAAGTCTAAGTGCAGTATCACGGGCATTCCATGTCCGCTGCCACCATGACATTACACACTCCATTGCAATACCTGCGGAGGTCAATGCTTTACCGTATCAACGTCATCACCACCCTGTGTTTCTGCAGCTTCTCGCGCAGCAGCGTCTGCTGTGTCATTTCCATTGATTCTTACGTGGCTAGAGACCCAAAGAAACGTAACAACTTTCCGTGTGTCTTCCAACCACGCCAAAGTATCTCTGCACATCTGGACGATGGGATCGGATGATTTGTCACTCCGAAGTGCAGTCAGTATTGATAGGGAGTCACTGACTATGACAAACGACGCAACTCCGGAGCAGTGATCACGGAACTTTAGCGCTTGCCAGACTGCGTATTGCAAAGCAGTGTACACAGATGCCACTGTTGACAGGACCCATGTGTGTACCCTACCATTTTCCACCACGGCACGTCCTACGCCTTGTCGGGTTTTCGACCCATCAGTGTAGATCACCATGGCATCCAAGAGTTCACCTAGTATCTCCCAGAAACGTTGTCGAATCATAATATGCGGATCCCTTCTTTTCGCCAACTCGGTCAGATCAAAACGTACTGGGAGCCTCAGTTGCAACCACGGCGGATATTTTGGTGTTGTGAAAGTAAACACCTCAGGTAGGTTCAGATTTAAATTTCGAGCGAGCCCATAAGCTCGTATGCCCAAGGGCCTGGTTATAGTGACCCTGTCAGAATATCGGTCATTGTTGTGTAGGAGGACTGTTGTATTTCGGTTGTCAGGTCTAGCTCGCAGATTTTTATGTAGGCCCTCAACAGGGCAGCCCTACGAATTGATAGTGGGGTACTCCTGACTCACAGTATAGACTGTCAGCCGGGGTCGTTGGAAAAGCACTTAGACAATAACGAAGACCAAGGTTATGCACAACATCAAGTGCCTTCAATAACGATTTTCTAGAGGACAGCCGTAATCTAATCTAGACAGTACAATACACCTATACACATGAACTGGGACATTCGTATCTGCTCCCCAGCGAGTGGAGCTCAGACACTTGACTAGGTTTATCACATACTTGCATTTAATGACTAGACTTTGGATGTGGGGTCTCCAAGAAAGTTTGGAGTCCCACAAGAGACCAAGGAACCTTACAAAAGGTGTACAGGGAATAGGAGTGTCTTCCAGATAGAGAAGCGGGTCATAGTGGGGCCTGCGGAGACGACAAAATGGAGGCCCTGCGTCTTGGTACGTGAGATTATAAAACTCGCTTCCTTGCATTCCTATAGATTTGGTTGACGGCCGGTTGCAGAACGCGTGAGACCCCTCCCACCGTCTGCCCCGATACACATATCGCAAGGTCATCGATAAACTGGCAAATATTCACTCTCGGATCTACCAGACTTGTCAATCCATTTACGGCTATCAGAAATAACAAGCAGCTCAGAGATGACCCTTGAGGTATGCCATTTTCCTGAACCCTAGGAGCGGACAAATAGTTTCCTATTCTAACCCTGAAGTGTCTAACGGATAGGAAAGAGGCAACGAACATAGGCAAATTACCCTGAGACCCCAGTCATACAGTGTCCTAAGAACGCCATATCTCCACGTGGTGCCATACGCCTTTTCGATGTCAAAGAATACGGCAACAGTGTGATGTCGGTTCTTGAAGGCGTCCTGGACAGTGTTTTCAATGTAAGCCAGGTGGTCTATGGTGGAGCGTTGTTTTCGAAAACAGCTTGATGTTCTGCAATTCTGTTTTCTGACTCCAGGACCCAGGAGAGGCGTTTGTTAACCACCCTTTCCATCAGCTTGCCAAGACAACACAATAGACTGATAGGTCTGTAACTGATTGGTGTGGAGGAGTCTTTGTCCTGTTTCAAAATATGAGCGATCACCGCTTCCTTCCACTTGTCCGGGTAGGTACATTCTACCCATAATTTGTTGAACAGCTCACGTAGGGCAACTTTGTAGCTAAGTGGCAGGTGAGATATGATCTCATAGCTGATCATATCCGGGCCAACAGCGGACTTAGTTGCACTTTTTATTGCTATTTCTAGTTCTACGAAGGTCAGTGTATCATTGTAGGCTAGCAGTTGTTCTGTGGCAAAGTCCAGATTCGTTTCCAGTGTCGCCCGGCGCTCCAAGAAGTTGGTGCTGTGTCGAGTTGAGGTGCTGACCTCCGCGAAGTGATCGGCTAACAATTCAGCCATCTCGTTCACGCTGTCAGTGATCGTCCCATCCGGTTTTTCAGGTATTTTATTTGTTGGTAAGATCTACAGCCGACCACAGACTTGACCTTATTCCAGATCTCCAACGACGTGGTACTCGGAGTTATTGAGGTCACGTGCGTACGCAAGGAGCTACGCTGACCCTCAAGCATGAGACGGCGAGCGCGAGCCCTTGCTTTCTTAAAAGATATCAGATTTTCGCTTGTGGGCCATCTCCTAAAACGATTTAAGGCACTTTTCTTGGCCCGGACAGCAACAGAGATCTCCGCATTCCACCAGGGTAGATTACCTCGGCGTCGAAAGCCCATGGAATGGGGATGGCGGTTTCTGCCGCTCTCAATACCACACTAGTAAATTGGTCTACATTGATCATAGACAGTTGATCTTCAGAATTTGTCAGTGTGCTTTGAAAGAGACGTCAATCTGCACGTTGGTACAACCACCTAACCGGGACGGTTTCCAACGTTTTCCTCTTGTCAGTGGTGATGACTGTAGGAAATGATCGCTATTGTAGAGATGCTCTAACGTGTTCCACGTATAGCATGTGGCTAGTGCCGGAGAAGCAAATGCAAGGTCTGTTACAGATAAATTATTGCTTCTAGCTGACAGGTGTGTTGGAGACTCATCGTTTAGTATAATCAGATCATCTCGCTCCAATAAAGTTTCCAGATCTCGCCCTCCAGCATCTGTACGATTGGATCTCCAAATAGGGTTATGGGAATTGAAATCTCCAATCAACAGTAGTGGTGCTGGTAGCTGGTCTACAAGACGCTGTAAGGCCATCAATTGCCATTCACTATTGGGTAAATAAATAGAGCAAACTGCAAGTGAAGTAGAGTAAGTAATTCGGATTGCGACTGCCTGAAGTTGGGTATTTAGTCTGATTTGACGATAGGAAACACCACTTCGAATAAAGATCGCCACGCCGCCATGGGCGCGGAGGCCAGGAGTCAAATCTTTCCACACAATCTCAAAATTTTTAAGGCGTACGTTTGGTTTGGTTTGAGATGGGTCTCTTGTAAACACAGGCACAAAGGATCTGTTTCTGAGATTATTAGTTTAAGATCACAATAGTGTCTTATGCATCCGTTACAATTCCACTGAATTATATGTTGCATGGATGAGAATGTTAATATTAGAAGTATACGTAGGAAACGGACAGTTATAATTAAATAACTAGTAAATAAATAAGACACCAAATAACAAGTAAATATGTAAACAACAAGTATATAAATAAATAACGAATATACTAGACACAATAAACGTATATATCACAGAAAAGTATGGTTAAAAATATCACAGTCGGAGTTATCACAGATATTATCACTGCTAAGTGGTACAAGCCTCTATCGAACTACCCTCCTTTGAAGGGGATTTCTGGGCTTACCTGTTGGCCACCCTTTCTTCTTTTTACCCTGTTTCGCTTCTATCACTGTCTCCTCATCCAGAGACGTAATGCTAGAGTCTCTGGAACAAGATCTAGCGAGCGAGGTCTTTCTCTTTGCCCCCTGGTTTGTGCGTCCATATTTTACACCTCGGAGGACGTGGTAGGTTCTGAAAACGGGTTTACATTTCTTGTGGACGGTTTTGCTAGAGGGACTTCAAGAACAGATTTAGGATTTTCGAATGTCTTTTTGCAAGGAGTAATTTTATTAGGGTTCCTCTTCTTCTTTAATAATTTGCTTAATTTCTGGAACAACAGATCGAACAGGTTCTGGTGCAGGTGCTGGCGTAACCTGCGCAAAGGTATTGGTAGGAGTTACTAAGGTGTCTACTTTCCTCTTTGCGTCCAAATAAGACAGCCTGTGTACTACCTTAACTTCTTGTATTTTCATTTCCAGTTTAAATACTGGACAGCTTTTTGTAATTGCCTTATGCGGCCCTTGACAATTTGGACAAACAACTGGGACGTCACAAGCAGAGTCCTCGTGTGGAGGTTTGCCGCAGACACACCGCTTGTCTTGCTTACAATTTACTGAGGAATGTCCAAATCTGTGACAGTTAAAACACCTCAGAGGGTTAGGGATGTACGGACGTACCTCCACTACCCCTTGACTCCTTAAGTTGTCCTTAATCTCTTCCATAGTGCAATTTAACAAGTCGCGACAGAACACAACACCCTCGACGTATTCAGAGCACCGTGAGGTACTACCGTTACTTCAAAATCTCCAAAGCGATAACATTTCATTAATAGCTTAGCCCGTTTGCTAGATCCAGTCTCCACTAACAACTCTCCCTTAACTTTCTTGACATATTTTACGTGACCTATTAATCCATACAAGATTTTGCTTATTAGGAAGGGACTTACATTTGTAAAATCTCCTTCCTTCCTTTTAGGACCAGGAACCGGGGCACTGAGTCCTCCTTCTCACTGGTACCTTTATTAATATTTAGTGGGGAAAATCCTCCACACCTTCCTTATGACCTAAGTCATCAGGACGGCTTCTTGAGGGCTTTTAAGTGGTCCCTCAGCCACTTCCATATTTAACGAGGTGGACCTCCCTTTATTATCTAATGAAACATTCATCCTGTTCTCTCATTATTATTATTATTATTATTAATATTATTACTATTATGATCATTATTATTATAATTGTCATTACTACTATTATTATTATTACTAATATAATTATTTAATTATTTTGGCTATTATTAAACAGTAATAAATAAAAGTATTGCGTGCCAACCGGGTTGTAACAACAACTTTTTGATTCTGTGCATATTTTACTACGGTTTATAAAAAGGTATCGAAAAAGATTAAAACCTATTGTTAAGTTGTAATTATGCCACAACGTCCAAAATATGCAAAAGCATGTTGTTGAAAACTAAACTTATTCATCGGTACATACACATTAATTCACTTTATTTGCATAGAAGCAAGAAAAACATGCTGACGCACGAGAATCCTCTTTCCACTCATTATCAACGTAAATACGTATTACATAATACAATGATATAAATTATCATTAGTACACAAGGTAATGAATTAAAATTGACCATCAACAAGCTGGGGGAGACACGTAAGGCATAATTCAAATATTTTAAAGCTACTACTCATTACAATACACTAGACGTAACGATGTCTCCAGACAAAATAAAATAAAAGTATCTTGTGTAGAAGAACACAATACCTTCCAACCCATAAGTGGAAATTAAAACAAATGAAATAATGCATTTCGTTCATATAATTAAGCAACATCCTTTGCAAAACGACCATAACGAGAACAGGCAACATTGTAAAAACAATAACAATAGTTAGACGCTTACACCTTCAGTTTAGATACAGGTAACTAGACTGCAGATGCCATTTAAAAAAAAAAATCAAAGCCGCCCTCTTCTATAAAATACCGATAATACAGTTTACGCCTTTTCGATCCTACTTAATTAATTTTTAGACATAGTTGGATTTTTAGAAACCTTATAATCAAGAATTAGGTAAAATCAAGTTTTCCTTAAAAAATGTCTTCACATTTTCTTACAAAATGAATCGCTACTCAGATATATCAAAACCTGAACTAACATTTAAATTCCATGCTAGGAATTTTTTGCCGTGATATTTAATGAAATCAGAAAATTATATAGAACATAATCCATTTATGATATTGAGATCTACATGCCAGTATTTTTATATATTCGAAATATGGAGATGATACAAACAAAAAACTGCAACTAATAAACTCGTGTCTATGATACTTGATTCCTCCCAAAATCTAATCCAGGAGAAATAAAATCAAGCTTAAGCACGACATTCCACGTATGCACATTTTACTGTTTTAAAGTTATCACGCGCGCACAAAATCACACACGTATACAGGCACACGCACACACGCGCAGACGCACAGGCGCACACACGCACCCATGCACACAAGCACAAACGCACACACGCACACATGCATGCACATACGCACACGCGCACATACTCACATACGCACACGCACACACGCACGCACGCACACACGCACACACGCACACACGAACACACGTCCATGTCCATAAGAGCACACACACACGTACACATACGCACATGCGCACATACGCACATACGTACAGGCACACACACACACACACATGCACCTGCGTACACACGCACACACGCACATATGCGCACCGCACACGCACACACGCACACACGCACACGCACACACGCATACACGCACACACGCACAAACGCACACACGCACACACGCACACACGCACAAACGCACACACGCACACACGCACACACGCACACACGCACACACGCACACACGCACACACACACACACGCACACACGCACACACGCACACACGCACACACGTACAAACGCAGACACACACACGCACCCCCCCCCCCCCCCACATACACACATGCACATACGCACACACGCACACCCGCATACACACACATGCATATACGCACACACGCACATACGCACACACGCACACATGCATGCACATACGCACACGCGCACATACGCACATACGCACACGCACACACGCACGCACGCACACACACACACACGAACACACGTCCATGTCCATACGCGCACACATACACACGTACACATACGCACATGCGCACATACGCACAGGCACACACACACAGGCACACACACACACACATGCACCTGTGTACATACGCACACACGCACATATGCGCACCGCACACGCACACACGCACACACGCACACACGCACACACGCATACACGCACACACGCACAAACGCACACACGCACACGCACACCACACACGTACACACGCACACACGCACACGCACACCACACGCACACGCACACACGCACACACGTACAAACGCAGCACACACCACAACCCCACATACACACATGCACATATGCACACACGCACATTCGCACATACGCACATACGCACATACGCACATACGCACAACGCACAACGACAACAACTACACACAAACGCACATACGCACATGCACACACCTCATCACACACGCACACGCACACACGCAAACGCACATGTTCATACGCACACACGCACATACGCGCACGACACACACTGCACACACGCACACGCACACACGCAACACACACATGTTCATACGCACACCATACGCCATGCACACATGCACAACGCACACCCGCACAACACGCACACACGCACAACACGCAAAACGCACACACGCACACGCACCCCACAGCACACGCACCACGCACCACGCAGCACGCACACAACATGCACACACGCACACCACACGCACACACACACGCACACGCACACCACACCGCACACACGCACACACGCACACACGCACAAGCACGCGCACAGCACACACGCACCACGTACAAACGCAACACACACACGCACCCCCCCACACACGACACACATCACATACGCACACGCAACACACACACACACGCACACGACAACGACAACCACACAAACGCACAACGCACATATGCACACGCACACACCCACATACGCACACAGCAATGCAACACATGTTCATACGCACATACGCACAACGCACACGCACACGCACACCACACACACACACACACAGCACGCACACCGCACACCACACACACGCACACACGCAAACACGCACACACGCACACGCCACGACACACACACGCCACACGCACACGCACACGCACAACACCGCCACACGCACACGCCACCACACAGCACACCCACACACACGCACACACGACACACGCCACACGCACACAGCCACACCACACGCACACACGCACACACCACACCACACACGCACACGCACACACCAACGCACACACGCACATACGCACACACCCACACCCACACACCACACACACCACGCACACGCCACACACACTCATACGCACATACGAACAACGCACATACCACACGCACACACACCAGCACACAGCACACAGCAAGCACATTCACGCACATCGCACATACGCACACACGCACACCACAACCACACACACACAGCACACTGCACACGACACACAGCACACACCAAACCGCACAACCACATCAACGCACAAGCACAACGCACACGCACACACACGCAACACGCACACACGCACACACGCACACCACGCACACGCACACGCACACGCACACGCCAAACGCACACACGCACACGCACACCACACGCACACGCACAGCACACGCACACACGCACACACCGCACACACGAACACACGTACACGCAAGACACACACACGCACACGCACACCCCACACACAGCACAACGACACGCACACACGCACACACATGCAACACAGCAACGCACATCGCACATACGCACATACGCACATACGCACATACACACATATACACAAACGCACATACGCACATGCACACACACTTATGCACACACGCACACGCGCAAACGCACATGTTCATACGCACACACGCACATACGCACACGCACACACACATGCACACACACACACACACACACATGTACACACGCACACCTGCACACACGTACACACGCACACACGCAAACACGCACACACGCACACACGTACACTCGCACACACGCACACACGCTCACACGCACATAGCACACACGCTCACACGCACACAGCACACCACACACACCACACACGCACACGTCACCCACCACACGCACACGCACACACGCACACGACACACGCACACGCAGCACACACGCACACACGCACACGACACCGACACGCAACACACACGCACACCACACCCCCCACACACCACACACCAC
Organism: Vesta saturnalis; assembly: GCA_036346205.1. Classification (NCBI taxonomy): domain Eukaryota; kingdom Metazoa; phylum Arthropoda; class Insecta; order Coleoptera; family Lampyridae; genus Vesta; species Vesta saturnalis. Next base: position 5,698,326 of record JARFJB010000360.1, on the reverse strand, counting down.
AGCACACGCACACCGCACACCAGCACACAGCAAGCACAGTCAACGCAACGCACAACGCACATACCACACCACACACACCATGCACACGCACACACCGCAAGCACATGTTCATACGCACAACGCACATACGCCACGCACACCACAGCACACACACACAGCACACGCAACACTGTCAACACACCACAACGCACACACGCAACGCACAACGCACACACGCACACCCACACACGCACACACCCACGCACAAACGCACAACGCCACACGCACACACCACACACGCACAACACGCACCACGCACACACGCACAACACACGCCCACACGCACACACGCACACACGACAACGCAGACACGCACACGCACACACACACACCCCAACAGCACAGCACACGACACACGCACACCCACACACACCAACACGTACACAGCACATACGCACACGCACACAGCACATACGCACATCGGACATACGCACATACCACAAACGCACATACGCACAGCACCACACACAGCACACACACACAGCCATGTCATACGCACACGCACATACCACACGACACACGCACACCACACACACGCACACGACACACGCACACACACACAGCACACGCACACACGCACACACGCACACACGCACCACAAGACACCGCACACACGCACACACGCACACGCACAAACGCACACACGCACACACGCACACCACACGCACACACGCACCACGCACACGCACACCACACACAGCACACGCACAACTCACACACGCACACGCACACAGCACAGCACACGCACACCGCACACACGCACACACGCACACACGCACACACGCGCACACGTACACACGCACACACGACACACGCACACACACTCACCGCACAACACACAGCACAATGCACACACGACACGCACATCGCACGCACACGCACATACGCACATACGCACATACGCACATACGACACAACGCAACACACACTATGCACACACCACACCGCAACACACATGTTCATACGCACACACGCACATACGCACACGCACACACACACTACACAGCACACACGCACAACCACACACGCACACACGCACACCGCACACCACACGCACACACGCACACACGCACACGCACACACACACAACGCACACGCACAACGCACCACGCACACGCACACACGCACACGCACACACACGCCACACGCACACGCCACACACGCAGCAACGCACACACGTACAAACGCACGACACACACGCACACACACCACATACCACATGCACACACGCACACACGCACACACGCATACACACATCAACGCACACACGCACACACGCACACACACACATACACACACACACGCGACATACGCACATACGCACACACCATCGCACACACGCACACGCACACACGCACACACGCACATGTCATACGCCCACACACACACGCACAACGCACAGCGCACACGCACATAGCACACGCACACGACACACCACACACACACACACACCACATGCACCTGTCATACGCACACGCACATACGACAGCACGCACACACCAACACGCACACACAGCACACACGCACAGCACATAGCACACGCACACGCACACACGCACAAACGCAACACACACACGCACACACGCACACGACTCACACGCACACACCACACACGCACACACGCACACACGCACACGCCACACACGCACACAGCACACACGCACACACGACACACACACACACGCACAACGCACACACACCAACGCACACACCCGCACACGACACACGACACGCACACAGTACACACGCACAACGCACATACGCACACACACACACACCACACACACGCACAACGCACACCGCACACACAGCACATGTTCATACGCACATACGCACATACGCACACGCACGCACACACACACACACACACGCAACGCACAGTCATACGCACACACGCACATACGCACACGCACACACGCACACACACAACACACGCACACGCACACACGCACACACGCACACGCACACACGCACACACGCACACACGCACACACGCACACAGCTCACACGCACAACGCACACACGCTACAAACGCACACCACACCACACACCACATACACACACGCCACACGCACACGCACACGCACACACACAGCACATCACGACACCAACAGCACATACGCACACGCACACACACGCACATACGCACACGCAGACATACGCACATGCACACACAGCACACGCACAGCAGTCACGCACACGCACAACCCCCGCACACACCACAAACTCACACACCAAACACCAGCAACGCAACCACAACGCCACGCACACACCACACAACCACACCACACGACCACGCACAACCCACGCCACGACACACACACGCCACGCACACCGCAGCCCCACACGCACCACACACCAAACAACCCCCCAGCACCCAACACACCAACCCCCACCACCACACACACAAAACCAACAACACAACACGCACACGCACACACACCGCAACAACGTCCATGTCCAACGCACACACGCACACTACGCACATGCACACAACGCACATACGCACACCACACACACACACACACACACACACACCACACACATGCACCTGTTACATACGCACAACGCACATATGCACCACGCACATACGCACATACACCACACACGCACACACACGCACACGCACACACGCACAAACGCCAAACGCACACACCACACGCACACACGTACACACGCACACACGCACACGCACACACACACACGCACACACGACACACGCACAGCACACACGCACACACGCACAAACGCAACACACCACACACACCACATACACACATGCACATAGCACACACGAACACGCACATACGCACACGCACAACCAATACGCACTACACACATACACACCACACCACACACTAGCACGACACGCACACCAACACACATGTTCATACGCACACACGCACAACGCACAGCACACACACTGCACACGCACACACGCACACAGACACACGCACACGCACACGCACACGCACACACACACACAGCACACACGCACAACGCACCACGCACACACACACACACGCTCACACACACACGACACACGCACACGCGCACACACGCACGAACGCAAACACGTACAAACGCAGACACACACACGCACACACTCCCCCCCCCACATACATACATGCACATACGCACACACGCACACACGCATACACACATGCATACTACGCACATACGCACATACGACACACAACACACAACGCACATACGCACATGCACACACTCATGCACACACGCACACGCACACACGCAAACGCACATGTTCATACGCACACACGCACATACGCCAGCGCACACACATGCACACACGCACACACAGCAAACACACATGTTCATACGCACACGCACAGCACACGCACACACAGCACACACGCACAAACGCACCACGCACACACGCACACGCACAAACGCACACGCACACACGCCACACCACACGCACACGCACCACGCACGCACACCACGCACAAACGCACACAGCACACACGCACACACCACAGCACACACCACACGACACGCCACACGCACAACGCACACACGCACACGCACACAGCCACAATCACACGCGCACACGCACACACGCACATACACTACAAACGCAGACACACACACACGCACACCACCACACGTACACACATGCACCACACACGCAACACACAGCAACACATGCACACGCACATCGAGTACGCACATACACACATACGCACATACGCACATGCACAGCACACACACTCATGCACACACGCACACACGCACACAGCACATGTTCATACGCACATACGCACATACGCACACGCACACACACCATGCACACACGCACACACATGCAACGCACATCGCACATACGCACAACGCACAACACACATGCACACCACACACTGCACACCGACACACGCACACACGCACACACGCACAACACACACGACACGACACACACACAGCACACGCACATCACGCACACACACGCACACACGCACACACGCACACACACGCACACAGCACACAGCACACACGCACACACACACGCACACACGCACACACGCACACACAGCACACCACGCACACACGCACACACGCACACACGCACACACGCACACACGCACACACACGCACACACGCACACACACACTACGCACACACGCACACACGCTACACCGCACACACGCACACGCACACATGCGCACACGCACACACCACACACGCAGCACACACGCACACACGCACACACGCACACACGTACACACGACACACGCAACACACACACCACACACACCCCCCACACACACACACACATGCACACACGCACACACGCACACGCGCACACGCGCACACGCGCATATGCGCACAGACGCCAACACGCACACACGGACACACGCACACACTCATATACCGCACACAACACACACAAACTCGCGCACACCCGCACAAACGCACACGCGCGCATACACACACAGTACACCGCACACACGCACATACGCACAACCGGACACACTCATACACGCACAAACGCACACAAGCACACATGCACACACGCACACGTACAAACGCACACACGCACACGTACACACGCACACTCGCACTCACACACAGACGCACTCACGCACACATGCACACACGCACTCGCGCACACCCGCACATACGACACACGCACACGCGCGCATACACACAGTACACCACACACACGCACATACGCACAACCGGAATCACACGCATACACGCACAAACGCACACAAGCACACATGCACACACGCACACGTACACACGTACACACGCACACTCGCACTCACACACAGACGCACTCACGCACACATGCACACACGCACTCGCGCACACCCGCACATACGCACACACGCACACGCGCCCATACACACACGTACACCGCACACACGCACATACGCACAACCGGACACACGCACACACGCACACAAGCACACACGCACACACGCACACGTACACACGCACACTCGTACTCACACACAGACGCACACACGCACACACACATACACCCACACGTGCGCACACGCACACACCCACACACACATGTTCATACACACGCGTACATACACACACCACACGATCACACACATACGCACACGCACATACGCACACGTTCACACGACACTCGCACTCACACACAGAGGCACACACGCACACATGCACACACGCACTCGCGCTCACCCGCACATACGCACACGCGCGCACACACACATACGTACACCGAACACACGCACATACGCACAACCGGACACAAGCACACAGCACACGCACACGTTCACACGCACGCTCGCACTCACACAGACGCACACACACACACAACACGCACACGCACAGACGCACACACACACACATGTTTATACACACGCATACATACGCACATACGCACACATATACACACACACACACACACATGCACGCAGGCACGCACGTCTCTATACACACCCACACACACCCACACGATCACACTCACACACACACACACACACACACACACACACACACACACATGCGGACCTAAAAGGTTGAATTTTGTTCCACAAAATCGCGTAGACTGTCGCAATTTCCCCAAAACTCTAAAAGACGTCTATCGTTTAAAATTCAATACATTTTACCTTCACTTTTGATTTTGGATGGATAACTTTTGATGTAAGAATCATGCACCCAACGATGGAAATTAGAACCATTTTGATAAATCCACGTTGCGTTTGGATACACGCATCTGACATCTTGGACTGCACTTGTCAACTGCAAAAATTTTGTCAAAAACTTAATTTTGTCTACAATGACGTGTTTCTTTTCACATCAAATTTTCTGTCCATTGACAGGTTTGTACTTGTAACCCATTGCTTTGAGAATTTTAAATTATGTCTTTCGACCTCGCACCAGAATCGAAATCTGCTTTAATGTGATGATACAGTTTTACCACAGTAAAATGTTCATATTCGAATTAAACCACCAAATCAGTCGTTATAGAATTTTCTGAACGGCCTTTATCATGTTTCGGATAGTTCGCTGTGAAAGTTACAACAATATACGTACTTAATGTGCGCAAGAAAAAGTGATTTAAGTTCTTACGTACTTGAAATATATCCGACACCATTACGATAAGGCTTTTGGCGTGTTCTCAAGAAATTATTATTAATTTAATATGGCTTGATCATTATGTGCGTTATATAAGTAGGTAACACAGCACTACTACTTTGGAAAGGATGGCGTCAAATTGACTGCTTTTCATTTTGACAAAGGGGAATACCAGTACAAAAAAGGTACCATGACCTGCTTATACAAAATAAGGTGCAACAGAGTATATAGTCTCAGAAGCATCTCGTCTTTTTTCTTTCTCTCTTAAATATAAAATTGATGAAATTAAAAGTTACTAGATTTCGACACTTCGCAAATTAATACTAACTGACCTTGAAACTTGAATTGTAGAAATAATGTTTAACTGTTACAAGCGTTTCCCGTATTTATATCAGTGTACATGCTGATATAGTTCGATAAATACCGCAAGTGCTGTTTGTGCCTTTTTTTATTTTAAGGCCATCAAAAAAGACAAAATTTACCATCCAAAATCATCCTTGGCTCCAGATTGGAGTTGCAAACCGGTCAAAAGAACCACCAACGAAGGAAAGTTGTTCATACGGAAAGACTATGCTTTTTTTCAAAAGACACATAGACTTTCTAAAATGTCTAAATAAGTCCGCAGCATAACTAACTTCAGAGGCTTTGGGAATGTCAACGGAAATAAAAACTAGATGTACACCTCTTATTCTAAGTAGTTTACGAGAAATCTTGTGTAAAATGTGCAGCGAGAAAAAAACATGTAACGGCAGAAATAATTCTGGTGATATTCCGAGAAGAAATGTCTGATGTTCAATGTTTCAAAAGAACCATTACTAATTGGATACGTAAAGTTGGTTTTCGGTTTAAAAACGCTAATAATAGAACATTTTTAATGGGGATCCAAGGGGTTAGAGTTTCTTAGAAAATGTTCCGAAGAAAAAGATTAACTAAATCATGGCAAGATAATACTGCGTTAACTCCGCAAGAAAACATATCATCGTGCATGTATGAATAGAGGACGGTTTTATTAACGGCGTTAGGGTAATCGAAAAACAGGCGACTACTATGATAATATGAACTGCGGAAACTTTAAAAAAATGGTTCAAAACCAAACTTATACCCATTTTAGTTATCACTGATAACGCTACCTAGCATTGTCGATTGGTAGAACCAATTCCATGTTCCAGTTGGTCTAAACCAAAATTACTAGGGTGGACCGAGTCTTAAAATATCAATATTCAAGGGGAACTTATGAAATACCAAATATGGGAAACTACAAGAACTAAGTTGCTAATAGTTATTTATATATCAAGGGAGTTATGAGGGTATTAATTACCTAGGGCAACGGATTTCAATCTCGAGAGACGTTAGTCTTGAGGGATTGTAAGTTGCCCGAGGTTATTATTATAAATGAAATATGAAAACGAAATTTTGTTGGTTATTAAAATTAAACGAACGTTTTAAAATTAAGTAAGCATTGTTACCATGGATATATCAACTGATAAGTTTGCAAATATTTATCAAAATACATTAAAGGGAGTTGTAGATCTACAGTTTCCTGCTATAAGTCCCAAGGGAGTTATGAACATGTTTACAGTTACCGTAACTGAGGGTTTTATTTGTTTATAATGTATTGATATGAAATAATAGCATATTATGAAATTAGTTTATAATGCAAGGGATTATGGCAGGAGTTTCCATTACTGCTTGAGCACAGCGAAATATTTTGTCGTCGAACGAGCCATTTTGAGACACAATATAAATGAAATTATACTTTCAGATCGTTACAAAAAAAGTATCACTTAGCAGGAGTTCATGAACGGTCTTATTATAGTTGCCATAGTTTTGCATTATAAGTGTCATTTATTTTTTGTAAATAAACAAATTTTGAAAAAATGTATTCAGACGTTGGAACAAATCCTTAAAAAGCATAAGAAGCTGAGTTGGGTCATAATACGGAAACTTTTACAGAGAAGGTTTTGCTTGCGCATTTCCTGGATCAGGTAAGTTCATTACATCATTTATTAAAGGTAATCATTCTTTGTATTGATTGTATTAGTCGAAAAACTACAAATCGTCTTTATTATGGTGCATGTACTCCAAACTAAGATGTATGTTACGTCTCAAAAGGCTGTGGATATCAGCAAGTTCCATAACTTACGGCATTCTTGAAAAACTGTCTTGTTGGGCACATATCAGAGAAGTCATTAGTGTTTTAAAAGAGCACTTACTTAATTTTTTCTTTAAACACCCAACGATAAATACATATGAAGGTAAATTTTACTTTTAAGATTATTTTTAATAAATATTACATTTTAGGTAGTTGCAATATTTGGTGTGTTTGGCGGTTGGAGACGTATAGAATTGTACAATCTGTGTGTTGGGGATCCTATAGAAGAAGGTTCTGTCTTTGTGGTTTATATTAGAGAAACCAAAACACATAGACCCAGGGATTTACCATATTAAACGATGACAGTAGAATAAATTATATTGACCTCATTAAGAAGTACATGAGTTTAAGACTGAAGCATGTAAAGATTGAAAAGTTCTTTTTATTCTACAATGGGTGTAAATGTATACACATTTGGTCAGATTCCTCGACAGATTGCCAAGTATTCAAATATTCCCAGTGCCGATCAATACACAGGACATTCATTTCGCAGAACTTCTGCCACAACCTTGGCAGACAGTGGATCTGACATTAGAACTTTAAAGCGGCATGGGGATTGGAAAAACGATGCTGTTTCTGAAGGATAAATGGCAGACGCCATCGAAAACAAGAAGAAAATTGCCAAAACCTTAGGAACTAGTAGCGTACAACAATGAGTAACCGAGAAATATCTATATCAACATCTTCAAGCAGTTCAAGCGAATGCCTTCTTGAAACAGTTGTTAGCAGTTTCGCGAAGTGAAAGTGTTTTGATTACTTTGCAATAAATAATTTTGAGAAACGTGCCGTCATTAAGTTTCTGTAATTGACAGATTTTTTGCAATTCTAGATCTGCTTCACTATATTGCTGAATTTCTTGAAGAAATACAGAACATTTTAGGCAATTCTGTTTCTCCATATGCGACTATAAAAGTTGGGTTGCTGACATTAAACGTGGCAGAACAATAATCCAAGGTGAAAAACCACCGGTACGCCCTAGAAGTGCCACTACACCAAAAATGGCCGAAAAATACAAGGTATAGTGAGAATAGATCGGAGACTAAAATTGAGTGAAATTGCCAGTACTGTGGGTATTTCGAAAGAATGGTTGTTCTACATTGTAACACAATAATTAGGTTTGACAAAGCTATCTGTAAGATGGGTGCCGCTTTTATTCACATAGGAACAAAACGATTGCGCGTTCAACGCTCACATGAACCTTTGGAACGTTTTCAAAACAATTGATTTTGTGGAAAGGTTTATCACCATTGATGGAACTTGGGTTCATTACTATACTCCGGAAACAAAATTGCAAACTAAGCAATGGACGGAACCTGGTTGCTTGACTCCAAAGAAACCGATGGCAACAAAGTCTGTTGGACAGGTTCTGGCGTCGGTTTTCTGGGACGTTAAAGGAACTATAATGGTCGATTACCTTCCTATGGGACAAACAATAAATGGCCAATGTTATGCTAATCTTCTGGATATGTTAAACCAAAAAGTTCGCGAAAAAAAGGCTCGATTTAGCGCGTACAAAGATTATTTTTATCAGGATATGGTTTCTTTCTACATCCACCCGACTTTGCTCCATTGGACTTTCAGCTATTCCCTAAACTAAAAATATTCCTAGGGAGGCAAAGATTTTCAACGTATGATGTCCAAGCCGTATAAAAAATCTAGTTGTATGTAGATATGTGCATAACGGTGGCTACATTAGATGTTTCATAATGTTTTGAGCCTCAGTGAAAATGTATAGTTAGCCAAGAAATTTTGAATCACCTGTCATTGTAGTTGTTGATTACGTTTACTTGACGTATTATCAAATTTGACATTTTTAAATTGAGTTTTTCAAACTTGGAGAAAGTCGAAAAGCAATAAAGTGGCCACACAGATGTAGGTACCTCATAATCTATAATGGTCGATTACCTTCCAATGGGACAAACAATATATGGCGAATGTTATGCTAATTTTCTGGACATGTTAAATGAAAAAGTTGGCGAAAAAAGTCCCGGTTTAGCGCGTAAAAAGATCATTTTTCATCAGGATAAGATTTACTTCTCCATCCGCCTTATCCACCAGACTTGCCTCCATCGGATTAAAAGTTTCCTAGGGAGGGAAAGATTTCCAACGGACGAGGAGGTCAAAGCCGCCATAGGTGCCTATTTCGCTGGACGTGAGTTATCATTTTGTCTGGGCTGGAATTTTGTCTGGGCTGGAGGTCTCAGCGAACTTGTCACGTGTCTAACCTACCACGTCACATAAACATAAAACGGGTGAGTGATCACGGCTGAGAACTCGTTAAGCGATCAAGTGACCGCGGACCACTTGGATAGTGTGAGTAGTTTAGAAGCGTGAATAAAGGATAAATATATGGTTGGGTTAGAAAGGAGAAATAGAATTTGTAATAGAATGGTAAGGAGAACAAACAAGAAACGGGCTTTAAAGAAAAAGGAAATTAGCACAATTCTTCCAATAACGGTAGTTTATTAGAAAGTTTCAAACAATGAATCAAATATACTTAACGGAAAATTCTCCCAACAAAGAACTGAACAAATTACATAACTTATTCTTATACTTACTATCCTAATCATGTAATTAATTAATTTTCCGCCAAAACGAAAATAAAAAAGTTCGTATATAACCAAAGTATTAAAAACTAACAGGATGCGGGCAAGTCGCGATATATTAACTTGCAACAAATATAAAAATGTAAAAGTGATTAATGTTTAACATGACATACTGTCCCTCCTCTGGTTCGTTGAAAGATCTTTCGTTAACCTAAAAGGAGAATGGATATCTATCCCCAATAAAATGGTATTTCCTATATAACCAGTAAAATAATTATTTCTAAATGTTCCAAATCAAACTTGCCATTGTTTTACAAAATAATCACAAAAATGTAAGCCAATTAAATTACAGGTAATATTGGAGAAGCCTGTTCAGTTCACACCATTACTTTTACGTGAATTTACGTATAAATCCTCACATAATTAAAATCAGAGCGCCTATACACTGAACACTCTTATCTACCATAACAAAATAACTTACAAAAAGTCAAGAAACATTTAAAAGAACGCGTTAAACATGCAACGTAATAACATTAATAAGACAAAGGTACAACCGATATAACACATTCGTTTTGTTTATGCAGCTGCGCAACAGTGGCGTTTTAGGTAATCTTCCTTAAGATTACAAAATGGACGTTACATGCAGTCCCAGTGTAAATAATCTAAATTAAATTTTATTATACTCCTACAGTATTCTAGTTAACGATTTTATCACACATATTGATGATTCAGTAGTAAAATGTTTAGAAATGGAATAAAACTTACTAAAGCGGAACGTGATTTTTACAAAACCACTATAGAAAACAGCGTCATTAACAATGTCAATTATTCATTGAAAATTCTAGTAATTATAATATTGTAAACGCACTTTCTATCTCGTAGAACTGTTGGATCACTGCTGAAGACAGCTTCCTAATATAACAGTTCATAACACAAACTCAAAGGCAAACTTTATTAATACATGCGAAAATGGAAAATTCTCACCTGGTGCTGACCAGTAGTTATACGTTACACCCTGGTTAGTGCAGAGGCGAATGTTTCAAGTTGTCAGTAGCGAACCTGCACTCAGAGCTCACTCACGGAAACTCCAATAACCTAAACCAGGTAGGGAGAGTAAATCGTGAAAGCCCGCACAGCATACATTAATACGAGATAAACGAACCATCAACAGCACAAAAGTAATTGAAGTAAAGCTACAAGCTATATACAAGTAGTCCAATCGAAGAGAAAATTGTGAGAGAAAATCGTAGTAAAGCATGGAAAGCGAATCGAAGTATAACCGAAGGAGCTACAAATAAGATTTGGTAAGTGATCGTAGTTTTAATCGTATAACCTTGCGTTACCTCCTTAGATTGAGGGCGAGCTATAAGTGATGGATTAACACAATCTGATTAAATTTTAATTCTTGAAAGAGAGCGGTTTAGCGGCTTATCGCATCTCAACACTGAAAGAAATTTTACAATTACAAAGGAATTGAAGAAATCGAAATAGCTTAGCCCTTTTTGTGAAACAAACATTTTTGTGTATCCGCCATAGTAACTGCCTTATCAGGTAAAGAAATATATTAATATTTAGCAAAATGATGATAGCATCGAAGAAAAATTTTTTTTCTAAAAATGCTTGCACTTTACACAAAATGGCCGCTCGAAAAAAGAAAACACACCTCAGGAAGAACACTTTTTCTTATCAAGTAACGAGTAAAACAATAAATAACAATCCAAAGATAATTCTTTAGAACAGTAATTAAAGAAAATTATGAGGTCGATACGAAAAGATCAGATATTGATTTATACACGTTGCAAACTATAACTTTCGCTCACATCTAGCAAGTTAACAATGGTGAACGCGCCCAAAGTAAAAAATTTGACATTTATTCTCAGATCAAAACCAAAATAAGAATGCACGTGCACCTAGTTACTAGATTTACAGTATGATCAAATAAAAGGACTAGCCTTATTTCCTCGACTATAGTTATTTTAACATAATATTCAATCGTTTTAAAACTGTCTAAAAACACTAGTTGGATGTAGGTATGTGCATAACGGTGGCTGGAGTAGATGTTCCAATATGTTTTGAGCTTCAGTGAAAATGTATCTTTAGCCAACAAATTTTGATTCACCTGTCATTGTATTTGTTGATTATTTTTACATAACGTATTATCACATTTGACATTTTTGAATTGAGTTTGCAAACTTACAGAAAGTCGAAAAGCAATAGAGTGGCCACACGGAAGTATCTCATAATCTCTAACTAAAAAGTGAACCAAAGCGTTACCGTCTTATAATATTTGACTCAACGTTCTCGTCACACATTTCTACAGTAAGAACAATTACATCAATTAGTTCTACACATGCGGAATTGCCTGGTTGATGATTGACCTATTTAATTCTAATATTCTGACTACTGTCAGTTCTTTTTACCTTTAAAAATGACTCGATACGATCTGTCTTAAATTAGCAAGCTGTCAATCAACATGTCGCTACCTATAAGTAGCCACCAAGCAGGTGTTTGCAAGAGAAAAGATAACCACTCATCGATAACTCCTTCACGTCGATAGCATCTCTAAGTAAAAGATGTCTTCGGTAATACTGCGTCATGTCCAAATTAGAATTAGACCAACTTCTTCCGTAAATTTAGCTCGTGAGGGTTCTATAGAATATCTGGGTAGAAATCTCTGAAAATGAAAATACATACATCTTGACATTTTGATATTCTGCCACGGCTTCTACTTTTACTTTCACCCCTCTCTCTTCTTCTAGAGCTTCAGTGCATGGTATCTCTATTTGATATGATCACACGACCAAAATTTATTTGTCGGCGTTTACGTCTACGGGCATTTTGAGCCAGAGTCTGAAAAGGTTCTCGGGCACCATTATCCATTGTTTTCCACACTACTGCAGTAGTGTGGAGAAAAATGAACAGTGGTGCCCAAGAACCTTTTCAGACTCCTCATTTAAATGTAACCGAAAGAAAAACTGTTACAACGCCAATTTCGGAAGTAGGTAGTATTGTTTACAAAAAACAAAATATTATAAACTATAGCGATACAAAGAATGTACGATTAAAATATCTTAAAATGTTTAACATTTACGGTATTGATATTAGCAATCAATCAAACTTTCATGTAGAATTAGAAAATTATGAGTAGCCTAAGCCAGTTTTTAGGCCACTAATCCAAATTTCCGATCGTTTTATAAGGAATTAGTGCCATAGTAGCTTTATAATAAAGTATTATGTACCTACTATATTTCTACTTGCTGATATGAGACTGTAGCTGCTAGAACAAATTAAAACATTTGAAAGTAAAGAAAAACAGTGTAATCAAAATTGAAAAAATGTGACACTGCAAGTATTTCGTTTATTTATCGCACACACTCATACACTCACACACTCACACACTCACACACTCACACACTCACACTCACACACTCACACACTCACACACTCACACACTCACACACTCACACACTCACACACTCACACACTCACACTCACACACTCAAACACTCACACACTCACACACTCACACACTCACACACTCACACACTCACACACTCACACACTCACACACTCACACACTCACACACTCACACACTCACACACTCAACACACTCACACACTCACACACTCACACACTCACACACTCACACACACTCACACACTCACACACTCACACTCACACTCACACACTCACACACTACACACTCACACACTCACACACTCACACACTCACACAACTCACACTCACCTCACACACTCACACACTCACACACTCACACACTCACACCACTCACACACTCACACCACACACTCACACACTCACACACTCACACTCACACCTCACACCTCACACTCACACACCTCACACACTCACAACACCTCACCACTCACACTCACACCCTACACTCCACACTCACACACTCACACTACACTCACACACTCACACCCACACATCACACACTCACACTCACACTCACACACCCCACCATCACACACTCACACTCACACACTCACACACTCACACCCCACACATCACACACTCACACACTCACACATCACACACTCACACACTCACACACCACACACATCACCACACACTCACACACTCACCACACTCACACTCACTCACACTACACTACACACTCACACTACCTCACACCACACTACACACTCACACCACACACTCACACACTCACACACTCACACACTCACACACTCACACACTCACTACACCTCAACACACTCACACACCTCACACACTCACACACCACACACCACACACTCACACACTCACACACCCACACACTCACACACCACACACACTACACTACACTCACACACTCACACACACTCACACACTCTCACCCTCACACACTCACACTCTCACATACTCACACTCTCACACACACACACTCACTCACTCAAACATTCACTCACTCACACCACACACTCACACACTCACCACTCATCACACTCACACTCACACACTCACACTCTCACACACTCACACACTCACACACTCACACACTCACACACTCACACACTCACACACTCACACACTCACACACTCACACACTCACACACTCACACACTCACACTCACACTCACACACTCACACACTCACACACTCACACACACTCACACCCACACACTCACACACTCACACACTCACACACTCACACTCCACACCTCCACACACCACACACTCACACTCACAACTCACACTCACACACTCACACACTCACACACTCACACACTCACACACTCACACACTCACACACTCACACACTCACACACTCACACACTCACACACCACATCACTCACACACTCACACACTCAACACTCACACACTCACACTCACCACACACTCAACACTCACACACATCACACTCACACCACACTCACACACTCACACACTCACACACTCACACACTCACACATCACACACTCACACACTCACACCACCTCACACACTCACACACATCACACTCACACTCCACACTCACATCCACACTCACACTCACACTCACATCACCCTCACACCTCCACACTCACACATCTCACACTCACACACTCACACATCACACACTCACACACTCACACTACACACCCTCACACACTCACACTCACACACCACACACCTCACACACTACACACTCACACACTCACACACTCACACTCACACTACTCACACACTCACACACACACACTCACACTCACACACTCACATCTCACACCTCACACTCACATCCACACTACCTCACACTCACATCACTCACACACTCACACACTCACACACTCACACACTCACACTCACACTCACACTCACACTCACACGCACACACACTTATACACTTGCGCACGTACGCACTCACGCAATTTACCTTAAAAGGAACAAGCTATCATATGTCCTTCAATAGAAAGCACATCGCTGAAATACTGGTAGTGTCATCAGCTCTAAAAATATAAGTTTTGCTTCAAGGGTGAGCAATAGTTGCATATGCTTGTATTTAACGTCAATACATTTAGTGAATACGTTTATTGAAATTCGTGGCGGTATAAATGTGAGAAAATTAATACTACCTGCAAAACGTGTCATTCTTTCAAATGTTCCGCCTTGTATACCTCATGACTGGATTGAAGAGGAATTAAAAAGGAATAGTTTACGCTAAGTATCACTATTATCCTTTATCGATGCTGGTATTGGATTAGAAGAATACCTTCACGTTCATAGCTTCAGGTGAAGAGTGTTTATAGCATCTGACTCAGAACAAGGTGCCAACATCCCGTCTTCAATGGCGGTTGATCTTGAAGGCGAAGAATACATGATCTTTCTTTCAGACGGGAAAATTAAGTGTTTCAAATGCAAAGAGTATGGACGAGTATAGACATATTGCATCTAAAGCTCTCACTTCCAATGCTCTAATTCATGAACGTAGCAAGAAACCACACAGAGAAACCGAAAACGCTATACCAACATGATCTCAAGGCAGAGTGCAAGAAATTCAAACATTATCGGATGTAAGATTAAAGAACCTTTACCGAGCACTTCAAACTTTTACGTGAATCTTTAGAAGTCCTAAGAAATCACAAAGTCAAGACTTAAAATCGAGAAAACGCCTTCTATCGAGGGATATAACGAAATTCAACATTTTTGGGAAGAGAAAAGTAACTTAGTTGTAGATTTTCTCACATTCTCGGACCTTTTGAATAAAGTTAAAGGTGAAAATAATAGCTTTGTAATAGCTAGATACTACACAAGTGTTATGGATGGTTTACTAAAGTTAATTCCATAAGTAATTCCTCTATTTCCACAACGTTCTATTAAAGAAAGATGTAAGCGAATAGTAACCCATATAAAAAGAGAAATAGATGCAAAACCACCGACGCGTTCAAAATTAGCAACATCTTCTCAGGAAAGTATTAATAGCTCATACTAAATCCTTAATATGCTGTACAACAATTTAAACATTTATACTCTCAACGCAAACAGTGCGAGAACGGACTTTAATTGGAGCGAATTAATTACATACAGTCATGTTGAATCACCAGATATTCTTCTAGTTCAAGAATCAAAAATAAACTACCCTTTTTATTAACGTGCAACATACATTCTTTATTGTTGCCCATATTCCTTTTATGGCTGTTTTAATGGAAATCAATTTAAAAATGTTTACACTCAATGCCAAAAGTTTAAAAAGCGAATCAAAGTGGCAAAAACTGATTACGGTCTTAACATAAATATGCCAGATAAACTGTTTAATTCAGGTATCAAATATGAAAACTTTGCTAACCACTCGCGATTATAATAATTACCAGTTTCTTATAAACCAGTGTAGCACAGATTACAGCGGTATGCTGATAGCCCAAAAAAGAAAATACAACTTAAGTGTTGTAGAACATACAATTTTATACAAATCATACCAGTAGTATAGCTACCCCACTTCTGATCCACTTTTGTCACTAGATTTGTCACCAGATTTGGAAAAAGTCACCAGAAAAGTTACTAGATTTCTAGGTTGGTAACATTGCCTATTTCAAGGGGTAGCAACCTTGCTAAGTCAAGGCCACGTTGTTTGTACTCCTGCTTCTTCAAGGTCACCTCAACCACATTGTAGGAATGGCTTGTACTCCTGCTAAGTCAAGGCCATGTGTTAGGTTGGTAACCCTGCCTCTTCAAGGTCCCCGCTTCAAGGTCACTAGAAAAGTTACTAGATTGTTGATTGTCCTGAAGGTCATTGCCCTCAAGCAAGTCTATGCATGTTTCAAGGCCACGCCCTATTCTGAGAAACAAAGGGTTTAAAGTCTATGCTTTCAAGGTCAGAGAAAAAAGACGATCTATTGTTTAGTCATTCTAGGAAATCAAGAACAAAGGCGATGCATTGTACAAAGTCTATGCTTTCAAGGTCAGAGAACAAAGACTATCTCTTGTTCAGTTAGAAATAGATTGTTATCTCAATTCTAGGAAATCAAAAAGGCGATGCATTGTTCAAAGTCTATGTTTACAATTTTCAAAGTAAAAGAACAAAAGCGATTCATTCTTCTGGTCGAGTTATAAAAATAAATTGTTATCTCAATTCTAGGAAATCAAGAATGAAGGCGATGTATTATCAACGCTTCAAAGTCTATGCTTACAATTTTCAAGGTAAAAGAATAAAAGCGATTCATTCTTCTGGTCGAGTTATAAAAATAAATTGTTATCTCAATTCTAGGAAATCAAGAATGAAGGCGATGTATTATCAACGCTTCAAAGTCTATGCTTACAATTTTCAAGGTAAAGAACATTCTTCTGGTCGAGTTATAAAAATAAATTGTTATTTCAATTCTGAGAAATCATGAATAATGTATTGTTCAAAGTCTGTGCTTATAATTTTCAAGGTAAATGAATAAAGACGATTCATTGTTCTGGTTGATTTATAAAATAGATTGTTATCTAAATACATCTCTTTCAAGAACAAAGGCAATCCATTGTCAGCGCTTTAAAGTTTATGCTTATAAGGTCACACCTCTGCAAAGACGATCCATTCATCTCAATTCTAGGAAATCAAGAGCCCTGAGTTGCATGTTTCAAAGCCACGCCCCTAAACAGGTGGCCGTTCCCTAAACAGGTAGCCGTTTCCTAAAAACAGGTACCCGTTTCCTAAAACAGGTAGCCGTTTCCTAAAACAGGGGTCCGTTTCCCAAAACAGGTAGCTGTTTCGCAACCGTTTCCCCGAAAAGGCGGTCTATTGTTCAGGTCGAGATTCCACATCTCAATTCCAGGAAATCAAAAGGGGCCCATTGTTCAAAGTCTATGCTTACAATTTTCAAGGTGTAAGAGCAAAGACGATCTATTGTTTTGGCCATAGCTTCTAAAATTCTGAGAAATCAAGAATAAAGATGATGTATTGTTCAACGCTTCAAAGTCTATGCTTACAATTTTCAAGGTAAAAGAACAAAAGCGATTCATTCTTCTGGTCGAGTTATAAAAATAAATTGTTATCTCAATTCTGAGAAATCAAGAACAAAGACGACGCTTCAAAGTCTATGCTTACAATTTTCAAGGTGTAAGAGCAAAGACATTCCATTGTTTGGCTGAGTCATAGCTTCTGAAATTCTAGGAAATCAATAACAAAGACGACCCATTGTCAACGCTTCAAAGTCTATGCTTACAATTTTCAAGGTAAAAGAACAAAAGCGATTCATTCTTCTGGTCGAGTTATAAAAATAAATTGTTATCTCAATTCTGAGAAATCAAGAACAAAGACGACGCTTCAAAGTCTATGCTTACAATTTTCAAGGTAAATGAATAAAGACGATTCATTGTTCTGGTTGATTTATAAAAATAGAGTGTTATCTAAATACATCTCTTTCAAGAACAAAGGCAATCCATTGTCAACGATTTAAAGTTTATGCTTATAAGGTCACACCTCTAGACGATCCATTGTTCAGTTAGAAATAGATTGTTATCTCAATTCTAGGAAATCAAGAACCCTGAGGTGCATGTTTCAATGCCACGCCCCCTCAAGTGCCCTAAACAGGTGGCCGTTCCCCTAAACAGGTAGCCGTTTCCTAAAAACAGGTAGCCGTTTCCTAAAAACAGGTAGCCGTTTCCTAAAACAGGGGGTCCGTTTCCCAAAACAGGGGGTCCGTTTTCCAAAACAGACGGCTGTTCCGCAACACAGGTAACCGTTTCTTTCCATTTCAAGGCCACATGAGAGAACAAAAGCGATTCATTGTTCAGGTCGAGTTATACAAATAGATTGTTATCTCAATTCTAGGAAATCAAGAATAAAGTCGGTCCATTGTCAACGCTTCAAAGTCTATGTTTATCATTTTCAAGGTCACATGAGAGAACAAAGACGATTAATTGTTTTAGCTGAGTCTCCTAGGAAATCAAGAATAAAGGGGGTCCATTGTTCAAAGTCTATGCTTACAAGGTCACACAAGTGAACAAAGACGATTCATTATTCCGTTAGAAATAGATTGTTATCTCAATTCTAGGAAATCAATAACAAAGGCGATGCATTGTTCAAAGTCTATGCTTACAATTTTCAAGACCACATGAAAGAATAAAGACTATCTATTGTTCTAGTTGATTTATAAAAATAGATTGTTATCTAAATGCATCTCTTTCAAGAATAAAGGGGGCCCATTGTTCAAAGTCTATGCTTACAATTTGCAAGGTAAAAGAACAAAGACGATTCATTGTTTTGGCTCTGTCGTAGCTTCTAAAATTCCGAGAACAAAGACGATGCATTGTTCAGACTGATTAGGTCATCTAACAAGTAAAATATTTTTTATAAGACTACCACAATATACAGATTTAAGTATTATGGGATATAGTCACTTTTGTAATACCTCTGCTGGAGCATATCTATTTACTATTTGTTTTTCACATTCAATTTCCTTCAACTGATTCTCGTTTAATGCGGACCACACCATCTTTCCTAATAGGTTCATTATATTGTATACTAGCCATACATTCAGCTTCCCTTAAAAGTCTTCATATCAGGATCTACTTTGAGACATTGTTCGAGACTTATTACAAACCTGCGCAAGCCCTGAGGTGCATTCTTCAAGGTAAGCAATGTCACGCCTCCCCAGTGCCCTCAAGTGGTCTAAACAGGTAGACGTTTCCTAAAAGAGGGGGTCCGTTTCCCAAAACAGAGGGTCCGTTTTCCAAAACAGATGGCTGTTTCTCAACACAGGTAACCGTTTCCCCCAAGGTTACACGAGAGAACATAAGCGTTCTGATTCCTAAAATAGATTGTTATCCAGCTACCACACCTCAATTCTAGGAAATCAAGAACAAAGGGGTCCATTGTTCAAAGTCTATGCAAGTGATTCATTGTTCTGGTCGAGTTATAAAATAGATTGTTATCTAAATACCCTTCGATTCTAAGAAATCAAGAACAAAGGCGATCCATTATTTTAGCCAACGCTTCAAAGTCTATGTTTATAATTTTCAAGGTCACATGAGCGAACAAAGACGATCCATTATTCCGTTATTCTAAAAAATAGATTGTTATCTAAATACATCTCAATTCTGGGAAATCAAGAAACGCTTCAGGGTCTATGCTTATAAGGCCACACCTCTGATAACAAAGGCGATTCATTGTTGAGTCATAGCTTCTGAAATTCTGAGAACACAGACGATGCAGTGTTCAGACTGATTAGGTTATCTAACACGTAAAATATTTTTTTTTATAAAACTTTATTAACCACAATATTCATCTATATATACAGATAAAAGATCGATTTAAGTAAATATACATATTATGGGAAGTTTGATGTACTTAACATTTTGTAATACCTTTGCTGGATCATATCTATTTTATTTATTATTTGTTTTTCACATTCAATTTCCTTCAACTGATTCTCGTTTAATGTGGTCCACGATACATCATCATCTTTCCTAATAGGTATTTTCATCGCTTCATTATAATGTTTACTGGCCATACATTCAGCTTTCCTTAAAGCCTTCATATCAGGATCTGTGATCCTTTTACTTTGAGACATTGTCCGTGACTTATTACAAACCTACGTCTCTTAAACTTATATGCAAAATACAAATTAAAATCTTTTAATTATAAAGTTACGTAAATTTCAAAGTTAATCCCGAGAAATCTATTTTCAAGGTGATCCAACCTTACCCGACTATCAAATAGATTGTCAATGGTTACTATCAATTTTCCAGGTCCTACAAATCAACCTACAGGGGTATTCTGATATATGACCGGTAATGTATGCTTCCCAAGTTGGGTAAAGTTCTTTGAAGGTGTGACGAGAGATTTTCAAGGTCACCAAACAATTCTTAGAATTTAGTCGAGCCATCTGTCAATTCCTAGAAATCAATTTTCAAGGTATCATATTACAATTGAAACAGATTGTAAAGTAGATTCATGGGCTAAATGGAGTCAAGGTGTTCCTAATCAATGACTTTTAGGCCGTAGAAGTTATTACAATTCCTGTAGTGGTATCTATGCTAAAAAATAGGTCAAGGTTAAATTGGTCTTATATTAGAGGGGGGTAGACGTAGAAGTGGTTAAGGTATTTAAGCAGTAATGTGCAAATAAAATTGATTCAATATGTGGATGTGCTACGCTGCTGAATCATGGACCAAAGCGGTAGATGCACATACAGCCGTGGAACGTTTACTCCAACAATTGACGACATTGGCATTTGATGCTAATCATGAGGCAGTATATGGTTTAGGACGCTTTTATTCGGAAGAGGACTGTCATGCACTTGCAAAAAAATATGAAAACGGTGTAAAAATATGTGAAACGTATTTAAAGGGTCGATATTGTTTTACTTGCTTAATACAAAAGTTAAGTGCGGCACAACTAGAAGAGTTCACTCTAGATTTGAAGGAGTGGGAAGATGGGGATACCAGTGAAAAGGGGGAAGAAGGGGAATATGAAGGATAGTAGTCAGTTACTAATTATATTTTCTCGATTAGAAAAGGATGTATAATTAAAAAATAAAACCTTAATTGTTGTTGTGTTCTTTTGCATGTGAAAAGGATGTTTTCACGACTAGTCTGGATGCAGTCGGAAAAACAACAAATAGCGGTCCCCAGCCATATGTAAACATAATTTAACTAGAATCTTCGGAATAGGAAAAAATGAGTGTGGTCTCCAAGAAATTTTCAAGACCATATATCCTACAGGCCGATCTTACCCGACATCATCCGATCGAAATGTAGTCGAAACCTGCAGGACCAATTCTAAACGAGTCATGCAAACATGAAGAATGATAGGCTAATATCATGGTTATTGACTAAATTGTAATAAAAAGCGTGGGCTCATACAATAGTCATCCAGGGTGTTTCTCCAAATACAGATAACCGTTTCCCAAAACCGATGGCTGTTTCTCAACACAGGCTAAACTGAACTAGGTCAAAACCTAAACATCTGGTCATGATGGGTTAGAAATCCGTGGGAAGGTTCAGGTACAATCTGAAGGTAGTTTTATATTATAGAAAAAAGCTAATCACCTACTTTGGGGGTAGTACTGATAGGGGGTAGTTTCTATAAATCCCCTTCACCTACTTTTAGAGGTAAAGGGTAGCTTTTCCAATAGGCTTATCATCTAGGGGTGCAATTCTGACCCCGAGAAAAAATGATGAATGCTATTACTGTAAGTGTATTATTTCATGTAAAAGCCCTATGATGCAAGCTATTTCTATGGTCCACCCTATCCATCTAGGTCAACAATTTTAGCATTCCCTGGAGGTTACATTCTTGGAAATAGCAAATAAGCGTTCCTTTCTAACAATAGAATCAGTTCATGGAGGATTGTTGTCTATGCTAATATCAAGGTTCCTGTATATGCTTACAGTATCTGGTGACTGGAAATTCTCAAGGTCTCCAAACAATTGTCAAGACCATATGTCCTACAGGCCGATCTTACCCGACATCATCCGATCGAAAATGTAGTCGAAACCTGCAGGACCAATTCTAAACGAGTCATGGAAACAAGAAGAATGATGGTGTCTATGCTAATAAGCGTGGGCTCATACTATGGTCCTAACCGCCAGGTTGAGGCAGTTTCCCCAAAGACAGATAACCGTTTCCCAAAACAGGGGAGCCGTCACTCAACACAGGTTTCCCCTCCAGAGCCTAATAGCTGAGGCTAAATTGAACTAGGTCAGATCCATTTATCTTAGAAATCTAAACATGGAATATGGTTGTGAGGGGTTAGAAATCCCAATTCGTGGGAAGGTTGCATCCAAGTACAATTCTTAGAAATCTGAAAGTTGTACTAGTTTAATATCATAGAAAAGCTAATCACCTACTTTGGGGTTTATGGGCCAAGGTGGTAGTTTCTATAAATCACCTACTTTTAGGGGTAAAGGGTAGCTTTTCAATAGTCATAGGTACTGTGTCAACGAGGCTTATCATCTAGGGTGCAATTCTGACCCCGAGAAAATGATGAATTCTGCGTCGTTTTTGAGAAGAAGAAGCTAGAATAGAAAGTAGTGTTGGCAACCATGATTGTTAGGGTTTAAAAGTCCCCATTGTGTGCACAGTAGACTCTTGATTAGCAGCAATGACGAAAGTAGTAGTACGTAAGGTAGAAAGTACAGAAAAGCAGTAAGTGTGGAGGAGCGAAAGAAGAGGTTGGAGACATTAATAAAACAAGTAAAAGAAATAAAACTCGATTTGGAGTGTTATATAGTGAAAACAAAAATGATGAAGCTGCGTATTAGCAATATGTAAAATAGTGTAGTAAAACATGAAATTTTGAGAAGGATGAGTTTAAATACCTATTTTAAAGAAGAAGAAAAGACGCTGCTATGTGTTGTTATAAGTATCTCACAATTGTATTAGGTTTAAGTAACTGTATCATTAAAAAATAAAGACTTTAAAAGTTAAAGAGACGGTTTTCGGTATTCTCTTCTCCCATAATGGTTCCTTATTGGCTCTGCATATCTAGGCGCGGTTCGATATCCACCTTTACCGAAATCTCCCATAAGGAAATGGAACCCCTGCCGTACGTTGGGCTTTAAATTGGCCTATATACAACGTATAAAAGAAGATTTATTGGAAAAGATCAATGGCAGTAAAATGATCCCTAAATAAAAGCAATTTACTGGTTTTAATGCAGATCGTTATTGTTTTTAATCATTAAATGGCGCTTATGCATATGTGAACTAAAATTTATTAGTAAAGCGTTATAATGAAAAATACAATGACTTTCCTTTGTATAAGGGAGATTTAAATTGATTTTTTTTTTTGCAAGAACCTAAAAAATTAAATGTCAGCCCTATTCCTAAATTGGCTACCCTTGGACTTAAAAGAGTAAACAGTGACAGCTTGCAGTATAGAAATGGAGTTAATTTGATGTAATTTTTATATAAAAGGTTAAGAAAATCGATTTATAGTTTTAATGTTGCAGGATAAGGAGACCTGACTGTTTTTATATGAATAGTTTTCATTGTGTTAAAGGGGATACAATAGGCTTGCATGTAATTTTTAAAAAATGTACCTTAAGTTTACACCTCTGAGAAAAGAACAAAGGCGATTCATTGTTTTGGTTGAGTTATAAAAAAATAGATTGTTATCCAGCTACCCCCATTCTGAGAAATCAAGAACAAAGGCGATCCATTGTTCAAAGTCTATGCTTTCAAGGTCACATCTCTAATAACAAATGCGATCCATTGTTTTGGCTGAGTCATAATTGCTAAGAAATCATTTCAGGCTCAATTCTAGGAAATCAAGGACAAAAAGGATCTATTGTTCAGGTCAACGCTTCAAGGTCAAAGTTGTATTGCCCAAGGCCATCATACACATTGCTTACGTATATTTCTCAAGGTTCTTGGCTGAGCTAAGGTGTTAATTCTTATAAACCAATTCTCAGGAGTACTAAATAAAATTTTCAAGGCGTGGGGGGATTCTACCTTTCAGGGTCACCAACTCTTGGCTGAGTCAAGCAATTAGAAGACATTAGACTGAGCAAAGAAACAACTCAACAACTGCTAACTACATTACAAAACCTAGAAGTGTAACATCTATATACTTACATCTCATTTTATTCTATTTAAAAGATTGCGAAATTTTATTGATGGTCTAGAGATATGTAGTTAGGATAAATAATCTAGAATAAACATTTTTTATTAATATAAACATATATTGTTATACACATTCCTTTACTAAAACACAGCTCTTTAACCACCTTACGTTTCTTTGACCTTATGTTGATATCATCTTACTACATCAGCAAACATTTATCTGTGTGACACTTGCTTCCAACCTAGTACTTTTTACAAATGTAGCAGATAAATAAAAGTTTTCAGGATATTTTTATTTCAATAATAAGTAAAATTCAATATATATTACATTATCGGTAAGGCACCAAAAGTATACCAGGACAGTAACTAAGACATAAATTGTCCTACCTATATGATTAGTTGAATGATATATTAGCAATGAAAATATTCTTAAGCTTGAAAACAACTAAAATGCATACGACTGAAACAATCAAGAAACACTTTTAGGTAGAGGGTAATCTATAAAAGTTAATATGGCCATCGGTTAGGGGAATAGGAATTATATTATCAATTTATTATTGTTATTAATTCAAAAAAAAAACGTTCATTAAAGGAATGCATAGTAAAAGGTTACTCTTTTAATGTATATAAAACCTTTCTGTAAGCTTTAAATTATCTAATTCAATGAAGTATACTAAAGAAGATTTTTACATATAATTAAAAGCGTGTTTACAAATGTTATTTAAGCAACATCTAAACATTGCACACGTTATCCAAATACGAATGGGGGGCTCTGTATGAATGCAAGTCTATTGTATCCCCTTTAACACAATGAAAACCCATTCTAACGCCTAACACACACAATAAAAACTATTCATATAAAAACAATCAGATCTCCTTCGTTCTGCAACATTAAAACTATAAATCGATTTTCTTAACCTTTTATATAAAAATTATATCAAATTAACTCCATTTCTATACTGCAAGCTGTCACTGTTTACTCTTTTAAGTCCAAGGGTAGCCAATTAAGGAATAGGGCTGACATTTAATTTTTAGGTTCTTGCAAAAAAATCAATTTAAATCTCCCTTATACAAAGGGACATTATAACGCTTTACTAATAAATTTTAGTTCACATATGCATAAACGCCATTTAATGATTAAAAACAATAACGATCTGCATTAAAACCAGTAAATTGCTTTTATTTAGGATCATTTTACTGCCATTGATCTTTTCCAATAAATCTTTTTTATACGTTGTATATAAATTTAAAGCCCAACGTACGGCAGGGGTTCCATTTCCTTATGGGAGATTTCGGTAAAGGTGGATATCGAACCGCGCCTAGATATGCAGAGCCAATAAGGAACCATTATGGGAGAAGAGAATACGAAAACCGTCTCTTTAACTTTTAAAGTCTTTATTTTTAATGATACAGTTACTTAAACCTAATACAATTGTGAGATACTTATAACAACACATAGCAGCTCTTTTCTTCTTCTTTAAAATAGGTATTTAAACTCATCCTTCTCAAAATTTCATGTTTTACTACACTATTTTACATATTGCTAATACGCAGCTTCATCATTTTTTTTTCACTATATAACACTCCAAATCGAGTTTTATTTCTTTTACTTGTTTTATTAATGTCTCCAACCTCTTCTTTCGCTCCTCCACACTTACTGCTTTTTCTGTACTTTCTACCTTACGTACTACTACTTTCGTCATTGCTGCTAATCAAGAGTCTACTGTGCACACAATGGGGACTTTTAAACCCTAACAATCATGGTTGCCAACACACTTTCTATTCTAGCTTCTTCTTCTCAAAAGCGACGCAGAATTCATCATTTTCTCGGGGTCAGAATTGCACCCTAGATGATAAGCCTCGTTGACACAGTACCTTGACTATTGAAAAGCTACCCTTTACCCCTAAAAAGGTGATTTATAGAAACTACCACCTTGGCCCATAAACCCCAAAGTAGGTGATTAGTTTTTCTATGATATTAAACTAGTTCTACTTTCAGATTTCTAAGAATTGTACTTGGACCTTCCCACGAATTGGGATTTCTAACCACTCACAACCATATTCCTTTTAAAAGATAAATGGATCTGACCTAGTTCAATTTAGCCTCAGCTATTAGGCTCTGGGGGAAACCTGTGTTGAGTGACGGCCCCCTGTTTTGGGAAACGGTTATCTGTCTTTGGGAAACTGCCTCAACCTGGTTAGGACCATAGTATGAGCCCACGCTTATTAGCATAGACACCATCATTCTTTTTTTCCATGACTCGTTTAGAATTGGTCCTGCAGGTTTCGACTACATTTTCGATCGGATGATGTCGGGTAAGATCGGCCTGTAGGACATATGGTCTTGACAATTGTTTGGAGACCTTGAGAATTTCCAGTCACCAGATACTGTAAGCATATACAGGAACCTTGATATTAGCATAGACAACAATCCTCCATGAACTGATTCTATTGTTAGAAAGGAACGCTTTTTATTTCCAAGAATGTAACCTCCAGGGAATGCTAAAATTGTTGACCTAGATGGATAGGGTGGACCATAGAAATAGCTTGCATCATAGGGCTTTACATGAAATTCATTCAGTAATACTTAATTTTTGGGGGTAGAATTCCCCCTAGTGATAAGCCATTAAAACTACCTTTATTAAAATTAAGGATTTTCTACCCCATCATACCCCCAAAGTAGGTGATTAGTTTTTTTTTAAAACACCTTCGTTTTGAACCTTACGGATTTTAACCCCTGGATGTTTATTTTGACCAGTTATTTACCTTTTAGAAAACCATTTTGGGAAATTTCTGTTTTGGAGAAACCCCTAGAATTGTTGGCCCACGATTCAATTTGTCAATCCTGTTTAGATATTTTATGTTTGAGACCAAACCTCATTTCCTAATTTCGAAGATTCGGGTTTTTTTTTTTTTTTTTTTTTAAATTATGTTTACATATGGCTGGGGGGGACCATCCAGTGTCCATCCTTTTCCGCAAAAAAACAACAATTAAGGTTTTTTTTTTTTACATCCTTTTCTAATCGAGAAAATATAATTAGTAACTGACTACTATCCTTCATATTCTTCTTCCCCCCTGGTATCCCCATCTTCCCACTCCTTCAAATCTAGAGTGAACCTTCTTTGTGCCGCACTTTTTTGTATTAAGCAAGTAAAACAATATCGACCCTTTAAATACGTTTCACATATTTTTAACCGTTTTCATTTTTTGCAAGTGCATGACAGTCCTCTTCCGAATAAAAGCGTCCTAAACCATATACTGCCTCATGATTAGCATCAAATGCCAATGTCGTCAATTGTTGGAGTAAACGTTCCACGGCTTTTGTTGGGTCCATGATTCAGCAGCGTAGCACATCCACATATTGAATCAATTTTATTTGCCAACTGCTTAAATACCTTAAACTTTCGTTTCTTTAAGACCAATTTAACCTTGACCTATTTTTAGCATAGATACCACTACAGGAATTGTAATAACTTCTACGGCCTAAAAGTCATTGATTAGGAACACCTTGACTCCATTTAGCCCATGAATTCTTTACAATCTGTTTCAATTGTAATATGATACCTTGAAAATTGATTTCTAAATTGAAATCTCGAAAACAAAATTGTTTGGTGACCTTGAAAATCTCTCGTCACACCTTCAAAGAACTTTCCCAACTTGGGAAGCATACATTACCGGTCAATATCAGAATACCCTGTAGGTTGATTTGTAGGACCTGGAAAATTGATAGTAACCATTGACAATCTATTTGATAGTCGGTAAGGTTGGATATTAAAATTTTCGGATTAACTTTGAAATTTACGTAACTTTTTTAAAAATTTTAATTTTTTTGCATATGTTTAAAGACGTAGGTTTGTAATAAGTCACGGACAATGTCTCAAAGTAAAAGGATCACAGATCCTGATATGAAGGCTTTAAGGAAATAATGTTGGCCAGTTTTGAAGCGATGAAAATACCTATTAAAAGATGATGATGTATCGTGGACCACATTAAACGAGAATCAGTTGAAGGAAATTGAATGTGAAAAAAAAATAAATAAAATAGATATGATCCAGCAAAGGTATTACAAAATGTTAAGTAATAAACCCCAAAAAATTAAAATTTTATTGTTTATAGATGAATATTGTGGTTAATAAAGTTTTATAAAAAAAAAATTTTGTTAGATAACCTAATCAGTCTGAACACTGCATCGTCTGTGTTCTCAGAATTTCAGAAGCTATGACTCAGCCAAAACAATGAATCGCCTTTGTTATCAGAGGTGTGGCCTTATAAGCATAGACTTTGAAGCGTTTCTTGATTTCCCAGAATTGAGATGTATTTAGATAACAATCTATTTTTAGAATAACGGAATAATGGATCGTCTTTGTTCTCTCATTGACCTTGAAAATTATAAACATAGACTTTGAAGCGTTGGCTAAAATAATGGATCGCCTTTGTTCTTGATTTCTTAGAATCGAAGGGTATTTAGATAACAATCTATTTTTATAACTCGACCAGAACAATGAATCACTTGCAAGACTTTGAACAATGGACCTCCGTTCTTGATTTCCTAGAATTGAGGTGGGTAGCTGGATAACAATCTATTTTTAGGAATCAGAACGCTTATGTTTCTCGTGTAACCTTGGGGAAACGGTTACCTGTGTTGGAAACAGCCAGGGAAAACGGACCTCTGTTTTGGGAAACGGACCCCTTTTTAGGAAACGTCTACCTGTTTAGTTAAGGGACGTGAACATTGAAGAATGCACCTCAGGGCTTGCGCAGGTTTGTAAAAGTCTCGAACAATGTCTCAAAGTAGATCCTGATATGAAGACTTTTAAGGGAAGCTGAATGTATGGCTAGTATACAATATAATGAACCTATTAGGAAAGATGGGTGGTCCGCATTAAACGAGAATCAGTTGAAGGAAATTGAATGTGAAAACAAATAGTAAATAGATATGCTCCCAGAGGTATTACAAAAGTGACTATATCCCATAATACTTAAATCTGAATATGTAGTTAGGATAAATAATCTAGAATAAACATTTTTATTAATATAAACATATATTGTTATACATTCCTTTACTAAAACACAGCTCTTTAACCACCTTACGTTTCTTTGACCTTATGTTGATATCATCTTACTACATCAGCAAACATTTATCTGTGTGACACTTGCTTCCAACCTAGTACTTTTTACAAATGTAGCAGATAAATAAAAGTTTTCAGGATATTTTATTTGATAATAAGTAAAATTCAATAATAATATTACATTATCGGTAAGGCACCTAAAGTCTACCAGGACAGACTAAGACATAAATTGTCCTCAATTTGATTACTGCATATATATTAGCAATGCCTTTGTTATCAAGGTTGAAAACAACTAAAATGCATACGTTGAAAGCATTCATCCCAGAATTAGGTAGATGGTAATTTATAAAAGTTAATTTTAGCAAATCGGATAATGGAATCGTATTATATTATCAATTTATTTGTTATTAATTCAAAATAGATTTGAACATTAAAGGAATGGATCGTAAAGGTTACTCTTTTAATGTATATAAAACGTGGGTAAGCTTTAAATTATCTAATTCAATTATATACCTAAAGAAGAATTTTACATATATTAAAAGCGTTTGACAAATGTTCTTTAAGCAATTCTAAACATTGCGCGGTTATCCAAATACAATGGCTTTTTAGGAATCAAAGTCTATTGTATTCTCGTGTACACCTTGGAAACCGTTCTAACGCCTAACACACACAATAAAAACTATTCATATAAAACCAATCTGATCTGCTATCGGCCCATTTAAAAAACGTCTATTTTCTTAACCTTTTATGAATTATATCGATGAACTCCATTTCTATACTGCAAGCTGTCAGGGTTCAGGTTTTAAGTCCAAGGGTAGCCAATTCGAAATAGGGCTGACTTGAATTTTTAGGTTTTGGAAGCTAATGTTCTATTTAAATCTCCTTAACCAAAGGAAAGATGGTGTTCCATTATAACGCTTTACTAATAAATTTTAGTTCACATATGCATAAACCAATTTAATGATTAAGAATGCTCACGATCTGCATTAAAACCAGTAAATTGCTTATTATTTAGAATCTTTATTGCTTGATCTTTTCCAAAAAATTTTCTTTTAGATGACCTAATCAGTCAATTTAAAGCAATCGTCTGGGTTCCATTTTTATGGGAGATTTCGGAAAGGTGGATATCGTTTGCTTTACCTATGCAAATCAATAAGGAACCATTATGGAGAAGAGAATATCGAAAAGATCTCTTTAGATTTTAAAGTCTTTATTTTTAATGATACAGTTACTTAAACCTAATAGAATTGTGAGATACTTATAACAACATAGAGTCTTTTCTTCTTCTTTAAAATAGGTTTTAAACTCATCCTTCTCAAAATTTCATGTTTTATTAACTATTTAATAATGAATCGTCTTTGTTCACTTTGTGACCTTTAAGCATAGACTTTGAACAATGGACCCCTTTTTCTTTGATTTCCTAGAGACTCATAAAACAATTAATCGTCTTTGTTCTCTCATGTGACCTTGAAAATGTAAACATAGACTTTGAAGCGTTGACAATGGACCGTTATTCTTGATTTCTAGAATTGAGATAACAATCTATTTGTATAACTCGACCTGAACAATGAATCGCTTTCTTTCTGTGACCTTGAAAGAAAAAACGGTTACCTGTGTTTGCAACAGCGTCTGTTTTGGAAAACGGACCCCTGTTTTGGGAAATGGACCCCTGTTTAGGAAACGGCTACCTGTTTTTAGGAAACGGCTACCTGTTTTAGGAAACGGCTACCTGTTTAGGGAACGGCCACCTGTTTAGGGCACTTGAGCGTGGCATTGAACATCCTCAGGGTTCTTGATTTCCTAGAATTGAGATAACAATCTATTTCTAGAACAATGGATCGTCTAGAGGTGTGACCTTATAAGCATAAACTTTAAATCGTTGACAATGGATTGCCTTTGTTCTTGAAAGAGATGTATTTAGATAACACTCTATTTTTATAAATCAACCAGAACAATGAATCGTCTTTATTCATTTACCTTGAAAATTATAAGCATAGACTTTGAAGCGTCGTCTTTGTTCTTGATTTCTAGAATTGAGATAACAATTTATTTTTATAACTCGACCAGAAGAATGAATCGCTTTTGTTCTTTTACCTTGAAAATTGTAAGCATAGACTTTGAAGCGTTGACAATGCATCGTCTTTGTTATTGATTTCCTAGAATTGAGATAACAATCTATTTCTAACTGAACAATGAATCGTCTTTGTTATCAGAGGTGTGACCTTCTAAGCATAAACTTTAAATCATTGATAATGCCTTTGTTCTTGAAAGAGACGTATTTAGATAACAATCTATTTTTATAAATTAACCAGAACAATGAATCGTCTTTGTTCATTTCTCATGTAACCTTTGAAAATTATAAGCATAGACTTTGAACCGTCGACAATGCATCGTCTTTGTTCTTGATTTCCTAGAATTGAGATGTATTAACTCGACCTGAACAATAGATCACCTTCTCGTAAGGGGGAAACGGTTGCGAAACAGCTATCTGTTTTGGGAAACGGACCCCCTGTTTTAGGAAACGGCTACCTGTTTTTAGGAAACGGCTACCTGTTTTTAGGAAACGGCTACCTGTTTTAGGAAACGTCTACCTGTTTAGACCACTTGAGGGGGCGTGGCATTGAAACATGCACCTCAGGGCTTATAAGCATAAACTTTAAATCGTTGATAATGGATTGCCTTTGTTTTTGAAAGAGATGTATTTAGATAACACTCTATTTTTATAAATCAACCAGAACAATGAATCGTCTTTATTCATTTACCTTGAAAGTTATAAGCATAGACTTTGAACAATACATCGTCTTTGCTCATGATTTCTCAGAATTGAGATAATAATTTATTTCTATAACTCGACCAGAAGAATGAATCGTCTTTATTCATTTCTCATGTAACCTTGAAAGCATAGACTTTGAACAATGGGCCCCCTTTGTTATTGATTTCCTAGAATTGAGATAACAATTTATTTTTATAACTCGACCAGAAGAATGAATCGCTTTTGTTCTTTCACCTTGAAAAGTGTAAACATAGACTTTGAACAATGCATCGCCTTTGTTATTGATTTCCTAGAATTGAGATAACAATCTATTTCTAACTGAACAATAGATAGTCTTTGTTCTTTCATGTGGCCTTGTAAGCATAGACTTTGAACAATGGGCCCCCTTCTTGATTTGAATAGGGCGTGGCCTTGAAACATGCTTAGACTTGCTTGAGACCTTCAGGACTATAATGACCTTGAAGCGGGGACCTCGAAGAGGCAGGGCACATAACCTTGAAGAGAGTTACACACCTGTGGTCTACCCCTTGAAATAGGCAATGTTACCGACCTTGAAATCTAGTAACTTTTCTGGTGACTTTTTCCTAGATCTGGTGACAAATCTAGTGACAAAAGTGCTCCAGGATCGGCATAGCTATACTACTCATACCTGCAAAAAATTAATATTACATTAACAGAGGTGTATACTATGGAATATATACGTGCCACATAACGTGAAGCTGGCCACATAAATATTAAGTGTTTCTAATCAAGATTTACTGAACGTGAATACGCGACAGGAAGGCTTTATACTTGCAGGTGACTTCAACTGCACGCTGAATCCAGAAACTGATCGTTATCATTCAATCGAGAGATATCCAGCGTTAAGGAAAGTACTATATGAGATAATAGATACTTTCTTTCTTAAAAGATCTTTGGAAAATGTTCAACAAGAAAGAGGGTTTAACGTATTATACGGCGCTTCCAGGTTAGGCCGAATATGCAATTCTCGAAACTGATTTTCTACTGTGGTGGGAAAATCTAAAAATAAATCTAAGTATATCATATGTTTAATTTATTATAAGTTTTGTTATGAACGAATAAAGTTCAAAAGTAAATTTGTAATTAAAAATTATTATTAATTCTATTAAATACATAAATAAAAAGTTTACCTTGAGTAGGATTTTAACCTACAACATTTACTCTGCTAGAGTACCGCCCTAACCAAATGAGTTATGTAAATAAAAAAAAATGGAACTTTTTCAACTGAAGCATTTACGAAGTGAAATCCAATCAATGAATAGTAACCAAAGCGTGTAACTTAGTTTGGCATTAAATACAGCTAAAATAATGATTGGTATAAAAAAACATCTGAAAAAATTTTGCTACAACACAAATTAAACAAATCATTCACACAGATAGACCTTCTCTCTTGAGAAACCAATTTTCAAGTAACAAATCTGTAACAAAACTAAGACATGAAGGCGAAATTGTAAACAACCCTATCAAATTATGTTCGATAATAAGGAATCCCTACAAAAATAAATATGCAAGAAAACACAATAAGATAGATACAGCATCTGCATTATTTAGCAAACCAAAACAATTGTCGAACACGTGCAAGATATTACTTGGAAAAACACTGAGCGTAAACAACTTTAAAATGACCTTATTGTAACTAAATAAAAGAAGTGCACCGGGTCTAAACGGCCTAATGCTTAAGTTTTATATCAAATTCTGGAATAAATTTGCCCTTTCCATCATGAGGTGACAACTAAGTGTTTAAAACACGGAAAAATGTTCAGATCAATGGCAAAGGAAGTGATTAACCTTCTTCTAAAAAAAAGGAGATTTAACAGCACTAGATAATTGGGGGCCCGTTTAAATTTACACAACTAACTATAAGATTCTAGCAAAATCAATTAGACTTTCTAGACACTGAGGTCGCCACCCAACGAAATCCCTGCAAAACAGCACTTAAAATATGCGGGAAGGTAATAAAAATATGTACATGGAACGTAAGGACAATGTACCGAGCAGGGAAAATCAATAATGCTATACAAGAGATGAACAGAAAAGGAACTGACATAATGGGCGTAAGCGAGATGCGATGGTCTGGCACAGGAAAATGCATAGTTGACGAACATACGATTTATTACTCTAGTAATGAAGAAAATCAACACATACATGGAGTAGAAATGATTATATCGAGAGAACTACAACAATACGTTACTAACTTTATACCTATCTAAGAAAGAATAATAGTTATACAAATAAATAGTACTCCGGTTAGATTAAATATCCTTCAAATATATGCCCCTACCGCAGACAAACCTGACGAAGAAGTAGAACAATTCTATAAGACAGTAACAGTCACTATAAAACAATTTAATAAACATGATATAACAATAGTCATTTGAACGCCAAGATTGGGAAAGGAAGGTATGGTGAAATAGTTGGTGAGCATGGGCTAGGTGTAAGGAACGAACGAGGCGATAGACTCAAAGAATTTGCAGAGGAGGAGGAACTGATAATCTTAAACACATTTTTCAAATTGCCGCCACTGCGATTATACACCTGAACCTCACCACAAGATCGACATGGAAATATTGTGAGGAACCAAATCGACTACATGATGATCAATAAGAGATTCCGCAACAGTTGCTTGTCAGTCAAAACGTATCCCGGTGCCGACATCTCGTCAGACCACTGCCCAGTGGTGGGAAAATACGCTTAAACTCCAAAAGTTAAAAAGAAAACTATGAAGAGACGAGGTGATATGAAGAAACTGAAGGAAGAAGAAAAGAGAAAAGCAGTGGCAGAACTAATATCAGAAAAATGTAAGACTATAGAAATAACAAACGATACAGAGGAAACTCTAAACCAAATAACAAAAATAATAACTGATATTAGTGACGAACAACTACATGGAAGAAATGAGAAAAGAAAGGGATGGATGACAGACAATATAATAAAACTTATGGAGGAAAGAAGGAAGGTAAAAAATAAGAAAGATAGATACAATGATATTCAAAGACGAAATAAGGATAGCAAAAGAGGAATGGTACAGGAAGCTGTGTCAGGAAATTGAAACACTGTAACAAAAGCATGATCTATTCAACATGCACAAAAAAGTCAAACAAGTACCTGGAATATATATACCCAATACAACTGGGATAGTACAGAATAAAGATGGGAAAATCATTAAGGATGACAGACAAAGAATGAACGTCTGGGAAAAATACATAAATGACCATTTTGAAGACAACAGACCAGAACAACCTCCGATAATTAACAATTTAGATAGTCTACCAATTACAACAGAAGAAGTGAGAAAGGCGACATGAAGTTTAAAAGATGGGAAATCCACTGGCCCAGATCATATATATGCTGAGTTACTAAAATTGGTAGATACAGAAATCATACAGCAGATAACAAAATTATTTAATAATATATACTTTTTAGGAAAGATACCTAAGTATACGTATACAAAGAGAAGACTCAGAAGATATTCATATTAAAAAGGGGGTGAGACAGGGATGCGTCTTATCACCTCTGTTGTTCAATCTGTATTCGGAGAAAATTTTTCAAGAAGCTATGGAAGGAATGAATAGCGGAATCAAAATGAATGGCGAACATATTAATAATATAAGGTACGCGGACGACACAGTGCTACTCACAAACAGCCTCGAAAGCCTGCAAGAAACATTGGAAAGAGTAGTCGAAGTGAGCCAAAGATATGGACTATCCATAAATTTCACAAAAACAAAGTATATGATAGTGTCAAAAAATAATAACCAGGCTGGACAACTACATATAAACAACCAACAAATACAAAGAGTGCAGACATATACATACTCAGGAACAACAATCAACGATACTTGGGCTCACTCGGCTGAAATTAGGGGCAGAATAGAGAAAGCTAGAAGTACATTCATGAAGATGTCGAAAATATTCAAAAGTCATGATTTACCGTTAGTACTGAAAACCCGATTACTAAAATGTTATATCTTCCCAGTGTTACTGTATGGAGCCGAGGCGTGGACTCTAACAGAAGCCTCGTGCAAGAAGCTCGAAGCGTTCGAAATGTGGTTGTACCGCCGAATCTTAAGAATTTCATGGATAGACCACATCACTAATAAAACGATCCTAGAAAGAATGGGGGAAGAAAAGGAAATCCTTTTAACAGTAAAAACTCGAAAACTAGACTACCTTGGACATATTATGCGAAACAACCAACGATACGAGCTATTGCAACTAATCCTCCAAGGAAAGGTAGTAGGCAGAAGAGGCCCGGGGAGAAGAAGAATATCATGGCTGAAAAACTTACGAGTATGGTACAACATAACAACGGTAGGACTGCTTCGAGCCGTGATTGATAAAGTACACGTTGCTATTATAATAGCCAACATCCGAAACGGATAGGCACCGGAAGAAGAAGAAGAAGACACTGATCAATATATGATACTCTTCATCTTTACAGAGACACCATATTCAAGCCAAATTAACCACGATTATCTATTCCACGTATTAAAACATTTTAATTTTGGTAATTTTTTATCAGCGCCAT
The DNA here is from genome assembly GCA_036346205.1 of Vesta saturnalis. Classification (NCBI taxonomy): domain Eukaryota; kingdom Metazoa; phylum Arthropoda; class Insecta; order Coleoptera; family Lampyridae; genus Vesta; species Vesta saturnalis. The sequence goes on along the minus strand of JARFJB010000360.1, from coordinate 5,660,117 downwards.
TCAAACGTTATATAATGGAGCCAGATATCAAGTTGGAGTTAAAAACCTGCTCACAAGTGAAATTACCGTTGAAACAGACATACGTCAGGGGTGCCCTGTATTCGGTTTCCTGTATTCTTCAGCGATAGAGCCTTACCTGTCCATGTGTACAAAATCACTTCAAAGTGCAATATTTAAAATCGAAAATACAAAACTCGTCGTTAGTGCGTATGCAGGCGACATCTCAGTTTTCATTTCAGAAGATAACGATTTTGATAAGTTTCACCGAAGGTATGAAAGTTTTTCAAAACAATTCGGTTCAGAACTTAATGTAGAGAAAATAGTGGGTCTGTGGACCGGAAGCTAGAAAAACAGAAAAGACAAACCTCTGGGGTATAAATGGACCAACGCGGCTATTAAAGTTCTTGGAATTAGTTTTTCAGCAAATGAAGAAGGCGATACAGAACTTACGTTTCTAAAACTTAAGGAAATGATTCGCAATTAAATGCCAAAATGGAGGTGTCAGTCACCTGCATTTTCTATAATATCGAAAAAGGTAATAAATAGTCAATCAATCTATTGCTTCAAAGCTGTGGTATAGTTTCCATGTGATGCCACTGAACCACAAGCCAGTCAATGAATTACAAAATATGCTGACAAGTTTTATGTGGTTGTAAAGAACCAGCGTCCTTTACCACATTTTCCTGTTATTGTTAATTATTTGCTAATTGTCCTGCTTTAATTAATTATTAGTATTCACAGATTTTAATCAAATAATTAGTCATTTACAAACATACGCCACTATTAACGATACTTTCACAGAAAATCTTGTTAAATAATAGGAGAATATACGTTTAAACCATTATAAGTCTATGATTCAGTATAGGCTAATTTAACAGAGTGATCAGGTCGATCTAAAAACGAC